>JADLZK010006212.1:0-64479 GCA_015847255.1 Hyparrhenia diplandra | reverse complement strand
TTCCCGCTCTCCCACATGACACAACTACTGGTACTGGGTTCTATACACTTGTAAAAAAAAAAAAAAAAAAAAAAAAGATGACACCGGGTTCTCTTTTAGCATGCCGACCACGTGTCTCTCGGCGGAGAAGGAGGAGAAGCAACTAGAGGTCCAGCTTCGCAGAGCCCTCAGTGGGACCCACGGGGCAGTCACCAACCCTTCGCTTCGCCGCCGCCACCAGCCAACGAGCGCACACACACAAAGAAAAGGTTGGCGAGGTTGGACCAGGAAATCTCGCAGTCGTCGGCGGAGCTCCCTCTCTCACGCTTCGTTGTAAGCTCCTCCGAGTAGTCCTTCGTTGAAGAAGAAGCTAGCTGTTCCTTTCCTTCCTCCCTCCCAGTATAAAGGAGCCACCTTTCCTTTGCCGTGCCGCGCCACCGCCCATTCTTTCTCACCTTCTCCCCTCTTTCGCCGCCGCGTGGTCGTTAGCTTCTTGTTCCAAGATCGCCGGAGCAAGCCAAGCGAGCGAGCGAGCAAAGCAACCGAGGAGCGCCGGAGCCAGAGATGAGGTGGGCGGCGTTCCTGTGGGAGGGCGCGTCCCGGGTTCCGGTTCCGGCCGCCGCCCGGGTGTCTCCAACCTCCTCCCTCGTCGTCGCAGCCGCCAGGTACGGTATCGATTCATCCGCCAATTTCTCTCTACTCTATACCCGCCTCTGTTTTGTACTACTAGTATCCATGCCCATCTGCCGCCTTGGAGTCCCTGAAATCGGGGGTCATGCTCATGCACACATTGGGATCTTGCGAATTTATGCGAGTAATTTCGCCGCCAGCGCCTGGTCTCTTCAGCTCCCTGTCAAGATCCCATGGAACTTGTGCCAGAGTTCTTCCTTCCTGCTACCTTGGCGTTTTGTTCCCCGCGGATCTTGGAGGGCAACAGCAGATGGTGTTCACCCTGTGCCTGCCCGGACTTCTCTCGCGTTCCCAGCCTCTGAAATCTCGCTTTTTTGCCCTGTTCGATTCTGCTTTAGCATACGGAGCATCAGTGCCCCTCTCAGATGATGTTAGTGTTAGATTAGATGAGCGAGATGAACCCATGAAAAAAATATTGGAAAAAAAAAAGATTTCCCACGCCTAATAATAATATGAAAATTTGCAAATGGGAAGCGTTCCCATTCCCACATCGTTGTGGGCACTGCTGATCTGCATATGAATGAATGAATATTCCTTGGTGGCCCATGTGCACAAGAGCAAAAACCTTACTTTGATTTCTCCACTACTTCATGTGAATTGTGATGTGAGTACCCACGTCGTGGTGAGGTGAGGTGAGGTGAGACTCCAGCTCTGAATTTTCAACGCTGAGATGGCCCATGAGAGCAACAAAGAAAAACTTGTCTTCCATTTCTCAGTTGCGTAGCACCACGTTGTTTCAGCATTTCCTGACTGCACTATTGTATTATATATATTCTCTGCAGTGTATTGTACATTACATATATTAATATTGAATTAAAAGGCTAGGTCGTTATGGTACAGCCACAAACCAGAGTAGAAACAACATGTCAACAACTAATGTTTGGTGTGCACCATGGAACCATGTGCCGAACTAACATGGAACATGCTGCTGTCTTTTATAAGTACCAGAGTTTCCCTTCTTCAGATTCTCTAATGTGACAACGGAAAGTAATGTGCCTAATTTGCTTGTTGGGCATAAATACAAAATGTAACATCAAAATGCATAGAAAATAAATCTAAATTTTTTTTATTATTATTTTTCTGCTCCATGCCATCCTGTTTCTTCGAATACTACTAGGAAATAATGAGGCGGATGGATTAGATTCTCTAAGATGTCTGAACGTTGCTGCAACCTTATAGATCTGTCACGCAATATGTCCTGCTATTATATTTTCATCTTCCTTGCTCATAATAAATTACTGTATCTGCAGTAGCGAGGCCTCGTCGCGTATGCTGACTCGGATCAGATGCTGCTGTTGAGAAGCCGCAACTTCCTCCAAGGAAAAAAGTCGTGGTGCTTGGGACTGGTTGGGCCAGCACCACATTCCTGAGGAACCTGGATAGCAGATTGTATGATGTGCAGGTTATATCTCCCTCGAACTACTTTGCATTTACACCACTGCTCCCAAGTGTCACTTCTGGAACAGTTGAGCCTAGGAGCATTGTTGAACCAATCCGTAGAATCTTGGAGAAGGTATGCTGTTTTTCCAGAATTTATGCTGATTCTTTTTCACTGCCAATAGATTACACCTACATTATTATATGTGCTTCAGTCATCCTTGTTTCAAGAGAGCCATTGGGCAGTTTTAGATGCATTTCTTCTGCCTACTCTAGGACTTATTTGTGAACCAGAGCAATAGAACAATGGTCAGCTGACAACGTTCAGTATGCAGTAAACGTACCACTGTATCAATGCTGTATATATCCCTGCATTGTTTAACTTGAGTGTTTATGTATGTTGGTAGCTTAATTTTTATTTTGTCTAGCAGCAGCTTGAATCGTCAAGTCTAAACTCATTGACACTGTTTGCTGAAAACATTAGGACATTTTGTTTTCTACAATGTACCAATGAAGTGTGGCATGTTGCACCTCAGTAAGATACAATTAGTGGATGACTCATCTCATCTGGGAAGAGCCATATTTCGGTTTTTTCCTTCTGTAAACAACGAGCAAACGCTATTCATGTTTGAATCATACCAAAATATTCAACACTTGTACACTACCTCAATTAGAGGGCCACATTTGTTGCCAATGGACTAATATTTGTTTTGTTCTCTTATGGCCTAACAGAAAGGTGGAGAAATCAAATTTTGGGAAGCAGAGTGCTTCAAGATTGATCCACAAAGCAAAAAAAAAATCCATTGTCGCCAAATGTTGGGACAAATCTTGAGGGAATGGTGAGTTCTTGGTAGACTATGACTATCTTGTGATAGGAGTTGGAGCTAGGGTGAATACATTCAATACTCCTGGCGTGGAAGAGAATTGCCACTTCTTGAAGGTAACCCTCCACTATGAATGCAGGGCATGATTTCCTTGTATATGCATATTGTTAGGTCGATAGTCGTTACTTGTCTAAACTGAAATGAACCATATCTGAAGTCTGACTTGTCTAAGATAAAGACTTCATTTTCCTACTGATAATATTTACTTAATTTGCATGGTTTTTCACTTCAAGCCACATCGTTTTACTCATTTTTGTACTCCTTTATTTGCAGGAAGTAGAGGATGCTCAGAAGATCAGACGGAGTGTGATGGACTGCTTTGAGAGAGCAAGCCTCCCCTTCCTGAATGAAGAAGAGAGGAAGAAGAATCTTCATTTCGTTGTTGTGGGTGGTGGACCTACTGGAGTGGAATTTGCAGCATCTTTGCATGATTTTGTTACCGAAGATTTATCCAAGCTTTATCCCTCGACTCAGCACCTTGTCAAGATATCATTGATTGAAGCTGCAGATCACATACTAACCATGTAAGGCATATGGATATCTTATTTTTCACATACTTTTGATGCCTTATGTGGGGTTTCACCTTTTATGTTTTTTGTTCCATACTTCCATGCCATGGTTAACTATTGCCCCAACAATTTGTCAGCAAATTTACCTGGTGTAAGTTAGGTTGCTTCGTAGACTAACAGTTGCTTGCATTTCCTAAAGGTTTGACAAGAGGATAACTAACTTTGCTGAGGATAAGTTTGGAAGGGATGGCATTGATGTGAAAACTGGATATAAAGTTGTGAAGGTTTCTAAGGATGCGATTACCATGCAAAAATCCTGGCACTGGGGATATTTCAGTTCCTTATGGGATGGCTGTATGGTCGACTGGTATTGGAACTCGTCCATTCGTTGTGGATTTTATGAAACAAATTGGCCAGGTAGATATAAAATTCAGGTATTCATTTAGTATTCTTCTGCAGTTAAGTTAGTCATCTGAACATTTACCTGCATATACAGGCGAACCGACGTGTCTTAGCTACTGATGAATGGCTAAGGGTCCGTGAATGTGATGGTGTCTATGCAATAGGTGACTGTGCTACAATAAACCAGAGGAAAGTAATGGTAGGTTACAGGACCTTATTACTTATCTGTTTGGGTTTTGCCTGAATTTTTATTATTCCCCTTCAGGAAAAGGTTCTGCCATGTCGGCAATGCAATGCGCATAGGAAACTTGATTTATATGTGGAAATTTCAGCACTATATTCCTAAGTTTTGTCTACTGATTCATATGTGAAATGACATGAAATAATATTCCCTCAAAAGAAATCCATAAGCCAATGTTTCTCAAAAAAGGAGTTCCCATGAAGGCCACTGGTTCACTTACGTAGGAAACTTAAAACTTAAATGTATTGACAATCCAGTGGTCAACACATGCTTGAAGCTAGGTATTTATGATCTTCATGTGTAATGGTTGCAGGAGGACATTTCAGAAATATTCAGAGTCGCAGATAAAGACAAGTCTGGAACCTTGACTGTAAAAGAAATTCAAGATATCCTGGATGATATCTACGTGAGATACCCACAAGTACAGCTCTACCTTAAGAGCAAGCAGATGAACGGCATCGCTGATCTAGTAAGGAGTGCCAAAGGAGATGCTGAAAAGGAATCCATGGAACTGAACATCGAGGAATTCAAGAAGGCTCTTGCACTCGTGGATTCCCAAGTCAAATTCTTACCTGCAACTGCTCAGGTGGTTTTATTCTTCTCCAGAGTTTCAACAACTGGCTTGATGGCTTCAATCCACTGAACTGAATTGAAGGATTATGCTCTTGCCCAATTTCTGACTTGCTTGTTTCTCTGACAGGTTGCGTCGCAGCAGGGTCAATATCTTGCTAGGTGCTTTAACAAGATGAAGGATGCTGAAGAAAACCCTGAAGGTCCAATCCGCATCAGGGCAGAAGGCCGCCATCGCTTCCGCCCTTTCAGGTTCCTATTCCACCACTCATTCGCTCAATGTTTTCATAGTTGGCTGATCATGACCTTCACTCTGATCCAAAATGCTGTTTACCTTGCTTTGCCCTCCAAAAGCACCCACTTTTTCTGTACAGCATCTAATGCTATTACTTTGCCCTCCAGGTACCGGCATCTGGGCCAATTCGCCCCACTAGGAGGGGAGCAAACTGCTGCACAGCTTCCCGGGGACTGGATCTCCATTGGCCACAGCACCCAGTGGCTCTGGTACTCCGTCTACGCAACGTAAGTGTTTCCCTTTCCACATGATAACAAAGTAGATCGTGCTGCCACTACCACTCTTCTGCCCCATATTTGTGATTCATCAGCAGTAGCATGTCTGATGATGTTCTCTGTTCTATGGATTCAGCAAACAAATCAGCTGGCGCACGAGGATGCTGGTGGTATCTGACTGGACACGCCGATTCATTTTTCGGAAGAGACTCGAGTTGCATATAAGTCCAGAGGGAAAAGATTTTGCTGTGACATATATATTCGTATGAAGGGGGCAGTAAAGCCTCTTTCCACTTTGTTTTAGTCTGATTTCACATAAATGTTCTTTTTTTTAAGGGAAGAATGTGAGTTCCCTTGCACTTTGTATAGTGCACCACGAAGAAATTCCTTTGTACCTACCTTTTTTTGGAGAGTTGTACGCACTTCTGCGGCCTGAGTAACTCAGATTCTTTTAATAGCTACGTATTTTTTTTACCACTAAGATGTGATATGCAAAAAGGTCAGTTTGGACCTGATTTTGTTGTGTAAAATCCTGTTTTGGCTGCCTGCCCATGGCAGTGAACTAGTGCTTCAGTTGGTTGCATGATTTTTCTGGCGTTTGGTAAAATGTTGGTGTCAAAAGTTGGTTGTCAGTACTGACTTTCTAGCAAGTTTATGGAGCAGCTATGAACTGAGCTGATAATGTTGCAGTTGAGTTGCCTCATAATGTTAGTACAAAATAACTGTAGGTATGTTTGACACCATTGAACACTACGAGCGTCAGTGGGGTAGACAGTTACCTTAAACACAGGGCAAGATGAGCAATTTAATACAGAAGAGATGTACTAGGAAACATATATACCCCAGAACAGGGAGGTTGCAGCAAAAGAGATTGGTCCAGATCTTTTAAGAAATGTTCTCTCTGGTAAACTTCAACATCAAAGATGAAAATTCGAAGTCAAGCTGATCTTTCCATGTCGCTCTTTGGAAGAGAAAGCCAAGTTTGAATCAGAATTTTTCAAACCATTCTAGAACGCGCACTACACGGAGCACCGCTTGGCAGCAAAATACCGGTTTTAAGGTGTTCAGCGAATATAACCCTTCACTAAACAAAGTGTCCATATTGCACAAAAAGAATTATTCTCACGCATTCATGTTTGTCTCTTTGAAAGTGAAATAATTAATGCTATATACAAGCGGCCACTTGCACATATTCAATCTCAAAAGTCAAGGATGTATGATCACATCTATCTGTTTCTTTCAAAAAAAATGATCACATCTATCTGGCTATGAAACTGAAATAAGTATTTAAGAAATCACCCAATACTCGAATTCCATGAAAGCAACAGCTTGTCCAGGCCACAAAAAGGACTAAAAATAAAGTTCCATTATCATCCACCTCTTTGGTTGGTGGGTTAGGTATACTTGTACCTAATTCCTCCAGCTCAACAGCTGCATTAGTACAGATCAGATGAACACAAAGGAACAAGAACAATTATTCAGCGCAGCACAGATCACACACACATCAAAATTAAAGAAACATGAGGAGATTAAAGATGCTAAGCTTAGCCCAGAATGTTTCATGGGACCAAAGCAACTGACAACTGAATGACATAAATCTCAGGGTGGCATGAGAAGTTTTTAATAACAGCTCTGCAGAGAATATTCCATGGATGATTGCTACTAAGCTGACTTCTTAACATTATAAGCAAGTGGATGAAGGAATTACTGTAACATGATGGCAGAACTATCACTAAATCACCTTGGAGTGTGCCTTTTGATATTACAATTACACTTTTAATATTGACAGGACAACAGCTAGGGAATGTATCACATTCACATGTTGAGTCCCACATTCCACAACATCGAGTACATGGCTTAGAATAGGAGGTATTATTATCAAGCGGTGGCTGATTATCTACACACATCCAGACCCAAGACAGAAGTTCGTGAAGCTCAAATCCTAATTACACAAAGCCTCATTGTTGCTTGATTGCTCCAGTCCGAACCTTCACAAAATTAAGCTCCAAAACCATTTGACAACTGCCCATAAAATGGTATGTTCAATCTGCATAGTTTATAGGGCTGCCTCGTGTCTACACTGAATCAACACCTTCAACCTGCTGGCGAGCAAGGTATCTCTCTCTTCGTTCCTTCTGGAATAATATAATCAAGAAATTAACGATCGAGCACATGAGGCAGAGCTGTATCTTCAATACTTGGGACACTATATTAAAAGACTAGACACTGTCATTAATAACTACAGAGCCATAATCTTACCCATTCGTCAATCACAAGGCCTTCACCAACAATACGGGGACCATTATTGTCCTCTGGAGGTTTCTTGCGTGCCTCAAGCGCTGCTTCTGCTTCAGCAAGCTGGCGTTTAAGTTTATCCATTTGCTACAAAACAAATGTTCCCAAAATGCATAAGCCAAACTTGCTATGCTTTACTAATTGCATTGCATTGCATTAAGAGAATGAAAAGAAGAGGTTTTGCTCAGACTTACTGGGCTCGGGCGCTCAGCATCCAAGAATACTACCCGCAAAATTTGCTCAACTGCAACCTGGTCCTTCTGCTCATCAAACTGCAACATAATAAGGGATAAAAACTTCACTTTAGGTACCCATTCAAATGGTGACAGCTGATCAGTAAGTGAAGGTTGCCAACATTTAAATTGAACACTACACTGAGTCTACCAGAGCTGGTGGAGAGAGGGTTTACCAATTCAGGGACATACTCCACCGGCCCTTTGACTTTGAGGCTGACAATCTTGAACTTAACCTTGCACTTGTCCAATGGCTTCTCGTTATTCTCAGGATGCTCAACAAACTTGAAAACTGCAATTCAAGTAAGGGAATGCACGGGTTAGGACTTTAGGTAATGACAAACATAACCTGCACGCACCACAACTGGCCATGATATTCATCGGTCACAAATTCAGTTACCTGTTGCTATGATGCTTTCGCCTGGAGCAAGGACACCACCAGGTGGCCTCATGAAGCAACTCTTTGGTGCAGTCGTTTGGAACTGGAACAGCAAACATGCTTAAGATTAGTGCTCTGCTGATGGATACTGTGCAGGTGAGGCCTTAACAATTGTACTAATTGAAGCAATTAGTGGCAAGCTAGTACCTGGGAACAGACTGGTTGGAAAATTTTGTTTTGCAATAAAAAACATTTCAGAGAGAAGCATCTATCTATAATAGAAGAGCAAGTTGTTGGTTACCTTGAAGGCCACATGGGACTTGCTGATGTTCTTGATCCTGACAGCGCTCCGGACCTGCTTCCCGGGTTCATCTGTATATACAGGTCAAAATTAGAGACCAAAATTAGGCGAAAATCCAAGCTGAACGGAAAAATTCTTTCCCACGAAACTGCATATCTGCCATGGCCTCTGTACTATCCATCGATTTAATCTACAAAGTGAGTCTTTTTATTAATCTATCTATGACCCAAAAAAAAAAAATCTCGAGGAAAAAGTCCTGTCCGACGGAAGTTGAAAAGGAACATAAGCTTTCAGGAACAAGCAGAGAGAGAGGAGAGTCGCAGAAGCAGAAAAAAAATTGAGCAAGCAATACGAAAGACGAGACAGCGAAACCGAATCAAGAAGTCGAATCGGCAGCGGACAGCGGGAGACGGACGAACGGATGGACGCAACCGGAGGCGGGGAGAGGTTAAGCAGAGAGACTGAAAGGCGGCATCGGGGGCAGCAGTTGCCAGACGAAATTAACAGAGTTGCGCTAGTCGTCGAAAGCAGGAAACCACCACGAATTGCTTACATGGGAAGTAAAGCTTGGCGGGCGGGTCGAGGCGGAGGCGGCGTCGGGTGGGGAGCAGCGACCGGATCACCTTAACCCCACCGCCGCCGCTACCGCTGCCGGCGCTTGAGCCTGACGGCGCGCGGGCGGCGTCGCCGGCCTCGGATGCCGGCGGCGCGGACGCGGTGGAACCCCAGAGCGGCATGTGGCACAGCAGCCCCAAGCGGCCCGCTTCCCGCTGATACTCCTCCCTCCCGCTGGCCCTGGTGGTGCCCCGGCTCCTCCGGTGGCGGCAGCAGCAGCAGCAGCGGCTCGCCGTCCGCGTCGGGCGCCGGAAGACGTATGGTGTGGGGTGCTGCTGCTCTCTCGAGAGAAGGACGAGGGAGGGATGGATGGGAGTGGGAGGAGAGGAGGAAGGGAGGGGAACCGAAGAGTGGTATGATTGCGATGGCGACGCACAGCACCGGTGTGGAGGAAATCTAGAAGTTGTGGAATCGTTCAATTGCGACGACGGACGACGGAGCGAGTGAATCGGTCGTCGGGGGCTGTTTTATATGCTTGGGCCATGCTTTGAGTGGCTGAACGGTGGGCCCCACCGGTTTTTTTTTGTGTTGTTGTTACTGTGTATCTGGATGATTATTGGAGCAAACCTGATAATAAAAGCCAACTGTGTGGTTATTTTCCAAGTGATATGGGCTGGTCTTTTTAATTTGGCTAAAAGAAAAACCATCTTCTTTCTTAATCCTTCTGGCATTCACTTAAGGTATGGACCTACAAATGCATATGCTTTCGTGTCCAGCTTATTCTTTGCACGCAAACCAACTTTTCTCTCTCACCACTCTTCATGGAGAAGTGCATGTTGTCTTTCTCCAAGAAAGAGTGCCAAAATCGCCCTTACATTTGCGTTTACTTTGATATATAAGCCAATTTATTGAACTTGCTCTTAGCAGCAAGTAATAAGGAGTAACGGTTCTGTTGGGTGGTGTGGTGGTTGGGTGCTTCCACTTCGGCCACTGATGTGGTTTGGGGTTACCTTATATGGCCGTTGACTCGGCCTAGCCCCACAATCGCACGGTCCGCTAGACAATTGGTCGGAATCGATGGTTGGGATCGGAGGAGATGAATGGAGGAGACGACGAGAAGATTTGGACTGGAGCCTGGAGGTGTCAGTTTTATGTAGTGCCCCACAACATCTCGTTGACCCAAACCATTGACAACCCAAACATGTTTGTGGATATAAATCATTGCATCCCTATCCCACACCCCCTCGATCTTGCCCAACTATATTTCCATCCCTACTCTATCCCCACCCCAACCCCTATCCAAACGCCACTTAAAGTAGTAGCGGGTTTCTGTTGGGTGGCGTGGTGGTTGGGTGCTTCCACTTCGGGCACTGTTGTGGTTTGGTTACCTTCTATGGCCGCTTCAAGAGACTTCATTTTGCTCCCAACCTTCACACGGTTTGCTAGTAAGGATCCACTGCCATCTTTATTTGCTAGACAGTAGGGCGGAACTGATGGTTGGGATTGAAGGAGAAGAATGAAGGAGACGACAAGAAGATTTGGACTGGAGCGAGGAGTTGTTAGTTTTATGTTATGCCCCACATCATCTCGTTGACCCAAACCATGGAAACCGAACATAAGTATAGATATAATAAAATCATCACAAACATGGGTATGGATATAAATCATCACATCCCTATCCCAGACCCCCTCTTTCTACCCAACTACATTTCCCCTATCTCCCAATCTATCCCTATTCAACCCCCATACAAATGCCACCTAAAGTTGTAGCGGTTTTTGTTGGGTAGCGTGGTGTTGCTTCCACTTTGGCCTCCGTTGTGGTTTAGCTACCTTTTATCGACCTAACTAGGGTTTTTTTTCCATGCAAGCCTCATCTAAGAAAATTTGTAGTTTCCATACTCAAAGTACCCAAACAGTAATTTTCTTATAAAACCTCATATAGACTATGGACATAACAACATTTCCTACCTCGTACAAGGCATTGGGTGGTGTAGTGTTGGACCTATCCATAGAAAATCCTTGCAAAAAGAAGACCCGCCCCTCATCCCCCACTCCCATGAAGCAAGTAGCATACTGCATACTACAATAGTTAGTAGGATTAGGTCTAGCTTGGAAAACTCTAGTGGTTTAGTTATCGTGGACCACACTAGCAAAACTAAGGTGCACGTCATTATAAAGACATAACCATTTTGTGGTATGGACCAAGGAAACAAACTTATAAACTAATTTATTACAATTCAACGTCTCTAGGGAAAAAAGGTTTTTATGACAAAAGTAAACCAAGGTCTAATTATCAGAAACTAAGGGACCATCCCAGGATCTAATTGTGACGACAGAGAGAGTGAATCGAGGTCATCGGGCTGTCTTATATCCCTCCCAAGTTGGTATTAGAAGTCGCTTTGGTCAAACATCGGGAATATAAATCATCAATAACTTTTAAGTTGTTGAGTTTGTAAATGTAAAAATTATATGAGTAGATTTGTCTGAAAAAAATACTTTGCTAAAAATATACATATATTAAATCTCCATAAATAATATTTTTATAATAATAAGTGGTCAAAGTTGTGTTTTGGAGACCGTGTTCATTTGTCCTAAACGACTTCTAATACCATCCCTAAGGAGTATGCTAGGCTAGCTGGACTTTGAGTGGATGAATGGTGGGCCCCACTACACCAATATAGTTTTTGCATTGTATTCTTATGTATTTGTGTAGTTGGGGCAGCCGGGGTGGGGGAGAGAGACGTAGGAAGGGGAAACATATGTGGTCAATGTGAAAGAGGGAGACAGGAGGGTGGAGGGAGAGGCGCAGTAAATGCAGAGAGGGCGCTGAGATACGACTTATCCATTTAATGTTGGTCGGAAACGTGTCTAATGAGTAGGCTGAAAAACAACAAGTATAGTACTCCATCCATTTCAAATTATAAGTCGATTTTTTTTTTTGGTTCATTCATTTAATTATGTATTATCTAGCATTTCGTCTTAACCAAATAGACCAAATGATTGTGCTTGCTTCCATACAAAGCTGAGGGTGTAAGCTGTGATCAATTTATTGAAACTAAGGACAAAAAAAAATCAGTACGTAGGTGCTTGTTGGTGGATGTAGACCAACGAATGTTTTGCCTAGACAATAGAGCAAAGAGAATACTAGAAAGTAGAGGGAAGTGGAACTAGGCATCTCTGTATCCATACGTAGATTAGTCTCTCTGCAGACATCGAGCTGCAGCTTGGATGGCAAAGGGGTCCATCCTCCATCAAGACCTCAAAGTTTTTTGGTCAAAAAAGAAACAATTCTTGAAGTTGAACCGAACGTCCACCTCTTGTGTTGTACTCATTCACTCTCGTATAAAAATATAATTCTACAATTAAATCAAGTGATTTTTTTCTTAAGATTAATAAAATTTATACAAAACAGTATCAATTTTTTATATCATATAAAATATATACAAAATATTTTCTAAAAAAGCAATTGCTAGGTTAATAAGTTTTTCAAGTGGCTAAAAAATTTGGGGATAACATTTATTGGATTACTCCTACCATTTTCATAATCTCACTTCATCAAACATATAGAAGACAACTTGGCATCAGAAATTCCAAACTATTTTGAAATCACATCAACCATTTTTTTTTTTTTGTATTTCCTTCCTTGTACATTTGCATCGGGAACCATATCCTTACTCTTTATTCTTCTATGCATCCCTCCACTTCCGAATGCAGCATTGACCAATTGTTATGTGCATATATTTCCATGCGAATGGATCAATTTGTCACAGATTTTATTATCATTTTTAACATATAGGATCAATGTTAAAATTATCCAACTTATTAAAAAGTAAAAATTATATATTTTTTTAGAAAGTTGGGGTGCTAAAAGAGAAAGAAATGTAGATATGATATGATGCTCTTTGTATGAAATGTGCAGGCAGGCCTAGTTCCACTAATCCACACTTTTGGGGGTGATATGATTTACTCCCTCCGTCCCTTTTTGTTTTTATCCGTAGAGAAATATGTTTGTGAGGGAAACACTCGGTTCTCTGAGACAAATATTTAGAGATAGAGGGAGTACCGCGTAGAGAAGGCTAGACGTAACCCTAATACCTGGCCCCACTCTAGCTAGGTGCCAAAAAAAAAAACATGTAAAAATCAATATGAAAAACTTTATGTATAACTGACGCAGTAGCATGGATGGATGGATTGAGACCTGATCGAGGACGCGTTTTTGGCTTCACCTTTGTCGTCACGGACTTCTCTAGGGTTGTGATCGAGTTGACTCCATGGAACTGTAATCTTTTTCTTTTGGGTCCAGGGTACCTTTGCTCTGGTGGGTGGATGTGTGGGGATATTATTATTTTTTTTTCGTTTCTTTTTGACTGAAGCTCGATTGGATATAGAAATGATAGTGCGCATTACTGAACAATAATAATCATAATCTATGGACATGTGGGTCATGTCTTCATTGCACTTGCACTCGTGCTTATCCTCCCCTGTTTGTTTTAAAAGTTTGAAAACAACTTGTCAAGTGCTCAAGTAGATATGAAAGAGACAATTACTCACTCCGTCCCATGGAGACCGACGTTTTTGACTTTTGAACTTCATCTTTTTACCATCCGTCTTATTCAAAATATTTATTCAAATTATAAAATAAAATAATCAATATTCAAGTATCTTGATTGATAAAATAAGTCGTAAAAAAATAAATTATATTTGTGCAAAAATTTGAATAAGGCGAAGATCGAATAAGATGGCGACTGAAACAAGGGTGACAAAGTTAGTGGGACGGAGGGAGAGAAATTACTACTATACATGGTTCTATAAAGTTTGTTTTGTTTTCGTGTGATCGTACTATCAATTGTGTACGCGGTTCTACATGCCTGGCAAGTCAATGGACGCGGAGAGGCTGCAGTGCAGTCTGCAGTCGTCTGTTGGCTGTAGTGGCGGCAGCTTCCGCACGTCGGAGCTGCACTGCACTGCACTGCACCGGTCCTGACCTCACGTACACGGCTGGACGACAGCAACGTCCCTACGTCCCGAGTACTACCTCAGATTCAGATTCGTAATGGAAAAACTCACAGTTTCCGTACTACTATACTCCGTATACCCTAGTATCTGATTTGATGTCTGTTATATATTGATATTATTTTCTATGTGTTTGCTAAAATAATTTATTCAAATATTATATGTTAGAAATATTAGTGTTATAATCAAGTTTGTCCATAATTAATATATTGATACCTAGTAAATATTATGAATATTAGAAGTTTTAATTATTTTCATAATTGTTTGACTTCTCAAGAAAACTTTACTTTTATTTTTTTTCGACAAGGGAGTGGTTGTTTTGAGCAAATTTTGACAAGGGAGTGTCTCCGTTTCAAATTATAGTTTATTTTGGATTTTCAAATAAATTTTTTTTTTGCTATGCACCAAATTATATATATAGTAAAAATACATCTAAAAAAAGACAAAATGACTTGTAAATTGCAACCGATGAAGACTGTGGTCAGGTCTCGGTGTTTCGGCTCGAGCGGAGCCGGTGGGCCTCCCGGAGGCCACGGATAAGTTGCAGGCCCGGACTAGGACGAGCATGCATGGTCCAGCCAGGGACCGCATGCAGTGCAACTGGCACGGACGACGAGACACCAACTGCTAATTGGCTGCAGAGTTTTCTAAAAAAAAAAAAAAAAAAAAAGCTTGCAGAGATGTGATGGGATGGCTACTGGAGTCTGCGCCGGGTCAATGGACAATGCGTACCACTACTGTTGTCCACACATGTCTTTGTATGCACGCGCTGGCTGTTTGGTTGGCTCAAGAAAACAAAAAGTTAGGCTTGCACTTGCACAATAGGACATTGACCACTTCGGATCCTGCTGTCCAGTGTGCATGGGCATTCTCGTAACTTGACTTGTACAGCCTTCCAGCAGCTTTTTTTTTTTTTTTTTGGGCGGCCTTCCAGCAGCTTTAACATCACTAACTCCTGCTAATTTTGTTTATGAAGAGTTCTTCCCATCATAATAGAGAAGGGGTTGTAGCCCAGTCAGGTCACACAACGGGGACTAAGCTCATCTTCAAAATGAAAAAACAAATAAAATTTTTAGAAAGCTCTTAGTGTGTGAAATTCAAACTTGACCCCTTACACCACATGTGACGCAATCCTGAGCGCACTTCTTTTGAATTGACCTATAGAGGGCTTTTAATCCTAGGTGGAAAAACTTTTAGTTCGGATTGATAACACTAACCAATTGAAAAAGTCCACCTTTTACTCCCTGTAGGTATTACCAACGGAGACTAAAGTCCATGTCGATAATACTAATTGGGACTAAACGATGGATTTTAGTCATGGTTCATATTATGAAGTGAACTAGGATTAAAAGGGTTTTCGTTGTCTATGCATGGGATAATGCTCCATTTAGTCCCGAACTTTAACACAAGCGAGACTTAATGTGTGTACCGAAAAGTCGTTTTCTCTACTAGTACATCATTAAAGGCGCCACCATTAGTGAAAACGGTTTATTTTATATCGGAACTTCTGTCTTTTTATTAAAAAAACTATGGAACATGCTCTACTTGATCTTATCTGTTCATGTTGCTGCAATTTTATTACTCATGCTCATAAACATCATCATTTATTTAAGGGGAATGCTATTTTTGAGGTGCCTGTTTCATTTAATTTGAAACAATCAGGCGACATTGCTAGCCATTGATCATGCTTCTCTTGTTGTGTCAACTCATCAGCAGCAAGAAGCGGCAAACAGTACATACATGACCCCATCGCCTGACAGTGTTTGAATTTTAGCAAATGTGGTTAATTAATTAAGAGAAAACGTTTCGTTTTCGTTGCTTCAGACCCCCTTTTTTTTTTTGAGCATTATCTAATTTTTTTTTTTTTTGAGTTGCACCCTATATTGTTCCTTACTCGGTCCACAAGCGCACAGTAATCGGGCCTTCTGCCCTCGGCCCTTCGCGGCCCTCTTCCAGCCCAATTCTATGACAAAGCTATATATAGCCCACGTAATGCTATACAGGCCCAAAGTTTTTAAACGGCCTACATAAGCCCAATAAGTATACTGGTAAGCCCACTATTATTACACGAAAGGGTCCATACAGGCAGGCCCCGCAAATCGTGGTTTCCATTTTTCTTTTTTCTTTTTTTTTTTTTACTAGGTTTGTGCCAGTTGCTACGGGCAAACAAAAATTAGAGAGATCATAATAATTCTACCACTAATTTTATTTTCTAGTTGCTTAAGACGACCTACCTCATTTCCCCAATAATTACTCATCCAAGGTTCAACAATTACAACATACAAAGCACAAACTTAGGCCATGATTTGCATCAAAGATATCACATACAAATTATGCCAGTTAAAAAACCATATCAAATCTGGCAGGCAAAAATATTTGTGTTATGAGATAACATTGCACATACTTATACTTGCTAACAGTAAAGAAGATAATCAGCCTCTGATTTGAGATGATTTGGAGAATAATTATGGGAGAATTAGCTCTATTTCCTTGAAAAAATGCCTCTTAGGTATATGGTCATTATTTTGAACATTGCTTATGGCCTCGAAACGAATTTTCTTTGGATCTATAAGTAAGGGGTAAAAGGACCATTCTACCCCACGTGAAAATGAAAATAAAATACATAAGTTTTATTTGTTTGTGCTATATTTAATTTGGGAGTAACATTAAGACCTATCTCAATGGATTTAATAGGCGTTTTCATGCACATTAAATAAGGTATCACATCAACAAAAAGTCCACTTTTTGTATAAAACACTAAGAAGAGAGAAGAGAAAAAGTTTCATCTTGTTTGAACTCTCTTGGCACGAATACCAAGTCATGAAATTAAATTAATGGTTGTAAAATCATAGAATAAAACTCTCCATTAAGAATAGAGGTTTAATCTAAGTTTTTTCATTCTATATGACATCACAATCTTAGAAATAACGTAATAAAACTCACAATTGAGACTAGCCTAAGAAAACAAAATCACACATTTTATTACAATGTATATGCTACTTATAATTGATTAGTTACTAGAAGCTAGCATTGAATAATGGGTGACGCATGCATCTACGCTTGTAAACGGGTTACGGGTGCACGTAATTTTCCCGGTCATATTCATATAGATGCACAACTAAAAATTGACCACGTCTAACACAACGACGTACGATACGACGACCGACTTGCCTCCGTCGTCACCCGTGCACCTTTAGTTTTTTGTTGCCATGCACTACCTACTAGAGCTGGGACTTGGGCGTGCCATTTAATTGAGGGCGCACCATGGCACGGATGTTTGGCGACCCGAAGCGGGGACGGCCGCGAAATATTACGGACCGTGCCGCGCGACGACACGAACACGAGGGCGTGCCGTGCCTACGATCTCGCACGCGGTGGGCTACATGGCACGGCCGCATTTTGGGCGTGCTTGGGCCGCACGCGACGAAAAGTGGCACGTATACACACTTCTATTACTCTACAATGTATTTTATAGTATTTACTATAATCCATGAAAAAAAATAGCTTCGCTATTTTTGCCGCTATAGCCGAAATAGCTTGAAAAAGATTGTGCCGCTATTTGCGTTCATGCACAATTTTGCCGCTAATGTCCGCTAATTACGGTTTATGAAACGCTAAACGCCTTGGCCTTAGCTCGCTATTTAAAATATGGACTATAATACATCTCATATAATACTAAAATAGATTATAAAAATCATTAAAACTTCATTAAAAAATATACATAATATACATATTTTTTTATATTACAAGAATAAAAAAAGAGAAGTAGCCGAGATATTTTGAGGCCGTGCCACCATGGCCGTGCTTGGGCCGAAGAAAAATTTGCCGTGCCATGTAATAAGCCCGACGCCCGACCTCCCGTGTCTAAAGAGCACGATCCGAAGTTGCCTGCGAAGCACGCGAGGGGCGGGCTGGACCGCACGGCACGCCCAAGTCCCAGCTCTACTACCTACCTGCGTGTACCTACCTAGCCGACCTTGTTGCACCTAGCTTTAGTAAAAAGTGTTTTTCTGTCGGTGAGAAATTTCGCTGTTGATCGATGGAGAGTATGAAACCACACGAACACACGAAGAGACCGTTTGTTTGACCTGTGTTGGTACGTGATCTGTTACGGTACTGGTCGGGCGTCCAGCATGCAGTCAAATGTGCTGCCAAGCAGCGGGCTAATAATGTGGATTATACTGCATGCAGCTCTATGACCTGAGATTCTTGCCCACCCCCACTTTTGACTTGAATTAGACTGTGGGCACCTCTATTTGTTTTCTTTAAAATTAATATTTTGTTCTAGTCATCGAGATTCTACGCTCTAAACTCAATTCTCCTGCACTTTCGTTTCTACTCTATATGCTCCTCTATACCCAGGGGACCTACACACGATGCCCCCCCACTTTTTTACCTCCACTCCCCACTCTTTCTCTCTCCCCCGGCTCCCTCCTTGCTCCCTGCTCCTGGCCGCGTGCGCAGAGCCACTTGCCGCCCGCTCAACCCCCGCTCCGCCTCCGCCCCGCCGAGAGCCGGTGAGGAGGCGCCGCGAAGCTGCTAGCAGGTCGTTGAGGGAGCTGCACCAAGGTCGAGTCGCGCTGGGTCGGCGGCGAGAAGGGGTACGCGGCGTTGGTGGCGCGGCGGCCAGGGGCTTGGCGCGTATGACGACGGCCACCTCCGGTCCTCGGTGGCGGCGACGCCCCCGCACGCCATGGAGGAAGCGACATGAGTAGTGTTCTTACGGTAGCCACCGCGCGTAGTACATGCACAACCTCCATGACGCCGGGTCGCCTCGGCATTGCTTTGGCGAAGCTACGGTGGTGGGTGCCCGTGGCCGCGAGGACCGAGGCGTTGTAGACGCCGGTGTGGAAACGATTGGCGCCTTTAATACCCGCAGCTGGTCAGACCGACGAAGGGAGAGTTGTGGCGATGGCTCGGCGCCAGAGGCCTCGGGAGGTTGCCTCGAGGCGGACCATGCTCAGCCCGGGCTGAGCATGGGCGGCAGCGGGGATGCGGGGCTTGTAGTTGCCGCCACCCCCGGACTCGGTGCGCGCGGTGGCGACATAGGGCGTGGACCGGTGGTCCTAAGCGGCGGTGCACCTATCTTTTCCGGTGGACTTGTTCTCTACAATGGCGCATCTATCTTCTCCCCATTCTCCGGTCGTTCTCTAGAGTGGCGCCCGAAGGTAAAGCTCGCCGGGCGGCGCTTTTAAAAGCCACGCTAGGGCGCGCGCGCGCCTCACCCATTGTGACGCCCGGCCAAGGCGCTCCGCGGCCGTGTGGGCCCTGTGCTCTCACGCGTCGGCGGCGGATCTTCCACTGCGGCCCTTTCTCCGCCCTCCGTCCCGGAGCGAGATCCCCAACGCCCTTCCCGCGATGGTGTGTCTTGGTGGAAATGGCCTCGCCCGGTGTGCAAGCGGGCGACGCCTTCTTGCGCCTTCTCTCCTTGGGCGGTGGTTGGGCTATGTACAATGAGAGGGTGGGCCCCATGCCATGTTGGAGCGTAGTGTTTCCCCTCGACAGACGCCAAGAAGACCGCATGGGAGGTCGAACTGGGAGGTACCGTAGCACATCCAGTATCCCGGTGCAGCGAGTTTTCCGGTATAGTGGTACTAGAGGAAATTTTACAGCACACCGGTGCGGATAGGCTTAGGTCTTCTCCAACGCTCCAGCCTGTCGTCCTGCCCTAGTGTCCATATCCCTAGCATGCCTCCATGTCGTATGGACTTGTAGCCTCGCAGAGAGCCAGACTCCTGCAGAGGAGTTCATAGCCTCGACCGACAAAAAGAGTTAGCAACAAACCAGAGCAGCGATGTGGTGATGAGCAGTGGTTGTTGGGACCATTTCAGAGAGAAAAAAACACATGCAAACGGGATAGGGTTCAGGAGGTCATGGTAGGAGCACATGGATAGAAGATAAAGTCTGCCTCGATTGGAGAAATTTTTGCCTAGTTGTAGCTCTAGGACGTGGTGCAATTTTTTTTTTCTGAGGCTAACAGTGCATGCTGCCTGCGTTCGGCTGCCCTTAGGGCAACTACATTGTTGCTTTGTCTCATAACTACTCTCATATAGTGGCACGTAATTTAAGACGACTTAATAGACTATATGTACAATGATTGTCTTTCTAAGTTGTCTCATAGCAACTCGCATTTCCTTAATTTATGAAGAGAGTAAAAATAGTATTGTGATGTGCATGACAACAACAACTCATACAATGGTAAAATAGTTGTCTCATAGTCCTAAATTCTAGCTCATGAGGTCGTTGTTTCACGGGCAACTGCCTCATTATCTCTCACCTCTCTCTTTCCTTCACATCATCAAAAATCCTACACGACGATGTGTGAAACGGCATATGAGACCGTTTACATATAGCAATATACCTGCCCTTAGTAGCTACTATAGCCAGAGTAGCTGAGGCATGCATAAAGGGCTTGTTTGGATGCAACCCTGGACTAGTTGCGTGGCCATTTTAGTTGCCTGTGAACTGCCTGCCACCAATTGCAAAGATGTCTGGCCAGGCAGATGAAGAATTAGTAGGAGCGTTTGGGTTGAAGCCCGGACATCAGCCTGAGTGGATAGAACAGCCAGGCAGTGTTTGGATCATTGGTTGCCTGGCCAGAGTTGCACCCACAATTGATTAAAATAAACCGGAGTAGATCATAAAATGGATACGTAATTGGTTGCTTTATTTCGGAGTAGTTCATAAAATGGATACGTAATTGGTTGCTTTATTTACAATCTTACACAAATGGATACGTATAGCTTATACATTTTCAGAGTAGTTGATAAAATGGATGATACAAAAGCATAGATATATAGATGTGTTGTATGCCATGCTTAAAGCAAAGCTAAGTCAGATCGCACAAGCTAAAAAAAGAGAGAATAATACAACTTAAGATTAGATAGAGGTCCATCTATATACAAAAGCACATCAACATTGTCCTAAGGGTCTGTCAGGTACCTCTCTAACTATCAACTTTGCGAACGCCTAATTAGCATCTAGCCATACTATACATACTGTTTCCAAAAGGGTGCATCAAAAGCAGACCCCATCAGCCATAATCAAAAGATCATGCAGCTACGATCAGCCATAATCAGTTACCACCATGGTCAGCACCAGATAAGTTTGTATCCTTATGCCGCCTCCAGTGACGATGAACTTGCTCCACAGTATAAGTAGTGCCATATTTAGAGTTTACTGCAGTTGTACAGGCTGTGTGATGCATCTTCTTGAAAACAGATTTTGGAGGCATCGACAACTTCTTTTGTACGCACCACGTTGTCTAAATTACAATCAAGACTAATCTAGCATATATACAAGATTGAAATAGCAACAGGAGTTGAGGAGAAAGAATCGGATTTTGCTCCCAGCCCTCTTGCACGGGATCTGAGAACAAATCTAGAAGTCAACGAAAAAGCAATATAAAAAATAAGAGGGTAGGCCTCCAGATTTTTGCTGCACTAGAGGATTCACCCTGGAACATCCTCCATCTTTATGGATTTTATTGTTGATTTCAGCCGCTCTATGAAGAACGAGGGGAGAGAACAGGGAGAGAGAGTGGACCGAGTGGTGGCTATGGGAGTGAGAGAGGAAAGGTGAAATGAAGAGGGGAAAGGATAAGATCGGGTTATGTGTTTTGGATTAGAGAGCCAGGCAACTCAGGACAGGCCCAGGCGATCGATTTCCAACGCCTGGTGCCCGGCAACCCGTCCAGGCAGCTCACACCATGCAAGGATACCCAGGGCTCCATCCAAACAGAGTCCAGGCAACATCCAGGCAGGGTCCAGCCCAGGCAAATTTGGCCAGGGTGCCATCCAAACAGGCCCAAAGTGGTCAGCATCTGCAGCATCCTGCAAAATTTGTTGTTTCTAATCCTTTTGATGACGGCTAAAGTGAAGTTCGAAACACAGCAAAAAAAGTGCTACGTCGTATAAAGTTTGGTGATATATATAGCAAAGAGACAAAAAAAGAGTTTTACATACGAAAAGTGTACAGAGACCAAAAAAAAGTTTTTTAGAAGCTGTGAGCGAGAGGGGAAAAAAAGTAAATGATTATTGTTTCATTCTTTCAGCAGGGAGGTACATTTTTAGATATTGTTGAAACTTTTTGGCAAATTCAGTACTAATTTAATCAGCATATTGCAGTTGTAGCATCAGAAAATGGCATGTGTGTGATCTAGTCAGACAAAAGCGTTTGTTACACTACATGACTATGACTGCAGACGATGGGTCAATTCAGCAGCTTGACGTCCCCAAAGACATTTAAATTAGTACTAAATTTTATGTATATATTGTGTAGTCTTTGCACATGCTATATATGCTTGTCTCACGGATGACTTTGAGAATGACTGCGTTCATGCAAATAAAAGATACCGTGAGACCATGACTGCTTGACTACTACTCCCACAGCCTTGGGTGCTGACGAAGTCGACTCGCTTCGTGTTCAGCTTCGTTCTCACCAACCTCTCCAATATCCACGTCCAAGACCCGTGCAACGCCGGCATCGCCACGCTGCATCACGCCTTCACTCACCTCCGGCTCCTATATATAGCCAAACCCTAGCTCTCCAGCTTCTCCTCACCAAAGTAAACCAGCCCTCACAAGCTAAGGAGTTCAGCTCGATCTTCAGTGACTCTGTCAGCTAACAAAGATCCTAACAAGAAATCAAGAATGAGCAGCTAGTAATGCAGCTACAATTACGAACTTGTCATGCAAATAAATCACACATCAACTATAGGAATAATGAGAACCACAAAACAGTATGGTTTAAATGTATTTGTGGATGCAACAACTGAATTCGGCGTAGTCATGCAAAATAACCGGATTCATAAAATCAAGGGAAAAGAGAAAAAATGCTAATGAGGGCGTGGGATATATACAGTGGCACGTCACAAAATAGCATACTTGATCTACGACGACGGCTAGGAATGAAGGATAGTCAGCATACACCGGTGAAAATACCCGTGATCCAATTTACGACAAACAACACATGTATAGCCCAATCCTCCCTCCCATCATTGCTGGTCAATATTTGAAGGTCAAGAGACGGCTACTCCCTCTCAAGTGCTGGCCCATGGTCATCGTCCATCCATGGCTTCTCTGTCTGTTGTGGCTTCTCTGTTCTCACCCTCGAAAGCGTAATGCGTGTGCATGCAGAATTGAGACCGTTGGTGTACACCTCCCCACCATCGGTGGCTTAGCTTGTCTGTATACCGGACGCCCTCGTGACACCATACCTCTTGAACCTGCTGGAGGTGATCGAGGCCGCTAGGAGCTTCTCGAGCGGCTGGCAACGTATATATGTCACCGATGGGCGATGGACACGGTACAGCTTGAGGACCTGGCAAGTTGCTACTCGAGCGGAGGCAAACATTTTGCACATCTGGAATCATGTGTGATTAGAAAAGGTGCTTACCTGCACTGATGGCCTAATGCTTTCGAAGGCACTCGGCACCAATGGATCGGAGCTGTGGGATTTATATTGAGGCTAGAGGGAGAGGAATCGAAGAGACATGGATCCAAGGAGGCATAATCGCAACAATAAATCAGACATGGCTGTGTTTGCCATCCACATGAGTTAATTTTGAAACTGATATAATTGATACAATCTTGGAAGCATTGCGGGGTAATTGATATAATCTTGGAAGCATTGCGGGGAAGAAGAAAAGGACGGTAGCTAGTGCAGTTTTATATGTATTCGGTGGAGAAGATCAAGTGGCCTCGTAGTGGAGGCATGAACCTATGAACAGGTGCGCTGCATGAGTTGTGAATATGGTGGAACAGGTGTTTGCAAGGGACCACGTCAAAACTTAGTGACTTCCAACAAATAATTGAAGTTTAGTGAGCTGCAGGACCCGCTGATGATGTGGCGCAAGGAGATCGCAGAGAACTCCCTAGTGGGGTTTGCCTACATAGGTGTAGCAGCATATTGTAGTTGTAGCATCAGAAAATGGCATGTGTGATCTAGCCAGACAAAAGCGCTACATGACTACTGCAGACGATGGGTCAATTCAGCAGCTTGACGTCCCCCAAAGAATGACTGCGTTCATACAAATAAAAGATGCCGTGAGACCATGCCGTGGTGGGTGCCAGCGCCAGCTGGGGACCAGACGTCGTGACATCGGTGTGGAAACAGCGTTGGCGCCCGTTTGTACCCGAGGTGGTCAGCACGGCGAAGGGCGGAGCTAGGCGGTGGTCGGCGCCGGGCTCGGGAGGTTGCCCCAGGTCGGACCGTTATGTAGCGGGCTGAGCACGCAACGGCAAAGGGCTGCGGGCTTTACCATTGCCGCCCGTGAGCTCGGCACATGCGATGGCGACGGGCGTGGACAAGGTGGTCCCTGCGGGCGGTGCACCTATCTTTTCCGTGGACTTGTTCTCTACAGCGGCGCACCTATCTTCTCCCCATTCTCCGGTCGTTCTCTGATTGGGCCGAGTAAAGCTCGCGAGGGCGGCGGGTTCCGCCACGCCGGTAGGCTCGCTGGGCGTGTGGGCTGTGCTCTCCGTCGTCGGCGGTGGATCTCCCCTCTCTAGCCCTTCCTCCGCCCGCCCCAAAGCAGATCCCCGACGCGCCCTTCCGCGGCGGCGCCCATGGAAGCAGCCTCGCCTAGTGCGCGAGCGAGGCGAGGGGAGTGGGCGGGCGGCGCCTTCTTGCACCTTCTCTCCTTGGGTGGTGGTTGGGCTATGCACAACGGGAGGGTGGGCCCCGGCCACGTTGGAGTGTAGCGTTGCCCCTCGACGAGACGCCAGAATACCGCATGAGAGGTCGAACTGGGAGGTACCGTAGCACATCCAAAGATCCCAGTGCAGCGAAGTTTTCCTAATAGTGGCACTAGAGGAAATTTTACAAAGACACGGTGCGGATAGCCTTAGAGCAACTCCAACAGTTCCCCATTTGTGGTTTGGCAATTGCTCTTGTTTGCCAACTCCTAAATCCAAATGCCAAGTCAAAAAAAAAAAAAGATCATCTCCGGCAGTTTGGCATAATTCACTTGCCAAACTCAGATCTAACTTAACCTTGAGAGAGAAACAAAATTTGCAGCATAAAGTGGTCAGCACCTGCAGCATCCAGCAAAATTTGGTGTTTCTGATCCTTTTGATGACGGGTAAAGTGAAGTTCGAAACACAGCAAAAAGTGCTACGTACGTATAAAGTTTGGTGATATTAGCAAACACACAAAAAAAAAAAGTTTTACATACAAAAAGTGTACGGAGACAAAAAAAAAAAAAAAGTTTTTAGAATCTGTGAGCGAGGGAAAAAAAAAAATAAATGATTGTTTTTTAATCTTTGAGCAGGGAGGTACATATTTTTTAGATATCGTTGAAACTTTTTTTGGCAAATTCAGTACTAATTTAATCAGCATATTGTAGTTGTAGCATCAGAAAATGGCATGTGTGATCTAGTCAGACAAGCGTTTGTTACACTACATGACTATGACTGCAGACGATGGGTCAATTCAGCAGCTTGACGTCCCCCAAAGATATTTAATTTATGTATATACTAGTCCATCAACCCGTGCTCCCGCACGGGTAACATTAAGGAACATTAGAAATAGAAATTCATATTTAAAATGTATTTAGCTAAAATATGCTTTAGAAATTAGATTTTGTTTGAACGCAAAGTGACATGTGCGAATGGAATTGGCATTGATGTAATAGAGAAATTGTGTCTCTTTATTTTTTCTTTTGTGTCCCAATATGGCAGACATTGTGCAGTATATGGGCACGTTGGACGTCCCACTTTAGGAATGGAACTATGTAGATGCTAATATCAACAGGTTACTTCACCTACAAAGTAAAATTGATAACATGACTGGGTATTGGATATTGAGATGTGTATCTTCAAATGTTTTCATAAATTTTAGTCTTTCTTCTTTGATGAATTTTTTGAAGTTAATCTAAACACTACACCACAACACCGAATTACCATCACAACATCTGATGCTAAATTTTTTTCCTTATCGATGGATGATCTGATGCTAAACATTACTAAGAGACGATCTGATGCTAAATCCCAGATTTGCGATATACTATCTGATGCTAAAAGGATCCAGATTTAGCATTGATGGGTCTGACGCTGAAAACCGACATAGCGTCCACGCAGTCTGATGCTAAACTTATATGGGCCCCACATAAGTCCAGTACAACACCTTATCGTGCCCAGATTATTTGGGCTCCCGCCCGGATGTTTTGCTTGGCCCGCGTGAATTTGCTTGGCCCGCGAAAAATTTTAGCCTAGCCCGCGAAATGAAACCCTACACTCCCCAAAATCCCCACAGCCCGCCCCGTCCCACCCCAATCCCCACTCGCAGCCGCTCCCTCTCCCACCCCCGCGCGACGCCGACGCCGCCACCGCCCCGACGCCGCCTATCGCTGCTCAACCGACGCCGCTCCTCTACTTGACCGAGAAGCCGCCTCCCTGGTCTCCTCGACGCCCCGCAAGACCACTCACCCCACCGCCAATCCATCCCACCCCCGCCGCCGCCAATCCCCTGACGCCCCAACTACCTCCCGGACCGACGCCGCACCTCCCTCCGCTACGCAAGATGGCCGCCCCCGACTCCTCCAGGAAATCCCTTGCCCGCCGCAGCCTCGGGGAGCGCTGCCTGGAGCGCCGCCCCCGCCTCCCTACTCCGTACTGGCTGCCCGAGGGAGCGCCTGAGCGCCGCCCCCCCGCCCTCCCTCCGAACTCCACTACCCCGAGAGCCACCACACTGAGCGCCAC
Source organism: Hyparrhenia diplandra (assembly GCA_015847255.1). Lineage (NCBI taxonomy): Eukaryota > Viridiplantae > Streptophyta > Magnoliopsida > Poales > Poaceae > Hyparrhenia > Hyparrhenia diplandra. The sequence goes on along the minus strand of JADLZK010006212.1, from coordinate 37,840 downwards.
CGAGCCGCAGACACCGTTCAACATCGAGTAACAAGTAAGTCCCAATCCATGGGTACTCCAGCGGTTCCGGTACATGCATGCTTGGCTACGTGTAATTGATTTATTTTTCGACCCAAAGAAGGATTGTGCTGCACCGAACCACCACGGCGCCGACACAAGACCTTCACCAACATAAGACAAGGCTTTCTTCAACAACACAAGACAAGGTCGCCTTGTGGTGCCCCCATAGCCCCCAAGAAGTTGCAAACCTGCTCCATCGACGTTGTCCTCACATTGTTTGCGGCCTACAGATTGAAGTTGCGTAGGTATGCACTTAACACTTATGGGTTCTATGTCCGAAAATAATTCATGTGTCACCGCCTTGTTGCACTATCACACCCGGGCTTCCACATTTATCTTTGTATATGTGTTGCTACCGCCTTTTAACTTGTAGTGCTTGTTGTGGGCAATGCAAATGCTTGGCCGTGAATTGTTTATCTAATTTCTAATTGGTCTATGTTATTAAATTTTGTAGTCCGAACAAGTATAATCTGACAGACCACTCCCCACAAAGAATCATGGATAAATCATGGATCAATAGTGATGCTAGGCACGAAAAGGAATACTCACAAGGAGTCAACAATTTCCTAGATTTTGCATTTAGCAATTCAGCAGTAGGGGACAAAATACTATGCCCTTGTAGAAAGTGTGTTAACTCATTTTGGAGGGACTCAAGTGAAATACGGGAGCACTTAATATGTCATGGTTTTCTACAAGGGTATACAACTTGAATTTACATGGGGAAGCTAGTTCCTCTTTTGTTGATACCGCAATGGTGATGGTGCCGATCCCGTGGAAGAGTCTAGTGAAGAGGATGACATATCCGCATTGCTTAGAGACCTTGCTTGTGGTTTAGATGATAGAGGGATTTTGAGGACAATAGTTCTCATGTGCTTCCTAAAGAACTAGTGGACCTCCGTGGTTGGTAGAAGCCAATAGTCGTGAATTATTTCCTAATCGTAAGAAGTACACTAAAAACTGCGTTTCTGATTAGGCTTCTTCATATCAAACTCCTTGGAGGATGGACTGAGAAAAGTTTTGACCTTTTGCTAGATCTATTTAATGATGTCTTACTTGAGGGTTCAACACTACCCAAAACTACTATGAAACTAAGAAATTGATTAAGTCCATAGGACTTGGGTACATTAGTATTCATGCCTGTGAAAATGATTGCATTCTATATCGAAAAGGATTATGAAGATTTTGAATCATGTCCAAAGTGCAAGGTTTCACGTTGGAAATCAGCTAGGAAGAGTCTAGATGGGAAACATGTGTACAAGGTTCCTAACAAGGTTCTTAGGTACTTTCCAATAAAGAAAAGCCTCCAAAGATTGTTTCTATGCTCTAAAACAAAGAAATCTAACAAGATGGCATGATGAGGAGAGAACAAGAGATGATGTTCTTAGGCATCCTCGCAGATTCTCCTTTTATGGAAAGACTTTGATCTTAAACATCCCGAGTTTGCTAAGGATAGTAGAAATATACGCCTTGCATTTGCTAGCGATGGTTTTAATCCTTATAGAACCCAGTCTATTAGCTATAGCATTTGGCCTCGGTATATGTATTCCCTACAATTTTCCACCATCAATGTGCATGAAGCAATCAAATTTCATACTCTCTTTCCTAATTCTGGAAAAACATGCTCCCGGTAGTGATATGGATGTTTTTATCGAGCCATTTATGGATGATATGGTAGATATGTTTGACAAGGGGATTAGAACTTATGATGGTTTTGATTTTCACACCGAGTCCTATGATATGGGTAGGTCTGTCCAAAATAGTAGGGTTTGCTCTTGTTTTGCGAGAATACACATGCTTTGAGAGGGGTGATATTGATAATGCCACAATACGAAAAAAAGACTTATTATGGCATTATAAAGGAGATAGTTGAATTGAACTATAATCACCAAGGAAATGTTGTTCTTTTCAAGTGTTATTGGGTTGACAACCGTGTGCGTGGCAAATGGGTTAGAACTGATCGGTTCGGGGTCACCACCGCAACTTTAAACATTTATTTAATACCGGTGAAAAAGTATCGATGAGCCTTTCATACTAGCATCACAAGCAAAGTGCAAGTCTTCTATGTTCCTGAAAATCCCGGTTCCGAGTGGGTTTTACGTACATCAGTCCAAACCAAGAGATTTCTATGATATGGATAATTTGGAGAGTGAGCACCTAGATAATGGCAATGGACTAGTTCTCGCCATTGCCCGATCTAAAATGCCAAGGTGACTTGTGGATGTTATTAATGGGGTTGTCCCCACTAGTAGGTCGGACATAGATGGTATAATTGTTGACCCTCCAAAGTAAGTGTTATTTATGTAGTTTGTGATTGCCTCATTGATTGCATGAAAATAATTGTTCCCTTCAGTTTGTATTATTTCTTATATAAGAAAATGATTGCTAATTCCTTTGTACCTTTTTAGGAGAAAAATGTCAAGCGCAAGAGGAAGGGGTAATGGAGACGATGACATGAATGAGTATGAGAGGCGTAAATGGGAACGAGTTGCAAGAAACCGAGAGAAGATAGACTCCCTTCGTCTAAAAAGAATTGAGCACCCAACTCCGGCCCGCCCAACCAGCTAAAAAGAATAAAGGTTAGCCTTGTATAATAGTGCTGCAACATTTTGTTGTTTGGTGTCATCTCTTTTCACCCTTATCTACCCGATTGGCTAGTTAATGTCGTCTCTCGTGATCTCGTTAGCCGGATATACAAAGTAATAGTGGTACATTTTTGGTACTGAAAGCATATAATTTCAAATCAACATGCTTTTTCAGTTTTAACTGCTTTTTTCTCTTTTGATTCGTCACTCTAGTCTAGTACCCACCTACGCTTGGCCGGGCTTGGCTGCTGCTTTTTTTTGCTTTGTGCTGAATAACTGGATCCTTTATGCCTATTTACTTGACATTTTTCTGTGCAAATACATCTTCATGCCTCTTGTGCTGTATGAAAAGCAAACCTTTGAAGTTTTCCTCCAATATGTTTCTTTCTTGCATTGGTGAAATGTCAAGTACCATTCTTGTCCTGATGCATGCATGTCTGTGTGTAGATGCATGTTTAAATATGCTACAAATGTATGTAATTCGGCATCCCATAGTAATAATAGTCTTTCTATATTGTTATAACACATGTATCTCCTCAAACTCTTGCTATATGTAATGCACGTGAAGAGCACCATATTTTTGACTTGAATGGCTGATGGTTTCATCTTTAATGGCCATTCCACACTTTAATTTGCCACTACATTTTTAATGACCTGAATGGCTGATGGTTTAGTTTGCCACTACCTGAATGGCTGATGGTTTCATCTTTAATGACCTGAATGGCTGAATGGCTTTGTCTTTGTCAGTATATAGTTACACACGTGAAGGACATACTGATTGTGTCTCTAGTTGCCACCTTTGCCATTTTGCCAAGTACTCATGTGGACTGCTATAAATATATTTGCCACCTTTGTCTTGTGAAGCTCACAGGTTATCTGTACCAAGCTCATGTGACCAGCTGTACTCATGTGGACTGCTATAAACATTTAGTAGTACAAATGGGATTTGTGTAAAACTAGCATGTTGGCATTTGCTGTGAAGTGTATACATGCTTTTGGTCGATTGCATCGATAGATTCAGCACACTTACATGCATAGTATTCTACATATCTGTTATGTTTTTATTCATGTGCATTCTAATACTAGAGCTACTGTACTCCTAGAACAGGTTGTATATTTTCTTCACTTATCTAATTACATGGTTATATTTTTCAGGAAGTGCTAGGCGGCCTGTGGCTTGAAGTTCTACAAACCTAGTGGATGTGCCATTGTGTTGGCAAGCCATTGCTTTTGGTTTTTGAGTTCTTAGAAATGACTGTGTGCACAATTCTTAGTATGTTAAACCCAAATACTAGTATTGCTTGCTTGGGATGTGCATTTGATGCAATCTTTTTTGCTGCTTGACTTGTTGGATGATTCAAACATTGTGCAAGGACAAGATTGTATGATATATATATATATATATATATATATATATATATATATATATATATATATATATATATATATATATATATATATATATATATATATATATATATATATATATATGTATTGAGCTTCATGTGATGTATGTGTGTATCTTTATGTGATGGAGCATAAACTTAAATCTGTATGATATTTTCTAATTGTATTATTTTTTTTTTTCCTGCATATTTATAGTCCTATCAAACAATCTGATGCTATAAATTCTTGGACCATTGGATTGTCTGATGCTATATGAATGGTAACCGATGATCTGACGCTGAAAACTAGCAATGGATGATCTGATGCTAAACATATTCAGGACATCGTCTTTGTCGATGCTATAAGTGTGGTCTCGATGCTAAAGCGTTTTAGCATCGGGACTTACAAAGATCACCAAGTCCGATGCTATATGTTCTTAGGGTCGACTGTCTGATGCTATATGTGGCATTCAGCATCGGACCATCCAACAGCAATTGGGGTGTTGTGGTGTAGTGAAAAGTCCATACAATTGATATTTGGCTTGCCGTTTGTTTGTTTCAATCTTTTGCTTTGTCAAAAGCTTTCATCATCACAATTAAGTTATATTGTTCTGTGCTCCTTGACATATCGCCATTACATCTTTGGAATAAATTGATTGTTCTGTGCTCCTTGACATATCGCCATTACATCTTTGGAATAAATTGAAATGTTTATTGTGCCCTTGAAAAGGAGGTGGTAACATTATTATGTTATCTAGGACAGATGTTGTGAGGCTTCTCATTTCAGCAGTATCATCTTGTTGAGATAGACGACTGCTTAGGTTGCCATTATGCTCTCCGATGTAGCTTGTTTTGATATATATGAACAATAGATTTGACAATAACTCAATATAGTAATAGTTGTAGTATTTAATAGAAAAGTTTATAAGAAAAGTGGATCAATTAATGATAGATTACCTTGTTGACCTTAGCAACATTGTTCATGTTTTTGGCTGGTTTCATTGCTAATTATTTTGGCTAGATTGCCTCACTAATTAATCTAAATAAGAGAAATACTATTAGCGAAGGGAAGATTGTTTTATTAGTTTGTTATAGGTATAAGGGCCTTAGAGGTGCTTCTTTAACATTTTCTTGATTCCGATTAGGTTGTATTGTCCTTCCAGTGACTCTCTCGAGAAGATAATGCTTTGTTTGGTTAGCATTGATTCTTTTATTGTCCTAGAAGTTCGGAAGCGTTACATTATTTTCTCTTGAGGGTGTTGAGAGTTTAACACGAGGCACAATATTTTATTTCTATCTCACGTCTAACAACTTTTAAAATTTTATGATCTTCCAATAACCTAAACTAATTAAAAAGGTAATAATTAATTACTACTCCCTCTGTTTCCAAATTGTTCCAAATTATAAGTCGCTTTGACTATTTTTTGCATATTCATTCGATATGCATCAAAATACATATCAAAATCAATGAATTGAAGAAGTCAAAGTGGTTTATAATTTGGAACGGAGTACAGAACAACTTGACTTGATTATGTGGCCAGGTCTTATGCAATTATTGGGAGCCAAATTAATTTTTTTAAAATATGGTTTAAATTATGCAATATTTTAATATTATTTTTTTGATATATTATATTAGTATTTGGCATGCTACGTGTTTTTACCCCCTTGTAACATTCTTACATATTTCTTAGTATCAAATAAATATATGTAGTCTTATTTTGAAGGGTAAAAATATTTGATCATTCAGACAATTAAAGCTTATCCACTATTTTGGGCCTGTATAATAGTTTTTTTCCAATTTTCTACTTTACCTACAGGCCCTCATTATCTTTCTTTCATTGTTGCATTACATAACATTTTTATGTTGAGTTGCGGAATGTTTTTCCAATTTTCTACTTTACCTTTCATTGTTGCATAAAATATTTTGTTTGTTAAGAACACCTTTCCAATCAACTTTTAAATGTTGGATTTTTTCTTTCTATCCATAATCTGCTTCCTTTTTAATCAATGACAAAACATCGTGATGGCCATAGTGGGCCATGGCCCCCTAAGTTGATATTTTTAATAGTTAGGTAAATTTTAAAAGTTTAACTATAAAATACTAATAGGCCCCTCCCTCAGATCTGATATCATATATTATGCTCCTTTGTTGGCCAAGGTTCATCCCTATTTTCAATCAAGCTAATTTAGGTTGCATCGGGACCGCATTAGCCCCAGTCCAGTCTCGCCCCCAGGGGCGACTCAGCCATCACTCCCTTCGCTACCGTTCCCCTTGCCTCTGGCCTCCCTGACAGTACTGAGGAGGAGCGGGGTCCTTCCTTTTAGTAGATCTACTGTTTTCTTAGTTCTTTCCTTTTTTTTTTGCGCTGGGCTTTTTGTTGGTCGTTTCGATGTTTTCAATTTGGCTTCATGTTCCATAACAGATCATTGGTGGACATGTGTCATCATCTTCGTTGATGTCATGCTCTTCCTGGAGAGATCTCCCTCTCAAGGAGGGATTTGATTTATTTTTTCACTTACGTGGGATCGTCTTTTCGGCCGCCGGTGATGCTATTGGCGGCAGCAGATCTACCCTCCCGACATCGGTGGTCATTCTAGCGGCGGCCGATCTTATGTCTGGCTCAACCTTCAAAAGCTATGGCCATATTGCTCTTGGTAACCTCTACTCCCCAAAGTGGTTGAGCTTAGTGCGCATCTTTTGTGGTCTCCATGTCCGTGGAGTCTTGGTAGAGGTTGTTGTTCTTGGGTCCATATCGATCTAGTGTACTTCCGTCGGAGGAAGATGAAGTATAGAGACCTAGTGGTGTGCTCCAATGTAACTTTTGTTTTATGTTGAGGCCTCAGTTGCAAAAAGGCTTTAATTTAATAAAATCCAGTCCCTTTGTCATGGTACATCTTTATGTATAGCATGTTTGCTCATAATGAAATAGGTTTCGATTGATTAGGCATGTAGGAAGTAGATGATTTGTTTGTTTGGATATTTTACCTAATATTCTCTTGACTATCTTTTTTTAGGGAACTCTTGACTATCTTTTTTCCTATAAAATCAAGGAACTATGCAAACCGATCTAAATATTCCAGGGACCGGTGATGCAATTACTATATCAAAAATACCTTGACTTTTAGAAACACACCAAAATAAGAATGTTGAATCTCAATTCACATAAGTACAAATATGTTCCCTGGCTGTGCAATCCTTTTGATTTACAATCTATGTTGTTGTATTAACAATAAATATGTAATCTAATGTCCAGCCTTTCCCAACTTTGATTCTTAAGATAGGATGAACCATCGAATTGTAGGTTTACTGGAGTTGTTGCTGATGAAAGTTAGATTAGGTAGGGCTACGTCTGTTGGGATATCCTAACATGGCAGGAAGAACCATGGACTCATTGAGCTTCTGTAGTGATTCAATTGGTTGTGCGGTCTCTAGTATCTCAACCTTTCTTGGAAACACACTGCTCTCAGCTTCCATGCATGATGGCGACATATATATCTATAGAAATCGGATGTGCCACGGGGACTGCACGCCGTTGAAAATTGAGATATCCGGCAGCATGGACCGGGGGAAGAGCACGTACCTGTTGGTGCCGCTCTTGGGACAGCTGTTGCCACTTGCCGGTGATATCGACACTAGTACCGATTTGATTTTCGGCGAGGGGCGGATCTTTTCCGTGGCGGCGCAATTTGCACCCGCCACGAAATGATCCGCCCCCCGCCCGGCTCGGCGGGCGGCTTTTTACGTGGCGGGCGCGCGGCGCCCGCCACGGAAAAGATGATCTTTTGCGTGGCGGGCGGCTGCAACGCGCCCGCCACGTGAAATATCTTTACCGTGGCGGGCGCGTTGCGAGGGCGCCCGCCACGCGTCCTCGCATATTACGCGTGGCGGGCAGGTTAGGGGGAGCCCGCCACGGTAAAGGCCGAAGCCTATATAGCCTGGACGGCCGCCCCTTCATCTTCTCCACGAACTTCCTCTTCCAACTCTTGTGGGGGAGGTTTTGATCCAAAACCCGACAAAAAAACTTCGATTTGGGTGTTTTGGCTTTGATTTGGTGGAGGAGAGAAGACACTAATTGGTTAGTCCCCTCTTTTGATCTTTCTTTTGCCTCTTTTCATCCCCTCTCTAAATCTAGAGACACGGAGGAGAGAGAAAACTGCCTTTTCTCTACATCTATGGTGGATTTGTTTATTTTTTGGTTTGGAGGAGAGAGAAAAACGCCTTTCTCTAGATCTAGATCTCTCGTGCAATTTCATCTTTTTATTTTTGTTTTGGAGGAGAGAGATAACCGCCTTTCTCTATATCTAGATCTCTCGTGCAACTTCATCTTTTTTTCTCTCTTTTTTTTTCTCTGGACTTTTCTCTTTTTTTTTTTTCTCTCGGACTTTTCTCTGTTTTTTTTCTCGGACTTTTCTCTTTTTTTTTGTTTGAGTATTATGTAACGACACTAAGATATTTGGAAAAAAGGGGATCGGGATGGAGAGGCACCGAGCCCAATTGGATGTATGAGATGAAGAGGGTTGATGACGACTACTATGATGAGGTGAAGAAGTTTGTTGCTCGGCGAAAGCGACACTGGCCGAGATAATTCAACAGAGCCTTATTATCCGTCCATGCGCAAAATGCAAGAATCAAAGCGTTCTCGACATCGTGGTGCGATCTCACCTAATCATGAATGGCTTCGTCGGTGACTACTTGGTCCGGACTTTTCACGGGAAGAAGCTCCACCCTTCGATCCACTGTGGATCCCAGTACCCGGCGATCCCCTACGATCCAAGTACGAAAGTCCACCCGGCCGGTCCAATTCCATCGATGCGCTCGAAAGCACGGCCGGCGGCGGCGATGACGACGATGATGGTGGTGGTGGTGGAGGAGACGGCGAGCGGAGAATCCTATGATGCGGCCCTGAGGATGTCCGGTTTTTGAAGACTTGGTCAACCGACCGGATGAGGACGACATTCTCGCTTTGGGTGCCCGAGATGGTTGGAGAACTTCAAAGAGATGAAGCGGGCAGCAATTGATCCGCTCTACAAAGACACGAGAAGGGTTGCACGGCGCTGAGTTTTAACCCGAATTTCTTTGATGTTGAAGTCTCGGCATGGCCGGGTCCGACACCGGCTTCAATGAGCTCGTAAGTTACCCGGCCTCCACGTATCCAACGCCTAACAAGGTTCCCGCCAATACGTATCGCGCTAAGAAGTTGATCCGCCGCGGCGATGAAAATGAAGAAATTCGATGCCTGCCCCCAACCATCAGTATCCTATATCGAGGCGATCAATACGAAATTTGACGAGTTGTCCGCGACCGTGGGCGCTTAGTCGATACAAGCGGAATGCCGGATGTCGCGTGGGACGATGACCTCGATGAGGAAGCGGGACGGGCGAAAAAAAAAGAAGGGGGGGCGAAGAGAACCGCTGCGGCCGTGAAGAAGATGAGGTCAATGCGGGGACGAGGAAGAGGAAGGTTACACGCAGAGGAAACGCCCAAATTTGTCAATGTGGTACCTTCCAATTCTTCGACGCTCTTGGCGCTCTCTATGGGAACCCCGAGGATGCTAAGCACATGACCTCGGCATGCATCTAGTGATCGTGTAAAGGATGACGGGAACCTATGACACCCTTCGATGCTAAGCGGTGGCAAGACTTCGACGCCAGCGTACCGACTTTGCAAATGAGCCCGGAACATTCGGTTCGCATTGAGTACCGACGGAATGAACCCATTCGGTGACCTCAAGAAGCACACACAAAGACGTGGCCGGGTCGTCCTCACCATGTACAATCTACCTCCACATCTTTGTCAAAAGCGGAGGTATGTTTTGCTCACCATGCTCATTTACGGACCGGCAGCGGCCAACGATATAGATGTGTTCCCGGAGCCGTTCATGGAGGAGATGCGAGGTACTATTTGATGATGGGGTCGATGATGGTTGATGCGCATCGCAAGGAGAAGTTCACCCTTCGTGCCATCATCTTTGTCACCATCACCGATTACCCCTACCTTGTTTTCATTATCGGGCAGATTAAAGGGAAGACCGCCTGTGTAGCTTGCATCGAAGAAACCCGCTCCACTTACTTGAAGGGATCCACCAAAAGTGTGTACATGGAACACGACGCTTCTGTCAAAGTAAGCATAGGTACCGAGATGCGAAAATGAATATATACTTTGACAACAAGGGCGAAGTCGAGACCTCAGTCACCCTTACCGACTAGTTATGGTCCAAAGGTGTTTGACATGGTGAAGGACTTGGAGTGCGAGTTTGGAAAGAAGAAGAAGAAGAAAGATGATCGGGAAGACGGCACCTCCAAGACAATGAAGCGAAAAGAGGGATAAATTGGAGGAAGAAGCGCCCAGCCGTTCCTTTCAAGAAGAAGTCAATTTTCTTCAAGTATCTACAAGATCGAAGATATCGCATACACCCCAAGCGATCGATGAGATGCACCTTGGGAAAAATGTATTCGAAAAGCATGATCGGTCTCTGATGGATATCAAGACCAAGACGAAGGATGGTGTGAAGTCACGTCAAGATCTTGTTAACATGGGAATCCGACCGGAAATTCACGCTACACGGCTTCCGAACGGTAAAGTCGAACTCCCAGGTGCGGCCTACAACCCAACGAAAGATGAGAAGTTGGCTATGTGTCGGTTGATTCGGGGGTATCAAGGTACCGACGGTTTCTCTTCCAACATCAAGAGTCCGGTATCCATGAAAGACCTCACGATGGCAAACTTCAACGCCAAGCCGATGCTCACATCATGCCGACGGTGTTTCTTCCAATTGTGATCAAAGCTATTCGGTCCCAAAATACGTGAAGATGGTGGTCACAAGGTTGTCATACTTCTTTAACCAAATCACCCGTAAGGTAATTGCCAAAGCTGATGCACTGCTTGGCCGAAAGAGTTCATCGCGGAAACAATGTGCCGATAGAGATGTGTTTCCCAATCGCCGTTCTTCGACATTATGCCACACCCGATGATGCACATGGTTGATCGATAGAACAGCTTGGACCCGTACCTACGAGCGATGTGGACCACCGAGCCCTAATGTCTACCCTCAATCGATTCAATCATAACCGCGCTTATCCAGAGGGCTCTATGATCGAGGCATACACAAGCCAGGAGGCCGTGAACTGGTGTATGAAGTACATAAAAGATGGGAGGGCTATTGGGCTTCCAGTGCATCCACATGAAGGAAGAACCTCGGGCATGGGGTGCGCGGGCCGAAAAGCACGCACCGACATACATAGGGACAAAGTGCTAGATGCTCACTACAGCATCCTTCATCAATTGGTGATCATGGACAAATACGTGAAAAAGCACCTCAAAGAGCTACGGCGTGCAAGTAGGAAGCGCAAGAACTGTCCGAAGGATTGGGCTGACAAGGAACACAAGAACACTTTTCTCCAGTGGCTCAAAAAGCAGAACATTCCCCCAGGAGATGATGCAGAGACTGTGAAGAAGCTTGTGTCAGGGCCATCGATGCAGGTCACCACGTGGCAAGGGTATGATGTCAACGGGTACAGGTTCCACACGAAAGAGAAGGACAAGAAGAGTGCATCACAGAACAGCGGTGTTCGATATGAGGGCAGGGACAGCAAGACGGGGAGAAGTCGACATGCTTCGGACAAGTCGAAGAAATATGGGAACTTGACTATGGCGGTAACCTACGTGTAACCGTTTTTCGTTGCCCGGGGTCAAGCCCGAGCAAGTTCTAGTGGATGATTTTGGGCTAACCACCGTGAACCTTCAAAGTGTCCGTACAAAGATGATCGGTGGGTGCTTGCATCGATGTCGCACAAGTAGCCTACTACATGAACGCGGACAACATAAATAGACATATTGTTGTGGCGAGGAAGCGGATCGTGGGGGCGATGGGGTCCGTGAGTCCCGAAACATACAACAACTATGATGAGTTCCACCTCTTTACTGATTTTCCAAAAAGATTAAGGGGCCGGAGGACGTAATCAATCCCGACAAGACTAAAATGATGCCATGGACCCGCCCGATGGCGAGAAGAAGACCACCAATGCACCGCACCAAAATGATATTTAGTTGCGGTTATTCTCGATGTAAACAATAGTCCAAAAACAAATATCTCACACGAGTGTGTCGAAACTACAGGGGAGACTAGTGATTTTTTGAACTACACGCTTGTAACACTTTCTCGTATGCAAGAACGAACTATATATGAAATGTAGATCTTGATGAGTTATGAAGTTTCCGTATTCATTACTATTTGAAACTTGGCCGCCTCGGGCTTGAAATGTTGTCCTAAATGTGTAAAAATTCAAATTTATAACAATTTATAACAATTTATAACCATTTATAACAATTTATAACAATTTATAACCATTTTATAACAATTTATAACCATTTTTAACAATTTATAACAATTTATAACAATTTATAACAATTTATAACCATTTAAAACAATTTATAACAATTTTATAAATATTTATAACCATTTATAACAATTTTATAACTATTTATAACAATATATAAGAATACTTACCTATTTATTCTGAAAATAGTACACGTGGCGGCCATCCTAATCCGCCCGCCACGGTTAATATTTTTTTCATATGTCGATATTGCCCTAAACTCTACTACTATTTTTAAGCTTGGCATGGGGTCGTTGAATTTTGAACATATATGCAATGATGTGAACCCATTAGTGCCGAGGCAAAGGGCATATATGCGATGACATGAACTTAATAATTGGGGCCGAGGCGCGGCTATGATGATTGAATGTCCCCCCTATATTGGAAGCTTCTAAACTAGGACGGCTTGTACAAAGCAACCGAGTTTAGAAGCGATGTGCATGATCCCAAGGGGGCTATATCTCGAGCCAATCTTTTTATTTATCTCTTTCCGTAATTTTGAATTACGCTTTTGTACTCCTCCTATGTACTATAGACCTAAAGCACTATATATTTGTAGCTTAAAATGGCGAATGAACAAGAACAGCCTCACCTTGAAAAGACGAATGAACAAGAACGACCTCGGCTTGAATGGGAGTCGCCTAGCTCTAGCAACGGAAGTGGCGCGACTCGTACTCCCCGGTACTCAGTGCGTGCGGAGCCTCATATAGCCCGTGTAAGGGTAGAAGGAAACGCATCTTAGGGAGGAAGAAGATCCTAATTTCAACCCGAGGGACGAAGCACCAAGCAAGAAGAGCGTCGGGTTAAGGAAGTACAGGCTGAACGAGCTGCCACCTCTAACTCCACAAGCGGCTCGAGCAAGAACCCCCACCCCCTACGCCCACGCCCACCTCTTCGAGGCAAAGCAAAGGGATCGAGACAAGCCCGGCGGAGAAGGGAAGACCATGGGAGGCACAAGAAGATCAATGAGGTCCTTGTCATTCAACGGTTGGGGCCGCGAGGCGAGCCATTGCAGCCTCCCAAAGTCTCCGCGAAGTAAAGACTCAAGTGTCGGCTCTCGTGAAAGATAAGGTCTCCATTCTAATCCAAGACTGGAAAGCCGTCCCCCCGAAACTTACAAGGTGTGGAGCGAGATTCGAAAACGGTTCCGTATCCGCAAGGCGCCGATATGAAAAAAGGCGGAGCAAAGATGTTTACTTCCTCGCGGGAAGAAGCTTCCGAATCGGAGGTATAGGCTCAACGCTGACTTTACGAAGAAAGGACGTCTACCCTTCACCAAATACACCATGATCTCGGAAGAAGTATGGGAAGAGTTCAGCGAGAGGCTAAACACGCCCGAAGCCCGAGCGAAGAGCGAGAAGTTCACGAGAGCTGGCCAAACGGAACAAAGCGCCCCACTACATGGGTAGTATTGGGTACGCCGGACACAAGCTGGCGTGGCGGGGCGGAAGAAAGGAGAAGACAGGAAGGCGGGGAGCCGGATCCGCATTTAGGATGTGATGAAAGGACCCGGGACTTCCTCTACGGCCACAAGCCCAAGAAGCCGAGGGCCCAAGCCAAGATGAAGGAGGTCGAGAAGAAGGTCCTAGAGGCCGGCGCGGCTAAGAACACCGGGGCCCTCGAGATTCGTCGGGGACACGATGCGCTGACGATGGCCTTGGGAAACCCCCGAGCATCGTGGACGGGTCCGTGGCATGAGCTCCAGAAAGAGTTGGGCGACGGTGGACTCGTGGCGATCGAGATCTGCCTCGCATCACACGAGGCGCGAGGTACAAGGAAGGCTTGAGACAGAAGGCCATGATGAGGCGTTGCGGGGAAATGATCTCGCGGTCCCATCAAAGAGGCCCTCACGAGCAACGACCCCCGGATGGTCGAAATCCGGAACCAGATGTTCCGCAACGCCGTATGCCGTGTCCACCCCAAAGAACCCCAAAGAAAGACCTCTCTGCTCTTGACCGCCGGGACCCCGGTGGATGATATCACCGAAGAGACACCATGCGACACGTTGATACCTGCCGGCGGCAGGTTGGGAAAGAAAAAGGTCGTGGCCAAGGGGGTGGTATTTCCTCCCGGATCCCCAAAAGATTATGAAGCGCCGCGAGATCCCTCCTCCGAATGTCTTGAAGTCGGCATTGGGTTCGTGGGCGCTAGAACATGAAGACGGGAGCTGGACTATCCGGTCATAACGGGTGAACACCCTAGGAGCTGCTCGTGTTACAACGTGTTGTGGCCGAAGGTGGACATTGAGCTCAATAAATGGACTTCACCTTCCGGTACACCAAAGAAGACAAAGCAAGACCCGAGTACGCCACCGGACCCCTATGGCGAGTCTTCCGATGATGATGAAGATGGTGGGGACGTCGGAGGCAACGACCCTCCTCATGGTTCCAAGTATCCCCCGGCTAAGGACTCGGCACAAGACGAGCCCTAAGGAGCCGACACACGAGGAGCCGGCACGAGGAGCCGGCTCCCCGAGGAGCCCGGCAACCGAGGAGCCCGAGGAGCCGGCACATGAGGGCGGGGCTATATACGAGGAAGCAATTGGCGAGAACACGGTGCCAAGTCCTGAGGAGAGAAATAGGGAGCGAGACACCCATCTACACTCAAGGCCTCCAATGGACAACACCTCAAGCGCCGGGGGAAGCGAGAAAGGAGCTAGACCTATAGGTCTTAGGAAATGCCCTCCAAAGACCGAAGAAGCACACATTCGATGAAGAGGAGGTCATAGCACCGAAGTACCCGCCACCCGGGAGGCCCCGAAGAATAGATGTTCGATCCGAAAGGTATATGCCCCCGCCCGAAAACACGAGTTGTTATTAGCTACATCTTTTCACAACCCTAGCTAACATTTGTACCGCCGCTTTTGCGGGATAAAATCCCCACCTCGATTGGGGTTTGGCACGTACGAATGCCCCGCCGGCCCGCTCGAAGTTTGGGAAGTTCATGATCCCAAGGGCCCATCTCATCGATAACGAGGACCGGAGACTCGGAAGTTCCATGCGTGGTACATGGAGTGCGCAAAAGCGTCGAATGTATAGCTTCGTGTCCTCCTTCCTAAGGAGTGCTTCGAATACCACCACGATGTCCAGTTCGCGGTTACTTTCGACGACATGTCGAGACTACTTCGTCGACAGGATTTGGACGTCGCCCAAGTCACCTTGTTTACGATGTAAACGCAATTTTACTTGCACATGTCCCTTTTCCATCCGTATATAGCTAGATTACTCGTTTCAAAGGTACCTAAGCCACAACCACATGTCCCTGTAGGTTGAGCGCCGATGCAGCCCACAAGTTGAACACTGGTATCCTATATCTCTCTCCAGTCCACATCTGTGAGAGACGGATCACCGGTTTTAGGCTAAGTGCGAGACCATCCCGACATGGTGAACTTGACGGACGAGGAAAGACGAAGATCGGGATCGGAACGAAAAGGTCAAGAAGTTGGAAGTAGCGAGAGTACGTCATATCAGCGATGAAAAGGTCAAGGAAAATGGGTATCGATGTATTACGCGCCTTACCAATATGGAATAGGGCTAGTAGGACATTGGATCTGTTTTATGATCTTTCCTCAGGACGGGAGGGCCGTTATCTTTGACTCACTACGAGGCTCAAACCCGCACGGCTACCGACAATTCGAAAAAATCTTGAAATTGTAAGTGATCGATGAACTTCTTATTCAATTACTAGAGTCGAATATCATATTTCGTTGACAATATAGTGCATTTCGCACAGCGCTTACAAGCGAGTACTTGAAGGATCGAACTGGCTGGGATCGACGATCCCGAAGTGTAAGGAGCGCAATAAAGATACACTCAAAATCAAGCGAGATTTCCCTGGCGTAAAATAAAACATAGTTTTTCTTAGTACGACTACCTAGCTATAGCTTCCATATTACTAATAACACTGGGTTTATTGTGTGCGGTGCCTCAAACAACCGCACGGATCAAACTTGTGTGGATTCTTCGTGCGTGAGTACCTCGGGGCTGCGCAGAAGATACAAATCCAGCTACCGACGGCTCAAGGACTCAAAGAACAAGTTCACGGGGATAATACGTAAGGCAACCGACGAGATGCGGTTCAGGCGCCTGATAGCGAACATCTGCAAGTTCGTTCTAGACATGGTAGTTCACGAAGAACAACCGTACTTCAATCGGGACGGAGTTTGGGGCTGTCTATAGAGTTTGGGCCGCTAAGGAGATGGGAAGAGCTAGATCTTACGGACTATCTTCATACAAAAGAGACCTATAGCTCGCAATGTTTGTATGGATGTTGTAATTAAAACTAGTACTTGTTGGATATGAACAAATGGATCGATCGATCGGTGAAACTTTGTATATATGAATCGATGTTTAATTATATATGTATATATATATATATATATTAGTATGTCTTTCTTATATATGTGTGTGTATGGATTGATAGATGTATATGTCTTTTTATATAGATATATATGTATATATATATATATATATATATATATATATATATATATATATATATTCATTTTATTTTTTTTGGGTTTGAAGCCGTGGCGGGCAACATAACACGCCCGCCACGGTTAAGATTTCGGCCTTGGCGTGGCGGGCAGGTTATGTTGCCCGCCACGGTTAATATCATTTTGCGTGGCGGGCACGTTATGCCGCCCGCCACGGCTGCTGGCTGTTATGCGTGGCGGGCACGGCCGCCGCCACGCGAAAAGGCCACGATTGCGCGACCTTTTCGTTGGTGACGGGCAGCCTTGCCCGCCACGCGAAAAGAAAAAAACGACCGCCACAAAAAAAGGTTTTTGGTACTAGTGCGAGATTGACAGCCGTCGTTGCAGGATTGTCCAGGGAGTTCTTCCTGAATTGCGTCGTTGCTTTTTTGGATTGCCGGCGGCAGGAAGGAGGGTGAAATATCCCTAACCGTATATTTATCCACGTACTATTTTTATGACCGTATTTTAAGTTATAAATAATAATGGCATTGGTGGGTAATTATGGCTAAAACTTAGCAGATCAATGGTTATTATTGATTAGGCATATCAATTCGATGGATAGATCTTTCGATTATTGTGGGATTTTTAAGGATTTATCTTTTTTTCTAGTTCATCTTGTGAGGATTAATATAGGGCCTCCGTTGGAGCCTCCAATTAGTAATAGTAAGGATTTATCTTTTTTTCTAATTCATCTTGTGAGGATTAATATAGGGCCTCCGTTGGAGCCTCCAATTAGTAATAGTAAGATTGTGTAGTCTTACGGATGACTTAGAGAATGACTGCGTTCATGCAAATAAAAGATGCCGTGACTGCTTGACTACTACTCCCGCAGCCTTGGGTGCTGACGAAGTCGACTCGCTTCATCTTCAGCTTCCTTCTCACCAACCTCCAATATCCACGTCCACGACCCGTGCAACGCCGGCATCGCCACGCCGCTTCAAGCCTTCACTTACCTCCGGCCCCTATATAGCCAAACCCTAGCTCTCAAGCTTCTCCTCACCAAAGTAACCACAGCCCTCCCTAGCTAAGGAGTTCAGAGGCTCAGAGCTCGATCGACTGCCTCGCGATCAGCTTCGAATTCTTCATTTCGTACACACACCGACCACTGCTTGCTCGATTTTCAGTAACTCTGCTATCGAGTCAGCTAACAAAGATCCTAACAAGAAATCAAGAATGGGCAGCTTGGACACCAACCCTACCGCCTTCTCGGCCTTCGGCGACGACGCCACCGGCTTCCAGCCGCTAAACCCCGACGACGTCCGCTCCTACCTCCACAAGGCCGTCGACTTCATCTCCGACTATTACAAGTCCGTCGAGTCCCTGCCCGTGCTGCCGGACGTCAAGCTGGGGTACCTGCGGAACGAGCTGCGGTCCGCGCCGCCCACGTCCTCCGCCCCGTTCGACGTCACGATGAAGGAGCTCAGGGCCTCCGTCGTCCCGGGCATGACCCACTGGGCCAGCCCCAACTTCTTCGCATTCTTCCTCCACCAACAGCGCCGCGGCCATCGCCGGCGACCTCATCGCCTCCGCCATGAACACCGTCGGGTTCACGTGGCAGGCCGCGCCGGCTGCCACCGAGATGGAGGTCCTCGCGCTCGACTGGCTCGCGCAGCTCCCCTGCGCCTGCCGTCCAGCTTCATGAACCGCACCGGCGCTGCTGGACGCGGCACCGGCGGAGGTGTCATCCTTGGCACCACCAGCGAGGCCATGCTCGTCACGCTCGTCGCCGCGCGTGACGCCACCTTGGGCCGGTGTGGCTCCCAGGGCGTCTCCGGCCTGCCGCGCTTGGCCGTGTACGCCGCCGACCAGACGCACTCCACATTCTTCAAGGCGTGCCGCCTCGCCGGCTTCGACCCTGCCAACATCCGCTCAATCCCCACCGGCCCTGAGACGGACTACGCCCTGGACCCGGCGAAGCTGCTCGAGGTCATGCAGGCCGACGTCGACGCCGGCCTCGTGCCCACCTACGTGTGCGCCACCGTCGGCACCACGTCGTCCAATGCCGTCGACCCTGTGGGAGCAATCGCCGACGTCGCCGCCGTGTTCAACGCGTGGGTGCACGTCGATGCGGCGTACGCCGGTAGCGCCTGCATCTGCCCGGAGTTTCGGCACCACCTCGACGGCGTCGAGCGCATTGACTCGATCAGCATGAGCCCGCACAAATGGCTGCTCACATGCCTGGACTGCACGTGCTTGTGGGTGCGCGACACGCACCGGCTCACCGACTCGCTGGAGACGAACCCGGAGTACCTCAAGAACGACGCCAGCGAGTCCGGCAACGTCACCGACCTCAAGGACATGCAGGTCGGCGTTGGCCGCCGCTTCCGGGGACTCAAGCTCTGGATGGTCATGCGCACCTATGGCGCCGCCAAGCTCCAGGAGCACATCCGGGCAGACGTATCCATGGCCAAGATGTTCGAGGAGGCCGTGCGCGCTGACGACCGGTTCGAGGTCGTGGTTCCCAGGAACTTCGCGCTGGTGTGCTTCAGGATCAGGCCGCAGGGTGCCATGACGGAGGAGGACGCCGACGAGGCCAACCGTGAGCTCATGGATCGCCTCAATAGGACCGGGAAGGCGTACCTGGCACACACGGTGGTTGGGAGCAAGTTTGTGCTGCGGTTCGCCGTGGGTTCGTCGCTGCAGGAGGAGAGGCATGTCCGGAGCGCGTGGGAGCTCATCTACAAGACCGCCACTGAGATCATACAGGATTAGATAGTTCATGAGCGAATTATACTTTTATTGATATCTTTGATTCATTGTTGTTTGCCCTAAGGAGGAATAATAAAGCAACTTGAAGATTATTTTGACAAAAATGTGGAGTATTAGTTTTCTTTATGGAATATTAGTGCTCCCTCTGATCCAAACGATTTGCTTTAACTTTTTTTGGTACACCCATTTTACAGTACATATATATAGATATAATACTCCCTCCGCTTTGAAGTCGTTTAGGACAGCGACACGGTCTCCAAAACACAACTTTGACCTCTTGTTACTATAAAAATATTTATGGAAACGTGATATATGTATACTTTTATTAAAATATTTTTAAAGACAAATCTATTCATATAATTTTCACATTTACAAACTAAACAGCTTAAAATTTAACGATGATTTATATTCCCAATGTTTGACCAAAACCTTGTCCAAAACGACTTGTAATACCAAACGGGAGGGAGTATATGTCAAGATACAAAACAAAATTGATGAACTGAAAAGTCATGTCACAGCCGCGAACGGGAAGGGGCGGCGGCGACGACGACGGGCCGCGGCTGGCGGCGGTGGCGCTGTCGGGGGCAGCTGCCCTAGGACAGCAGGCGCCTAGGGTGGGGTGGGGTGGGGTGGGGGGTGCGGTTAGGGCAAGAGGCGGTGGTGGCTCGAACTAAAAGCGTGGAATATTTCCCGTGAGCAGTCCATCAAGCTCACGGGAAACGATATCCCGTGAGGAGCCTTTGCCGTGAGCAAGGTGCACGCCTCCGGAAAGGACCCCTTTTGCCGTGAGATGGGGTCCTCGGCCATGACAAAGGCAAACCCCTTTTTTTTTTTTTTTTTTTTTTGGGTTTTTAGGCTCTAAACTTTTTCTACACTTCCTACACATCGTATGGCACTACATGTTCAATTTTGATGAATTTTTGACTTTATTTGGTATATTTAGGTAATTATTCTCTTTTACGACAATTTTTTGAAATGAAGCCCAATTTGAACTACAAGTGATAGAATTTTTTGAAAAAAATTAGTAAAAATTTATATTCCTCTTACTCAACACAAAGTAAGACCTTGCATATAAAAATAAAACCAAATCTGAAACATCTTAATATGAAATCATGAACGTTAATCCCTGCCGAGTGGTTTAAAAATTCTAGAAAATTAACAGTTGTGCAAAAAATCATGAAATTTTATAATATGTCATGATATCTTATGCCGAGGCTATGATAAAAAAATTGGGAAGGTTTCACACAAGTTGGCACACACAATGTTCACAAGCTCGAACATCTACGTAGAAGTTTCATGTTTGTTGAGAATGATATAGTGTGATTTCATGTGGATGTGGCGGTCAAGTTGTGGTTTGGCTATGAAACTTTTTCTATATGCAATAGACATCGAGAGGTTATGTCATGTCAATTTTTCGGTTTTTCTTGCAATATTTTGGTAATTATTATAATTTTAGGTTGTAATTAAGTACATACAAATAGAGATAAAACCACATGAAATAATGGTCAATTTTTCGCTAAAGCATCAATTATGTATGGGTGAGTGAATGTGACAAGGTATTTTTGAAGTAATCTCGATCAAAATTGAAAAATATATGCTAGAAAAAAAGAAGGAGAGAGAGCAAAAAATTATATTTCTGAAAAATCCTTTCCCGTGAGCATTTAGGGTCGCTCACGGGAAAGGGAGGCTCTTTCCCCGTGAGCTAACAGAGATGCTCACGGAAAGGAGTGGACCCACCCCTCGGCGACGGCAAAATTAAAAGTTTATTTTTTTTGCCTTTCCCGTGAGCCGGATCGGGCGGCTCACGGGAAAGGAGGCCTCTTTCCCGTGAGCTAGATCACGGGGCTCACAGGGAAAGAGTTCGTGGATTTTTAAACAAAAAAACCCCACCCGGGCGGCTCACCCTCACTCACCTCACCCTCACTCTCTCGCTCTCGCTCTCGTTAGCCGCGCCGTCGCAGCTCCCGCCTTGCCGCCCCGGCTCGCCTCCCCCGCTTCGCGCCGCCCCCAGGCGCCGCCCGACTCGCTCCGCCCGCCACGTTGTCCCAGACGACATTTGTTGCAAGCGCCTGACGAATACCATTGTAGCTTTTCCCTAGGAGAGTATTCTTGAGTATCGTATCCATAGGGAAGCTTTGGCTAAAGAATCTAATAACTCACAATCATGCATCTACTAATTTAGCAAACCACTAGACTAAAGTAAGGGGGTAAATGATAAGATAGGAGTTATGAGTAATATCACACTAGAGAATTCCATGATAAATGTACAACTAACAAGTTGAGAGGACAGCCGGGAGAGATCAAGGTTCCTATGCACTTCTCTATTACTTAGGTTCTATGATAGCAATCATACCAAAACACTTCGGGACATCGAACACTAGCCACGGAAAGAGATGAGAAGGGGGCTAGGAAGCTCCGACTACGGTCCTACAAACACCAATCCGAACGTGGTGGAATACGCCGGCCGTCGTGGCTCGTCACCACCGGGCTACCACAAACTATCCTTGGGGTTGGGTGCAATCTCGGGTAATCTCTAGTCTAGACACCATGTCTATACTATCGATTACTACTCTAGCTACCATGGATAACTAGAGTCCTCAATACGAACGGAGATCCTATGCAATGGTATAACAATTATACTAACCATATATGAAAGACATGGAAGTAAATAGAGAAGATAAATATATGAATCTTAAGTCTTACAAAGAAAGGATACAAGACATACCAAACTCTATAGACATCTCGTAACCTGAGCAAAGCTCCACTCTCCCTAACTCTCTAGTTGCTAATCTATTACATTAGAGAGTCTAGCCCTAATTCTCTAGTGGAGAGGTTGTCCTCACATTGGGACACCTCAATGACCAACAGGTCAAGAGATAAAGAATAGAATGAGATAGAATGAATTAGGGTTTTACCCTGGGGTCAGGGGGTCTTCTTATATAGCCCTCGGTGATGAACGATGGCCCTTGGATCAAGCTGACCTTGGCAACGGTGTAGATACAACATCAAAGTCGGTTACAAACCGACCTAGAAAGATGAAGCCGATTGGCTGAAATACCCCGGCGTCGCCATGAACGAACTGGCGGCCGCCGTGGAACGAGCCCCGGGCGGCGCCATGGCCCCGAGCCACAACCGTGTCTCCTTCCTTCTAGTGTCTTCTCGGTGTCTTCTAGAATGTTTTAGTCCACTTTTTGGGTTGAGTTACTTCACGGTCAAGTCTTATCATCGTATGGGATGCAAACTCTTCGGTTTCTTATCGTTCTTATCTACTTTTATCCGTGAAGTCCTCAGAAAAGATATAAATCACCAAAGCTCGTGGAATTATGTTAGTAAAACCCCTAGTCTATGTTGATATTTATTTTATTCTCTTATTCCATGTTTAGTTGACTATTAATATTATGCTATAACAGGTGTCAACAAAGCGCCGCCGCCGCCCTCGGCCGCCGTCCCGCCCCGCCGCCGCCCCCGGCGTCGCCCGACCACCCCATTGCTCTCGGCCTGTCGCTGTCCCC
Organism: Hyparrhenia diplandra; assembly: GCA_015847255.1. Lineage (NCBI taxonomy): Eukaryota > Viridiplantae > Streptophyta > Magnoliopsida > Poales > Poaceae > Hyparrhenia > Hyparrhenia diplandra. The sequence goes on along the minus strand of JADLZK010006212.1, from coordinate 14,739 downwards.
GGCACCGATGCGCCGGCTTGGCGTGCCCTGGCCACCTCGGGAAGGAGGACAAGTAGGGGCGGAGAGGAGGAGGAGGAAGAAAGGAGAAGGGAGGGGGGAGGAGGAGGAGGAGGAGGAAGGAAGGAGGGGGAGAGGGAGGAGGAGGAAGGAGGAGGGGTAGGGGGAGGAGGCCGACAAGTAGGGAGGAGGTGCTCGTCGCCGTCGGTCCGCCCCCCGTCCCTATTGCTCGGCGGTGGCGGGGCTCCGGAGACGGTTCGGACATCCTTGCCGCCGTCTTCAACTTCACAGGTTGTTGTTGGCCATCGAGCCATGTCAAACTTGATCAATATTGAGTGTGAATATGTGCTTGTCGGCCATCGTGCATGTGCTTGTTTTAAAGGGTTTTAGAAACCTCACCGTGTAGGGAGGTTCTCGTCGAAATTTTCAACTAAGCCGGCTTGTTTCTTTTTTTCCGAGAGGAGCCCGTGCGAGCGGAGTCGAGTGCCTTGCCGAGCCGGAGTGCCTTGGCGGCCCCTCGACGGCGCCTTGCCGAGCCGGAGCTGAGCCGGAGTGCCGCCGGAGCAGCTGGTTCTGAACTTAAATTAACTAGTATAATGTCCGTGCTAACGCTTACGACTTCGTTATAAACAAAGGTATAAAATTTACCAAAATTTGATTGATGAAGCTCATGGTGTATCGGTCCTTCGAATTTGAGAACTATGTCATAATAAGATTACACAGGAATGCTATTTACCACTCGTAGAAAACAAAACATAAGCATTATATGTTCTAAAATTGGTATTAAAAATGCTCATAGAAAATATGTTCGGGCTACTGCAAAGATTTTGTAGCTTAGATAAACATCGTGCCACCACGCAGAACCTTCACATGAAAAATACAATCCAATGGCACATTAGCTTCTCCAATAAAAATACTAATGCCTTTGAAATAGCCAGGTTGAGTACATTTGAATGAAATTCCACTTGTTGTTCAACAACCATTTCATGGAGCTTGTAATGCCTAATGAATGTACTTTCTGCACAAACACAAGAATAAAGGAAATTAAGTTCAAAATGATCTAAACCAAAAAAAAAAAAAAAAAAAAAAAACTCACTCGACAGAATAACTGTCCCAAAAGCTGATTAGACAAAGTTCTAGAAATAGCTCAAAAGCAAGTGTAGCATCAATTTGAATAGAACTGAATTAATTAACATCTAGCCCAACACATCGGCGTTGCTCGCGATCCAATGCATGTAGCGGCACCGGTGAGCAGTGCCGCGGAGATTGTGGCGGCGACAAATACGCGTGAGATTTGTTTTCGAACTTGCTTGAGGGCGCCGGTGGTTTCTCTTTCCTTCGTGTATTTCCTTCCGTTGACGTTCCTTCACGTTTGAGATAGTCACAGTGTTTTATTTATTTATTTTGTCTCATCGGCTTGAGGAATCGAACCAAGGCGCGGGCGTTCCTTCAGTGCGTTCGGCGAGGTTGAGCATGCATGTAAATTCGGGTGTAAGACATTTGCACAAACTTTTGATCTCTCAAGGCCGGTTTTGAGATCCATTGGTTCGTGAGCCTTGATCTAAAAATAGTAAAAACGGGACATTATAGTAGAGATTAGTTGGTAAGAGCCTCTCCAAGAGACTAGCTAAAAATAGATAGCCAACATTCTGATTTAGCTATTATGTAAAACGAAAATGGCTAGCCAAAATTGATCAAACCCAACAACATCTCTAAATTTTAATCACCTCTATTTTCAAATGGCGAGCCATGCGCGCTAGGCAAAATTGACTAGTGGATTTCAAGGAATAGCTAGCTGGAAAAAATAGAGAGGAGGAAGACGAGCCTGTTGGAACAAGATTTTTCTCCTTTTTTTCTTCAAATTTGGCCAAGGAGGTTATTTTAGCTAGGCTTTTGGAGATGCTCTAAGGCTTCTTGTGATGGAACCTATCCATCTAAAGATTCTAATTCTCAATTTGACATGGGTGCTAACAACGCATAGTGAGCACAAATAATGCATTAATGCATATACATCCCCCGCCTTTTGTTGTTTGCATGCTTCATCTACTTTGGTAATATGTAACTTCTTTTTTATTTTTAATAAATGTGCTGTAGGGCTGCGAAACCCTCCAGTTTTCCTAAAAAACCATGTGATATGGAAAAGAAAATCCGATTCAGAACCTCAATGGTGGTTGCTATTTTGTACCTTTTTTATGATGTTTTTTGGGGTAACAGAGCTTTCATTAATTCATAGCAAGAGTAATGCTGCTAGATCAACTAGCCAGTCCGGCATACAATCAATCCAAAAGAGACGGCGTCCAGTGGCCGAGACAATCGAAGCACAGATGTGCGCCACTGAATCGCCTCCTCTCGGACCCAACAAATACTGAAATCAGAAAAACTCTTGCCTAGCTCTATTATATCGAAACAAAGACCACCAATAACAGAGGTGGCCGAAGTCAGACTCATCAAGAGATTTGACAGAACGTGACAATCGACCTCCGGATGACACGCTCCACGCCCAGCTCTACTGCCAATTCCATGCCTTCCTTTGCCACGAAGCTTCACCTGTCAGCGCATCAGGCACCTCCTCTAGCCATCTTGCCATGCCTCCTATCACGAGTCCAGAATGGTCGCGCATGACCACACCTGCACTCCCTATGCATGAGCTCTGATCAAAGCTCGCATCAGTATTGACCTTCACCCAGCCCAGCTCCGGTTTCTTCCACGCCATCCTCGGCGCCGGTGTCTTGGCCTTCGCATCTTTTTCGGTGGCGCCAAATCTTCCAGGCGAGGGATGAGATGATCCGGGCTGTGGCACCCGGCTCCCAGTCTTCCGCCCATATCTCCGTCCATTGCGCCCTCGTCAAAAGTGCCCAGCGCCACAAACCACCGTCTCCGCCACCGTTCTCTTGCGTGGCTCCCCGTAAAAAATATCCCGGGCCCACGTAATAGGATGCAGGTCGGGGACCGGCATACCCATGACCTTCTTGACTTCTCCCCAGAATCGCCTTGCAATCGGGCATATGAAAACACATGAAATAACGATTCGTCCTCGTTTCCACACATCTCACAAAAGCTTTCCCCAGCAACGTGCCGTCTTCTCAATTCTGACTTTGAGGGAAGGGCGTTGTGTAGCACCCGCCACCAAAATACACGGATCTTGGGTGGTACCTCCAACTTCCAGAGATAGTCCCAGATAGATGTATCATTGGATCCCGATGCCTCTGACATCGTATGCATCGCCTGCTCCATTTGCTCCTGCTTCAGCAGCCTATAAGCTGATTTAACTGATGTTGGGAACATGACCTAGCGTGTAATTTTCGTTAAGGGCAGGCTCCAGCGATCCTTCAAATTTTACCATGCACAAAGGAGAAGAAGAAGAAGGAGAAGAAAATGAGAGAATAATAGAAAAAAAAGAAGACGTACAAGTAGAAGCGTTATTGTGAATGTCCGCTCTATTTCTCCGGTCATATGTCCGTCAATCAAACACTCAAAATTATCACGTTTATCTGATGACTTTGGCTCACATATATGCATGAATCATTCATAGGTATATTTGCCCGGAGCAACGGTCAACGAAGCCAGCCTTGTTTTGACTAGGATAGAATTGAACGAACCGTATCAAGTTGGCGAGTCAGTAAGAAATTTCGCTGGCGATTGAGCAGTCAGCGTTTGCATCTGATGAACCATCGCATGATGCTACATGGGTAAATACTGTCGTCAACGAGTGAGGTTAACACTTGACTTGAATTGAATTTTCTACAAGGGTTAAACTATGTACCACTTGTGACCGTACGTGGTAGAAAGTACGCACTAGTACCCAAACAATTTTGGGTGACGGGCGAATTTAGTTTTTTGCGTGGCGGGCACTGTAGCCCGTCACTAATGTAAGGTCACGGTTAATCGCGTGAATTTGCGTGGCGGGCTACGGTGCCCGCCACGCCATCAAATATCCGTGGCGGGCACATTAGGATGCCCGCCACGGTGTGGTTCGAAAAACAAAAAAAACCCCACAAACCCTAGACAGGCCCGCCAAGCCCATCCATGGGCCCGCCGAGCCCATCTAGGGGGCAGCACCACGACCGGACCGCCGCCGACCGCTGCCGGATCCCGCCGCCAGTCGCGCCACCGCCGTCGGGAAGAAGGCGCCGGGCCGGATCCCGCGCCGCGGCGAGGTCGATCCGTCACCGGGAGGCGGTTCGCCCGCCCGTCGAGGTCGATCCGGGTCCGCATCGCCGCCGGGGGAGGGATCCGTGCGCGTCCGAGGTCGATCCGCCACCCGGTTGGCGGTTCCGACGCCCGTCGAGGTCGATCCGGTCCGCGATCGCCGCGGGAGAGGATCTGCGCGCTGTCGGTCGTAGGCTGCCTTGCGTCGCCGCGTGGCCCAGCATCCGCCTCAGCGCCGCTGGCTGGCCGCACGCCCGAACCACCGCCGTGGCCGGCCCGCGATGCGTGGGGTTCAGCGCGCCGCGTCATAGGCTGCCTCGCGCCGAAGTCCCCGCGTCCGCCTCGCGACGCCGCTGGCCACGTGCCGCCGATCCCTCGGCCTGCAGTGGCCGGCACGGAGGAGGAGGGCCGGCTGCATGCGTGGAGAGAGGGAGAGAAGAGAGATCGGAATGAGTGGATGCATGCTCGGGATCGGAGTTCTCTCGAGAGGGAGAGAAGCGAGGGAGCGGCTCCACCCGAAGAGATGAGGGGGCGGCTTCGATCACGGGAAGTGAGGGGAGTGGGTTAGGGGTTAGAATGAGAATGGTGGACGGCTTATATACGAACCCGGTAGGGGAGTTGAGATGGGCTTTTCCTTAGACTTTGAAATGAGCTATTATTTTTTTACGTGACGGGCTTTAAAAAGGTGCCCGCCACGGATAATTGATTTTGCGTGGCGGGCACCTTAACACGCCCGCCACGGAAAATACTCTATTTTCCGTGGCGGGCGCGTTAAGGTGCCCGCCACGCAAAAATCAATTATCCGTGGCGGGTAAAAACGCCCGCCACGTAAAAAAAAAAAAGCTGGACGTGGCGGAGCATTTTTCGTGACGGGCAAAAAAGTGCCCGCCACGGAAAAGATTTTGCGATATCACGCAAAATCATTTCGTTACTAGTGACGTATCCATTTTTTTTTTTTTTCTGATGACTGCTGGAGTGAAGCTAAGGCATGGCAGACACAAAAGAGTAGTACAAAAACCATTTTTATAAGCGCCTCCATTTTAATCAAGAAACGGCTCTATCAAGAATTGTCTCTAAAAAATTGTTCTATATTGGTCTGTGTGTAGAAACCTACTTTTTTAAAGGTGGCTGGAAAGTTCAGCCGTCTCTAGAAATACCTTCTATTTTTTTAGAGGAGGTTGGAAAGGCCAACCACCCGGTGGCTACACATTCTACCTATCTCAAGAAATAAATTTCTAGTTCGCAATTTGGCCCCATATCTTTGTGCATCTCCAAGCGGTAGTCTAAATTTCATGTTCTATATATTTATTTAGCTATCAACTCCATAAATATTCTTTCTTCATAATCCAACAGACTAGTTATATGTCCGAGAAAAAGTAACGGAATTTGGAGCATGCAAACATGACACTAGTTTGAGCGTTACATACACCAATATAGCAAGGCATACCAACTATCCAAATTTAGCTCGCGAGGCTCACGGGATAGCATTACCGATTAGGAGAGCAATCGCAACCATTGGAGGCCAGTTTTCTAGTGTTTTAGCTAAAAATAGTATTCCCTTTGTCCCAAAAAATGTAACTATGGGAATCGTGCCGGTCAACTTGACTAAAAGTTTAACCAAGTTTATAGTAATTAACATTAATATTTATGTCTCAAACAAAATTTGTTATGAAAATATATTCCGTCTCGAATCTATTAATACTAATTTTATATTATAAGTATTAGTAGTATTTTTATATAAATTTAGTCAAATTTAAAATCGGTTTACTTCCCGATAAGCGAGAATTGAATGTTTTCTAGGGCCGAAGGGAGTAGTAGCAAGTTTGATAACATTTCTCTTGCTGGACTTGCTCTAAGATAGGTGCAACATGATAAAAATTTGAAACTTTTTAAGAAATCAAGTTAGATGAAGATAAGTTTTTATTGTCATAGATCTACACATTTGAAACTAGAGGGAGACACATTACTTGACATTTTTTAGTACATGAATATAGCCATATATACGGGAGCAGCTTCCATGCAGTCGCTGTCATCCGATCAAGGCATAATCTGAGTAAAACCTGCAGGCATGCAGTCGTCGCGATTGCACGAGGCCGAACGCAAAACCAACCAACGCACGTGTAGCATATTTTATTTTAGTTGCCGAAAGGTGCCGGCACCGGACGCATGACTTCTAGACGACCAAAAGGCGCCGTTATATATTTCACTGGTTGACCAGATACGTACATGAGTTCAAACATCAGAATATAATACGTGACCGCAGACATCAATAATTTAACCAAATGTTTTCTAGGGTTTTGGACGACAGCAATGCATGTGATGTGACATACTCACTCCATACCCAAAAAACTTTGACCTCTTGTTATTATAAAAATATTTATCGAAGAGTGATATATGTATGTATACTTTTATGAAAGTATTTTCAAAACAAATCTATTTATATAGGTTTTACATTTGCAAACTCAATAACATAAAAGTTATTAATGTTTTATATTCCCAATGTTTGACCCAAACCTTCCTAAATGGTCAACTGAAATCTAATACTCCCTTCATTCCAAATATTTATGGAATGAGCAGACGATATGCAAATCACGTGCCATGAAAAGAATAGTTAAATCCACATACTCCCTTCATTCCAATTTACAAGACGTTTGACTTTTTTAACTTCAAGTTCGATGGGCTTCATGACCAAATATTCACAAAATACTTCCAAACAGATAATGAAGCCAGTCGAGAAGTTGCGCTAAACAGGAACTATGTGTTTTAGCTCTAACTTAATGGCCATAGAAGGCATAGCCCTTCCTCCACTCCTGAATTGAACAACAAAATGCAGACCGAGGCAACTTCATATAGAATTGACCGAGGCAACATCATAAGAAACATCACTACATGCGCAACTTCATATATTAGTGTGAACATGACCAAAGAAATTTCATATAGAGTGGTGTCTGTCTTAAAGGTGGGTCATGTCTGAGCTAGAAACAATATAAATCTACGATCTACGATGAACCTGGACGGCGCAGTAGTACTAAGTGACATCGCGATGCATCTGGACATTTCACTTTCACGCCGGCCGTGCAGACAATGGGTCAATTCATCAACTGAGATCGAGATCTATTTTGTGTGTGTAAGAATCCAGCAGAATTGACGAAAAATAGTATACCAGGAATTTGAGGCTGACACAACATTAGGTTGACTTGATGAAGATTGAAGCATGCGCATATGGACGAGACTTTGAGCTGGATGTCGATGGGATTTGTCCCCGGGACGCATTGCTGGTCCAATAATTATCTAGCTTATTCTTCAAAAAAAAAAGAATTATCTATCTTTTATTAGATATTTCGAACTCCATGGGTCCCAAAATAAGTGCACACCTTGTACTTCAACGAGTCAACAAATATGAAGTTTGACTAGATTAATTCAAAATAGTATTCAAATCGTATCTCAAAATAGATTTACTTCAAAAAATAATGGCGTGATGAATCTAATGATGCATGCTTATTTAGTATCATAAACATTAGTATACCTACTTTTTGTGCATATTTGGTCAAATTTAGAATTAGTTAACTCGGTGTGCACTCTATTTTGGGACGGAGAGGCAGTACATTAACTACTTTTTTTTTAGGGAAAAAAACTTTACGAAATTAATGCATAATAGAATCGAGTGAATGTTCCAAACAGCTCTATCAATCAAGATTTTATCTTAGCTTTGAATCCCTAATTAATGAAGCGGCGCCACTTAGCGTTTATGAGTACGTTATCTTTTGACTTGATGCGAAAGCCATCACAAACTAGAAATTTCAACAAAAAATCGTCACAAAACAGGTGGAACAAAGGATTCATCTCACCATATCTATCAGTTTTAGTGTTATAGTATATTTAGTTAATTATGGTTTTGAATCATTTCGTTACAATTTTATTATGTGATATATGGATATTTTAATTAACTATAAACTGACAAATTTCCTCACTTACTGCATATATAAGAGAACAATCCTATATAGGCCCAGAAAACACCCAGGAGTGTCATAAGTTTTTTATAGGAAAAAAGGATGTCGTAAGCGCCAAAATGAACTAAGATGTGTGATTTTACAAACCTTGACTGAGTTTTTTTGGCTGGTGTGGCGGAGACTGAATTCCCTCTCTCTAGAGGCATGGACGCTTGCTTGTGCATGCCTCCCGCAGCTGCGGATGAGTACGGGAATCACTGGTACATAAGTGTACTTTAGGGGCGGTTGAGGATACACTGTAGGGGCGGTTTTTGTAACCGCCTCTAACTCTCCGTTGCTACTGTGCTTTCACTGTAGGGGCGGTTATGCAGCCGCCCCTATAGTGGACCATCTTGTAGGGCGGCTTATGTTACCAACCGCCCCTATTGTGGTTTTATAAAAATCACATTTTCAAAATTCAAAAAAATAGTAAAAATTTTTTTTTAATCGGGGAAAAACCCCACCGGCCAACCACCCACCATCCCTTGCCATTGTGATTTTCTCAAAGTGTTTGCAAATGTAGCAGCAGGCGGTGGTTTGAACCCGTGACAGACTGCTCGCCAGCGGAGAGACCCCACCACTACGCTACACATATGTTTGTGGCCATATTCCATTCAGCGTCCCACATATTATACAAATTGGAGTGAAAGTTGACTATTTAAGGACCTAAATGGATTCGAATAAAAAAAAGTGGTCAATTACAAACCTTCATAACTTTTCAAGATCTACAATTTTCATTTAGGGTGTTTCTCCGTCGAGGTCGTTTATGAAATTTGAGTTTCAAATTTGACACATTTGAAACGACTTTTTGCATGACAAGATGGTTTCAAAATAAAAAGTGGTCAACTACAAAGTTTTATAACTTTTCGAGATTTAAATTTTCATTTAGGTTGTTTCTCTCTCCGAGGTCATTTGAAAAATTCAAATTTCAAAATTTAAACATTCAATCCCCACATTTTGAGACATCAAATTAAGTCAAATGAAAAAGTGGTCAACTACAAAGTTTCATAACTTTTCGAGATCTACAATTTTCATTTAGGTTATTTTTCCATCCGAGGTCGTTTAAAAAATTTAATTTTTAGTGCGTCATTTTAAAATTCGGGAACCCACTGTAGGGGCGCCTCAATATAGAGCCGCCCCTACGGTGGACTACGATAGAGGCGGCTGGATATTGAACCGCTCACGCTATTAGTAGGGCGGCTGAAAACAAAACGCCCCTATTGTGGTCACCTTGTAAGGCGGCCCAGTGCGATAGAAGTAATTTGCTTCACTTTGTAGGGGTGGCTCAAAACATAAACCGTCCCTACTCAAAAAAGGGAGGCATTCCCATAGTAGCCTTTTGTATTAGTGAATGGCTCCACGTGGTGTGGCAGCGACCAACACCTCTCCTTCCGTCGTGGCACAGATGCTCATCGATGCTCCGTCGCGCACAGGTGGGTCAATGAGAGCACCGGCAATCTCGGCTGAGACCAGTTTGAGCTATATATTAGCAATAAAGACATCCTTGTTGAAGCCTTGAAGGCATCACTCAATAACCTCTTGCTGCTGCATCTCCATGGTCGGCCTGTTCAACCCAATGCCAAGATCATGTGGCTTCACTTGTAGTTGCTTGTCTAATATTGGTGATTACGTTATGTTGTCATCCACCTCCCTTGAGGGTATTCTCGAAGAGTTCTCGTGCCTCAGTGTTCTAGTTTTTTTTCTTTCTCTTTGATGTATTTGAGATTTGCCACAATCTAATTGGGGCTGCTTTATTCATTTTAATTTAATCCAAAATTAAACAGATGATAGGGTTTGTCTTGTTCCCTAAGGGCGCCCGCAATGGGCTAGCGATTTCGCCGGCTTACACTGCATGTCATCCGACGTGGAGGAGAGAAGTAGTAAAAAATCCCGTCGCTAGCGAGTCTCTCGTCGCTAGACTCGCACGGATTACCACAAAACTACGGTCACGGCTAATGAGACCCACTTGCATTCATGCACAGTCCTGCCTGTATTTTATATTTTCTCACGCCAGCTCAGCTAGCGAAATAGCCGGTTCGGCTGGGGACGCCCTAAAAACGAGGCGGTCGATAATCAATAGTATATCGAGGCAGGTAATCTATCCCCTTGGTAGTTTGCGGTAAAATAAAAAATGATGACTTAACTGACCTACAATTTGCAGCATGTTCCAGTTTAGATTTTTTTTTAAAAAAAAAAATGGAAGAGACTCTCTGCTTCTACGTCTCTGCACAGTGGGCTAATCGTTTTGGCAAAAATATGCTCAACACACCGTTAATAGAGCCGTACAAGAAATGGTTTTCCACCTGGTGCACAAGTGTCCAAGACAAATCGCAGCAACAACCACACGAAAAGTGACATATCCTTACTTTCTTTGGACATGGCGTTGAACTTAAACCGCCAGAGATGTTTTCTCGCCGTCCTGAAAAGAGAAAACGATAACGACGCACAGATCCAAGACTCCCCTATAGGAGAAAGAGAGAGATCAAAAGGATGGATTGCGGATGTGTCTCTCTTGAATTGGTCTTGGATTAATTTTGCGTATACTGTTTACTTCATATGTAAATAAAGCTTTGACCATTACAAAACCAAAAAATTCATGTAGATTACTATTTGGGACGTCAAAATCCAATAAGAGAGCTGATATACTTTTGAATATAAAGTGTATATACATAAAATATATGAGTTCTACGAATATGTATGTAGTCAAACTAGTCAAACGCCGCAAGGGTTTCCAACGTTGTCCCAGTTACATTATTTTTTTACTGAGGAGATCAGGTCAATATACATGACTGCTTCAATAATCGGACTGAAAGTACAGCCTACTTCAATTTAATTATCTTCAATAATTTTTGTAGTTAAATTAGCCAGCGAGGATTTTTACCATGCATGGTCCAATGGATGTTGACTATATATAGAGCAGTTGTAGCAACATTACATGGAATGAATATATCTTGTGTATGTGGATAAACTAGCCAGCACAGATTTTTACCATGGTGGTGACTATATATATATATAGAGAGAGAGAGAGCAATTGTAGCAAGATTATTATACCAAATGAATATATCTACACTAAAAATATATGGTTACTTTTACTATTCTTGCCATCAACTATTCAATCTTTATTAATTATACTGCATCAAATATTGTCACCTTTTTCAAGGAGTATTTCAAGATTTATATCGAACTCAATAAAAACCAAGGCACTAACAAAGGTAAGCTACACCCAAGTCCACTAAACTACAGAGACGACTAAATGAACTATTCTAATGCTGTGTTGTGGATAAGAAGAAAATGTTGTAAAAAAAGTTATTCTTACAAAACAATGGTCTAAAAAAGTTATTGTAAATAGGTTGTTACTATACCTTGTCTCAATATAGGAGAGGGGTCCTGCAGCCGGTGCTGCCAAAGGCGGCGAGATTACGGTGCTCTCTTTTATGCAGATGACGTTGCCATCTTTGCTAATCCTACGCCCACAGAGTTCGAAGGGCTGTTAAAAATCATGAACTTCCTTGGAAATTCCTCGGGACTGAAAATCAGCATCACTAAGCTAGACTGAAATCTTCCCGATCCAAGTGGATGATGCGACTATGGCTAATTTACTGCAGCATTTCCCAGGCAAAATTGGGACTTTCCTCGGCAAATATTTAGGACTGCCATTGCATATTCGTAAGCTGAGAAGGATTGACGTGCAACCGCTGATCGATAAGAATGGCGACCGGTTACCAGGATGGAAAGGAAGGCTACTTTCATCTGCAGGCAGCGAGACCATGGTCAAGACGGTACTCTCATCACAACCTATTTACCATATGACGTGCCATCAAAAAACATAGGAGGAACCGGCATTAATTCTAGATTTAGAACGTTTTGCAAGGGCGCTGAGACTGAGATGGTTGTGGTACCACCGTACCAGTGGCGATATAAGGACTGTGAGGACTGAACTGGAGGTCCCCTGTGATAGCCGGGACAGGGACCTCTTTGCAGCTTCAACAGTAGTTCATATTGGCGATGGGAAAACAGCTTCGTTTTGGTCTTCCTCACGGCTGGAGGGCAGCACACCTAAATCTATAGCACCGGCTCTCTTCAGGATCTCCAAAAGGAAAAAAGTTGACACTACAGAAGCTTTACAAGGAAACAAATGGATGGCTCACATTCTGCCACTGCAAACGAGCGAGGAAATCCAACAGTATGTGGCGCTATGCCAAAAAAAAAAGGGGGCGCACTTACATGATAATCAAGAAGACACAATCCGGTGCCGGTGGACAGCAAATCGTGAATACACAACCAAGAGTGCTTATTGAATCCAATTTGAAGGCAGCTACATCAAGTTGAAATTAACACCAATTTGGAAGGCAAAAGCTGAACCAAAAACGAGTTTTTGCGCATGGACTCTACTCCATCGGAAAATTTTTAACAGCGAACAATTTGGCCAAACACAATTGGCTGAATGACCCGCGATCTGCAAACTTTGTGGAGCTGATCCTGAAACTCCAACTCACCTATGTAAAGACTGCTCTTTCACTAATCAGGTTTGGTCCGACGTCAGAATGTGGTTCGGTCTATCAATTTTTAGACAGGGTGGATATGTCCGGCTCTTTACACAGATATTGGCGAAGATGTAGAGCAAAATTTGACAAATCCCAGAAGAGGAGAACAGACGGCATTATGATATTTTTTTTAGATAAAGGAAATTATATTCCGGCTTCATGTAAGTGCAATCAAGCTCTAAGTGGGTTTTGGCGTTGATGACCACCCAATTAGGGGACTAATGAGATTTACTGAAGATGACATGCAGGGGAATAAAATATGGAGTTGATGTACGGGTCCAAAGGCACCAAATAAGTTTGGATGGTGGAGTTTCCGGATCAAGGAGTTTAAATTATTTCATATTTTGAATCTTGAGGTTAGGAAATGCCGTACTATCAAGAGAGATCCTAGGATTCTCGGGTACCGTGGACCAAGTGCTCTAAATCTCAAATCCGGACACAAAACACAACTCAAGCGACCGGCCCAAAGAAAATACCTTGTTTCACTCTTTTTCTTTGTCGGGCTTGCTGGCGGCAAGCAGCCAGCATTGATGCTTGTAAGCGATGCGGCGTGTCAAAGGCGATGCCACACTTAAAATCCTACCGTTGGGTCCGTGGGGTATAAATACCCATCCTACCCCTCCCACAACGGTAACACGGCTCACTCTTCTTCTTCCTCTCGGCCAGCGGCCCGGGAGACACCTCTTGCTCTCTCTCTCTCCTCCATTGAAGCACCTTGAGCTCCCCACTCAATCTCTCACTTCCCACAAGGGATTTTTGAGGAAAACAGCTGCAAACTTCGATTGGAGACCGGATCTACTACTTCCCCCACTCAAAAGAGCATTTGGTTCCGCGTTTGGCGGAACCCTAGGGTTCTTTACTCTTGGAGCTTGCTCCTAGGCGGCTAAGCGTCGCCCTTGAGCTTGCCCCCTTCGATGCGTGTGGCAGCCTTGGGGGTTTGTAACCTCACACAAACAGCAATACATTACCCCACATCTCTAGGGTTAACTCCTAGACTTGTGAACGAGGGAAAAAGCAAGCGGTGGGCAAGCTAAGCCTTGTGTGGCAACCTCAACAACGTGGGGCGTAACCCGGCACATTGTGTGGCGGCGAACCACAGGTCAAATCCTTGTGTCTCTTGTGCTCTTTTACTTTATTGCATATTTTGTCTTGTGAGAGAGGGCTTCGTCCCGATCTACCTTCTTCTGCAGGGTTCTGTCACCTCTGGACATATTTCGTGAAGTATTTGTGGGCGGGAACAAGTAGGAACCTTGAGCACCAAACTCCCGGCCAGTGGATTTACTCTTGGTGGTGCTCGGGCTCGCGTGACACGCGGCGGTGCCGCTCAGATCCAGCGCGGCGATCTGCGCCTACCCCGGCCGAAGAAGTTCTTTCTCTGTCTCTCTGTCTCTGCTGTCCGGTTCACGAGGCAATCTCCGCACCCTATCTGTGGCGATTGCCGCGCATATCTGTACCTTGACAGGCTTGTTGAAGTTTTAACAGTCAATTTTTTTTAGGGGTCAACCTATTCACCCCCCCCTCTAGGCTTCCATCAGATCCTACAAGTGGTATCAAAGCTAGGATACCATATATAAACACCGTGAAGTATGGAAGCAATCGGAGGGATCGAAGAAAGGAGGCAAGTCCACCGTCCCCCGTGGAGGAGGTGGAGGCCTAGCCGAAGACTTTCTCCGATACGGCCGGTGAGAGCACCATCAAGGGTGATGGCACCGATCCCGAGAGAAAAGCCGCAAGACAAGAAAGAAGAAACGCTAGAAGGCAAGAGCGAGAAAAGAAAAGACTACAAGAGCAAGCTAGTGTCAAGCTTGCCGAGAAGCTTCAAAAGAAAAAGAACAAAGAAAGATGATTAGGGAGGCAAGAGCTGCTAGAAGGGCAGCAAGAGAAAAGCAAAGACAAGAAGAAGAAGCGAGTCCAGTGAGCTATCAAGTAGCTCAAGATGGAGATGATGATATCTCCTACAACAAGAACAAGAAGAAGAAAGAAAAGAAGAAGGATGAGTGCAGCGTCAACAACAACAAGTTACGCCGCCATATCCTTTTTAACTACTCTTCTTATTTGAC
>JADLZK010006211.1:0-10419 GCA_015847255.1 Hyparrhenia diplandra | reverse complement strand
TTGCAACATACCGACATGTTTTTGCTAGTAAGAAGCTGAAGCCTGGACATCTCAAGTTTAAGATCATGCCCTAATAAGCAACAGAAATAATTTAAATAGAGAGAACCACGTGACAACTTCGTGTCACAAAGGAGGAAAGTGGAAACAATGTTCTAGCACATGAAGATACTATGCAAAACTAGACCTTTTAGTACCTGTACTGGGCCTCACCTTAAGTTACATAAATACCTTATATACCCTAGGGATTTATTTGCCAGATTTCCAACTCTCTAAAAGTATCTCTAGAGCACACTCCACCATGGAGCAACTTTTACTTTGTTTTTTTTGGCTACAATCGTAGAGCGAGAAAAACTTGTTTGGCTTGCACATCTCTAGATCCAAAATGGATGTTTTAGTTGGAATATGCCTTGTTTCCTTGGGTTCATATGCCAAGAATACAAGCCCAAGAGTCATGGCATTGGCATCTTTGTCTTCCATGGTCATGTAGGAAGCCGATGCGGGTAAGGGGAAAGCCAAGACCATGCACTAAGCATGGTGGTCCACAAGGCGGCGCAATGCCGCGCTAGAGATAGCGAGGTCGTGTGTGGGACATCGAGTGCCACACGCCGTGGGCGGAGGAGCCCGGTAGGGAAATCAATAAAAAGAAATCAATTGGTATCCTCACCATTGATGATAGGGGTGGGTCATTTCTTCACAATTTCATGAGGACATACCAAATTCTTGTTTTGGAGCACTAAGGTTCAGGAAATCCAAAGCTCTAGGCAGGGGGGCAGGGGGCGGCTGCGTGTGACACTCCGACTTCGAGCTTAATAAGGTGGATAGAATACTCATACCAACAAGTTGCAACTTTTTTCCGGGGAGCCCAATCCCAAAAAAACTCCAAAAGTTAGGTGTGCTTGACTTGGAGTAATTTGGGGATGGGTGACCCGGCTGATGTCTTTCACCGGGTGCACGAGTGAGGACAAAATGTGCGAGAAAAAGATTAATTTTTGGTTTATGAGAGACCTACCAGATTTAAGTGGGCCAGTGGGGGCGTTATAAATGGTATTGAAGTCGACCCTTGTGGTTCCACGGGGAGAGGATGTGACACCGACTCATAGCTTAATAAGGACAATCGATTCTTATTCTTAGAGAGCTGCCAGATATGGGCTCGGTGAGGACGTTACACTGTGCCTCTCCATTAAATTAGTGTCTTGGAAAAGTATGGTGTTGATCTGCGAGGGGACAGTCTTAATTCTTAGGGACCTACCAGATATAAGTGGACCGGGTGGGGACGTTACTGTGCGCCCCCACCCCATGAGCATGATTTCTTTTATTAGGTTCAAATTCACTATTAATCTCTCTAGCTCTAGCCCTAAACCTTCTTTTATTTAGACCCTTATTGTCCTCATCCAGGGGTCCGCCGCTGGCTCTAGGTCCTAAATCTTTTTTTTTTTTTTTTGGTGTATGTGTGGATATGGTTTTCGGTGAGCCCAAGCTTTTGATTTGGAATTCCTTAAATTGAGATTGATGTGTTTTTTTTTTTGGAGGTCCTGCAGTGCTGCCTACACCAAAACCGGCTGCCTTCACGCATGATCGACCGTATATATTATGCCATCGTGGACCGTATATAGTTTTTTTTTTTTTTGTAAGCATTTAAGCTTATGGCTTGTACTTGGTTGATTTTATCGGCTGACTCAGCTGGTACAAAAGGACACGTGCATAATTTGAGCCCCACTAATATTCTACGAACATATGGCAACGGATCAGTGCAGGCGCTGCAGGCTTGTTGTGTTTTCAGGAGAAATGTCAAAAGATGGTTGCCGCCGTTCAACGGACAACAACGACCTAGACGACGGCCGTGTGGTTCCTGACAGTTGCACATTACAATCTGCCCCAAAAAAAAAAATTACAATCTGCATCTGTATTCCATTTAGGCCCCATTTGATGTCTGAATTGAGGCCCAGACTTTGGCATTGGAAATGGAAGAGCCCAATTCCACATGTTTGGATGGTCATGGCATTGGAGTCTGGAATCAAGGCCATTTTCCGCCTGAATTCGGTTCACCTAGCGGCGGCCCAGAAGCAATACCGAGCCGACACCCTTCGTTGTTGGCTGGAATCACACCCTCTAACTCTAGCTCGGTCCATCGTCTCCAAGACCGACGCCCGGCCCCTCATTCCCTTCAAGGCTGCCCCTCCATGCATCCTGCGTCGCCGAGCTCTTCCCAGCGCCCTGATCCTCCTCGCTGAATCGAGGTCCTGCACTACCTCGGTGGCCCCCCCCGTTGGAGCCTCCAAGATCCGCCCGCCATGGTGGGCGGCTCACCTTCCCTTTTCTCCCCATGGCTGACGGCGACATCCCTTCTTCCCACATGGCGGTGGCGCACATCTCCCTCCTTCCCGGGCCCGGGCGGCGCTCCTCCCCTTCTTCCCCATGAGAATCGGCGTGCCTCAGCACATTGCCTTGGCGAGCTCGTGGCATCGGGGCGGGGGTCGGGAGCCACCTCCATCCTCCGCCCAGCCGCTTGAAGCGGGGGTCGTGGCTGCCTCCACCCTCCACCTCCGCCCTCTAGCTCTGGCGTTTGAGGTGGAGATTGGGGAAGAAGATCGTGAATTCCTCGAGCTATACATCCAAACAGGAAACGATATCTGTTGGGTCACTCCGATTCTAGCTAGCAAATTCATCTACGTCCAAACAACAGATTTGGTATTTACTCCATTTCCAATGCTTTGGCTTGATTTGGCATTGTGACAAATTCAATTCTAGAGTCTCCAATATCTACATCGAAACAGACCCTTAAGAACATAGGAGTATATATAGTACGGAGTACTTAGCTAAATACTGAAATGCTAAGAACATGCTGATGCTTCCAAAGCTAGCATGCAGATACCAAAAAAAAAAAAAAATTGGGGCAACTAAAAAGAAACGACGACAATTTCAACTCAGACAACAACTTATGGGGGCACATTTTTTTAGATTCATCGTCTCACACCAATCCTTTGTGAGAGCACATTTTTGGAACCTTTAGATGTGAAGTTTTTTATAAAGAAAAACAAACCGTTTACACAAAACAACTTTAAATTGTTTGCAAAGGTGTCAGAGAAGGTTTGTGGAAGGAAGACCATGGATATTGGTGATGTGGGAGATAAGATTTTACCTACCACAAAATCAGAAAGAGTTTCCTCTCTCGCGGAACAAAATTAACTGGTCGATCAAAACTGGACACCAAGAAATTAAAACTGAGTGCGGAAACAAAATTAAGGTAGCTTTCCTCAAATTAAGTGGCCGATTTTCTTCCATAAAAGAATGACAAAAATCTTTAGTAAGGGATTTTCATGTTATTGCCCTCGCTGTACAGGCTATGAGTGATTTGACCTTTTTTTTTTGACAACTTTGTGATTCAACCTCTTGTTTTGAGAACAACACAGTTGTTTACCTGAGTGAAGAAAAAAAAATACCGTTGTTTACCTCCTACTTTGGATAGAGGCTAATTGTTCGCCAATGTTATGCGGCCGACCAGGCGGGCGCTGAAAGTCTGCGCCGACCACACTTTAGATGGGCCGGCCCATGCTGTGCAGCGGACTGATTCCCTTGATTCGGACTGATTCGTGCTGTGCAGCCCAACCCAGCTAGCTAGCGCCAAGATTTTGGACTGATCTAAACCTTCTATATGGGAAACCCCCACTTGGGAGTTACGAAATTGTGGTGGCACGTCATCAGTAGGTCCCACAGCTCTCTAAACTGCTCCAACCAGCCCTTACGTTAGTGCTCTGATTCGTCATAAAAAATCTGTTAGTGCTCTGCCTTCCTCTCCTGCGCACGAAGCGCCCTCCTCCTGCATACGAAGCATCGAAGCCCACTAAAAGGCAAAGACTTGGACCGTTCTCATTCTCAATTAATTAGTTTAATGCAGTAAACTGACATCCATCATCTTGCGAGCCGTCCGTTCGTTAACCATTCACCACGTACTGCTCATAAACTTTCGTCGCTTCTCCCTTCTAATCGCCTTTCTATAAATTCTCCTGCCAGCCTCATCTGTTCACCTCCCCTCGCCTCATTGCCGAGATGCAAGTCGCAGCATCCGGAAGCCGTCTCAGACTTAGAGTGCTGCGAGGTCCTTCCGTGCATGAGGTCTCCATCGAGCAAGCTTGCCGGCGCAGTCTCCCAACACGAGCAATGCCGATTGCCGACGTGAGAAACCAGCCATGCATGCAGCCTTGCCACAACCTCCAAAACGCTGCTCGCCATCCACGCGGCTGTCCCAGGCCACGCCCGAGCTATGTGCTCAAGAAGGTTGTGTGTTAGTCAATAAACAGATGGACGAGAGAGAATCACGGAGTGGATGCCACAATGCCACAAACTGACGACGGTCATGTGTCCAAAAAAAAAACATTCCCACATTTAATCAACCGTGGACTAGAAGAGTTCTTTTTATATACTATATCATTGTTTGTCTTTATCAATTGATACTCGTGGATGATGTATATATTGCTTTCTTTCGTTCAGTTTGATTTTCGTTTCTCCACCTCTTTTACCATGTTTATCGGTTACTTAACTCATGTACATGCTTACAAGTTACAACACACATATATATACTTCTTACATTTGTTTGTACATCATGTCTCATTCTTCTACAATCGTATTCCTATCAATTCAGTTACAATTATTTTTATGTTCCGCTAATTAAGCAATCCATATAATCAGCCATCAACGTCCACCATCCGTATTCCTTCACTTCACGTCAGAACTCAGAAACGCTGCCATAATTAACCCACTACTGCGTCCCCGCGTATTTTCTCCTCCAGCCTTTCCATGTTCCTGCGCCCCTCATGTCGTTTGTCTTCTATGTACTATATATAGCATACTACAAAGACACTCCGATCCATGTGGATGTACCCTCATATTATCATCCCAATCCCAAGGTGCCACTTTGTGTTTTGTTCCGTCCATATTTTCAATTTCCAAATGATCAAGATCTACACTCATCTGCTATTACTCTGATTTTGTGCGGGTTTATTGGTGCATGTGTCATATTTCTTGAGTCCATGCATTATTGAGCTGTTAGATCTTCAAATTAAATCAGGTTTTCTCAAAAAAACATATATACCATTCGTATGTGACATGATGTGCTTGGACGGAAATTGTAGCCATCGATTTATTTTATACGTTCTAAAGTTTTGATAATTTTATAAATTTGTAAGTTCCAATGTTATGGACAACGGAGAAAATCCATTTCTTCCTTCGCATGGCTGTGGTCGCCTGGCTTGCATCACGAACCTGCTGAAAGCCCTAGACGAGACCGTGCTTCTATGCCCCCGCTAGCATACATAGGTATGAGTTCTTTTTACTCAACTCTGATATCTAACATATACATGCTACGTTCTCTTAACACAGGTGACCTTTTTAAGTTCATCCCAATATCGGGCGTCAACAAAACAATTGAAGGCATTCAATTGGCTACGAGCACTTCCCGAAATAAATGATTATCTTCTTTTTATTCCATTAACAAATGTTGTATCCAACCCATTATATTTTTTGTTCAATATTACTTCACTTCATAGTTGAGACATTAATTTAAATAATCTATACGGTATATGACAATGGATACAATCTCGGAATTGTGCTAATACATCTATATTATTTTTTTGAATATATTCCTACATTACTAGCAACATACAAATGCATCTCCAAGTCCAAATTCTTAGTGGTTCACATCTAAACTTATTTGTATTCCTTCTTCTTACCCACGCCAGAACAGCGGAGAGTCCTCCTAGTTCCGTTGCTGCGGAGAGTCCTCCTAGTTCCTTGATTCGGCATTCGGACTGATTCGTGGCCTACTAAAACAAAAAAATAGGCAAGACGGAGAATCGAACACTGACCTCTTAGAACTCAGTCAGAGTCGACGCCATCAAGCTACGCGGTTGGATGCTTGGTTAAAATCATGAAATATTATATTTATACTTATTTCTGTCATATTTGTTCCATGTTTTATTCCTTTTCTTTTCTGTCATATTTGTTCCGTGTTTTATTCCTTTTCTTTTCTGTCATATTTGTTCCGTGTTTTATTCCTTTTCTTTTCTGTCATATTTGTTCCGTGTTTTTCCTTTTTCTTTTCTTCTCATTCATTTTGTTTATTTTTTTTTGAGGTTTCTTCTTCGTGGCACTTTGTTTTTTTTTTTTTTTCATTTTATTTTTTTCCTATTTGTTATTTCTTTTTTTTTTCCATTCTAAATTTTTTTCGGGTTGTTTTATTCTTCTCATTTCATTTATATTTTCTTTTTTTCCTTTCTTTCTTTCTTTAATGTTTTTTACATATTTTTAAGGTTTTATTTTTCTTTTAACACGGGGCCATTTGCTTTTAATTGTTTTTCTTTTCTTTTTCATGCTTTTTCTTTTTAATTAAAGTATGTGATCGTTGTTTTCTATATTGTTTTCCTTTTATCTTTTTTTTTAACTAATTCATTTTTGCTTTATTTCATTTTTCTTGTTTGGTAGTTTATTGTTAATACTACTTTATTTTTTTCTTTTCCGTTGATCGACTCCCATGCACGTACGTGCATGTGTATTAGGTGGTGTGTACTAGGTGTGTTCTTTATTTTATTTATTCATTAGTACATATGTGATGTTTCTATGATATATTTTTTTGACGTTCCTATATTCCATATATGATGTTCTCGATATATCTTTTAATGTTCCTATAATATATATGTGATGTTCTCCGTGATATATCTTTTGATGTTCCTATATTACATATTTGTTGTTTATTTGTTTCTATAGTGCATATGTGATGCTGATATATCTTTTGATGTTCCTATGGTACATATGTGATGTTCTCGATATATATCTTTTGATGTTTCTATAGTACATATGTAATGTTCTTCATGCATCTTTTGATGTCCTATAGTGCATATGTGATGTTCTACGATACATCTTTTGATGTTTCTATAGTACATATGTGATGTTCTCACGATACATCTTTTTTGATATTTGTGCATTGTTAGTGTAATGTTCTACTATATATTTTGATGTCGGCAGTGTATATTGATGTTCTTAGATATAGTTATAGTTCATGAGTATTTAATACTTTTTCTTGGACTTAAAATGGTCCTTTGCATGCGAGTACGCTTGCTATTTAGGCATACAATGAGTATATACAAATAAAAAAGCAAGCTAGCTTTTAGCAAAACTCGCCTATATGTTCCCGTGCCTGGTATATATCCCATACATATAATACTCGGGCTATTTTACTCTAGTTTATTATTGTTATTTATTGATTTTTGTTTCCGATGATAAAACATGTGATTCTTTGTACTTAGTATATGGGCACCGCTCTGGCCACATGGACCGGTGCGCTGATCCATGAAGGACCGCTGCCGGCCTGCTGCGCTCGCATGGTGGTCTGGGCTGCGCGCCTGCTGCAGCACGGTGGGCTGGGCCGCGCGCCACGCCCCTAATTGTTGTCATATGAAATGAACAAAAAAAAAAAGATTACAAATTTGGCCTCCAAAAAGTTGCGTTTAGGAATTAGGCCTCAAAATAAAATTTGTTTAGGAATTAGGTCTTCTGTCAGGTCTATGAGGCAAATCCATCAGTTTGGACCACTTTGCCCCACATCTTTGGAGATTCATAACTAGAGTTTGGTAACTCCAATTTTGGTGAACCAAATTTTGTTGTGCTCCTTGAGATGTCTAGTTTTTATTAAAATATGAAATTGGCCATGTTTTATAGAATTATTTATTTTAAATAAAAACATATTGCGTAACCTTGTTTATGTGAGAACTATGGTCGATTTGTGAACTATGCAACATTTGTGGTTGAATGTGATTAGATATGTGTGGTTAGCGAGTATATATGTATAGTTATATATGTGTGGTTGAATATGATTATATATGCGTGGTTATGTATGTGTGGTTTTATTTTTTTACTTAGGGATAAAATGGTCTTTTACCCTATGGTTACAAATCGTTAGGTCTCAAAACTAATGGAAGACCTTTTCCTAAAACGAATTTTTGTTTGAAGACCGGATTCCGAAATTTCAAAAAAGGGCTAATTCTAAACCAACTTTTTTCTGAGAAAATTCCTAATTCTCAAAAAAAAAAAAAAAAAAAAAAATCGAACAGGAGAAGTATCGTGATGGCCCGTGTCGTGGGCTGTTCCCTACTGTATCTTGGGGCTGGATCGGACGGCCTGCGGTAGGCCCAACGGCTGCACAAACACAGCTACCCAAGTATCCGGTGCTCGACGCTCTTGAACCTGTTTGTTGGACATGAGCTGGACGCTGGAGCAAGTCGCCAGCGTTCACCACGAGCCCGCCGGGCAGCGGAGGCACGTCCACCCATCCTTCGCCGACGAGCGCCTGCAGGCCTCCCGACAACGGAGTCTTGCAGGAGCACCGTCAGCAAGCTGGGGTCGGAGTGCCTGGTGGTGTCCAGCGTGAGCCGCGGCTCCGGGCACGGCGGGAATTAGTGGAAGCCGAGCACCGGCGGCGCATCCAGGCAGCCAGCCGGCGTCACGCTGCAGGTAGTCCGAGAGCAGGCCCAGCGCCTCCGACAGCACCTGCCGCGTGCTCCGGCACGACGTCTCGGAACGCCGGCGGCATCTCTTCGGGCGCCACCGCGGACTCAGACGAAGATGGTGTCGCACTAGTTGGCGGCCTGCGGCTGCGGGCCGTGTAGCAACTGGCTGGGGTCCGTGCACTCGGTGCACCATACCGGTACGCGACCTTGCATTGGTGGTTTGGAGTCTTTGTCTGTAGTTACGTTATACGCCGTCACCAACTCACCATCGTCATTGTGTTTGAATATATGGGCGATGCTGACTGGCAGATATATGTATGGGGTTGCCGGCCTGACTTGTGGATCCTGCCATGGCCGCGTTGCAACGCCACGACACACACGGATCGACCTCACATCTACCACTGGCCTCGCACTCACGCCTACTAGAATATAGCCATATATACTACGCCTAGCTAGGCCTCACTGTCCCAAGCATCGATCATGGCCTCCACCTCCACCACCAACACCGACGACCGCCTGACCCCAGCTCAAGGCCTTCGACGACACCCTAAAGGCCGGCGTCAAGGGCCTCGTCGACGCGGGCGTCACCACCGTCCCACCCATCTTCCATCATCCGCCAGACCCCCACGACGCCGCCGCCACTACCACCACCGCCACCACCGCCACAATCCCGGTCATCGACCTCGCCGCCTTTTCAGCAACAAATACCAACGACGCCAACCACAACCACCAGGACCTCGTCGCCCAGGTCAAGGCGGCCCGCGGAGACCGTGGGCTTCTTCCAGGTCATCAACCACGGCGTGCCGCGGACCTCCTCGCCCGCATGCTAGCGTCGTGCGAGCCTTCAACGAGCCCGCCCCCGAGTCAGGCGACCCTACTACACCCGTGACCCGGCGAGGCGCGTGCAGTACCAGAGCAACTTCGACCTCTTCTGCTCGCCAGCCGCTAGCTGGCGCGACACCATCTTCATCGAGTCCGACGCGGCGCCGGAGGACGGATGCCGCCAACGTTCAGGGACGTCGTGCTGGAGTACAAGACGGAGGTGAGGGGACTCGGTGCCCACCTGCTGGCGCTGCTGTCGGGAGCGCTGGGCCTGCGCGACGCGGGGTACCTCCAGCGCGACGCCGGGGTCACCTCGACGCGGGCCAGCGATCGGATGCCACTACTACCCGCCGTGCCCGGAGCCGCGGCTCACGATGGGGACGACCAGGCGCCGACCCCAGCTTCTTCACGGTGCTGCTGCGGGACGACGCCATCGGCGGCCTGCAGGCGCTCGTTTGGTGGTGGGTGGTGGACGTGCCGCCGCTGCCCGGCGCGCTCGTGGTCAACGTCGGCGACTTCCTCCAGCTCATGTCCAACGACAGGTTCAAAGGTGTCGAGCATCGCGTGGTGGCGGTGCCTGCCGCCGCCGCGCGGGTCTCGGTGGCGTGCTTTTAGGCCTATCGGCGTCGCCGCGTCCACCAGGGCCTACGGTCCCGCTTGACACTCGTCAAAATACGCCGGAGGTACCGCGGTACAGGTGCGTCACCGCCGTGGAGTTCCTTGGTTACTATAGGAAGAAGGGTCTCGACGGACGATCTGCGCCTCGACCACTTCAGGGACTGCTGCCATGATCGAACTTCTCATCCCTGCTTCTCTGTCTATTGCAATGGGATTTCAGACTAATAATGCTCAATTTGTAATTTAGTAGTAATGGTGATTCCATTACTTCATATGAACAATAAAAATCGCCAAAAAAGTTCTGATATATGGGGAGCAGTCTGGACGTCACACATGAATGCACAGAAGCTGTTTTGACTCTTCTCTGGCCGGGGAGTAGCAATGACCAAAAAAAAAATATATATATATATATATTTTTTGCACATAAGACTGTCTCCAACAGCCTAGTTATACAAGTACCAAACCCAAAAATGTGAAGGAA
>JADLZK010006210.1:0-70126 GCA_015847255.1 Hyparrhenia diplandra | reverse complement strand
CATACGGCCCAAGTCATATGCCCGTTTGGCGGCCCATCATTCCAAACCCACCGATGAGTGACACCCAGCCCAGCACCAGCTCCAGATCACAACCTCCGTTGGACCGTCGCCCCCGAATCGAGGCGAGCGGCGGCGGCGCAGAAGGCTCCACGACCGCGCCGCCGGCCGCAGGGCAGGCGGGAGCGCAGCAGCGGCCGTGCGAGAGCTACACGCAGGCTCCGGGCCGTGGCTTCAAGGCGGCAGGAGCCTCTCCCGTGGTTCCCCACCTCTGGGCCCTGGCCTCCTCATCCCACAGGTCCACGGCGCACGGCGAGCCCTCCTGCTTGCTTTCGCGGCCGACGGCCTAATCCCCTACCCTCCCCATTCGCCGCCGCCATGTTGCGCCTCCGGAATCGCCTCCTCCCTCTGCTCCGCGCCGCCTCCTTTCTACCCTCCCCAATCCACCCCCGCCCGTGCCACCTCCTCCTCTCCACCTCCACCTCCACCACCTTCTCCCTCGAGGACTACCTCGTCGCGTCCTACGGCCTCGCCCCAGTCCAAGCCCGCGAGGTGACCAAGAAGTTGTCCCGCGAGTTATTATCCAAATCCAGGAGATCACTAGATGAGCTCTCCCGTTCCCGCCTCAACTCCGCCTCCAACCCCGATGCCATTCACGCCCTGCTCTCCAGCGTCGGCCTCTCCCGCGCCGACATCGCTGCCGTCGTCTCCGCGGACCCGCTGCTCCTCCGCGCTTCCGTCAAGAACCTCGCTCCCCGCCTTGTTGCTCTCCGCGACCGCGTCGGCCTGTCTACTCCCCAGATCACTCGCTTCCTCCTGGTCGCCTCACGCGCTCTCCGTAAGGGCGACGTCAGTCATAGGCTCCAGTTCTTCATCTCCTTCTACGGCTCGTTTGATCGGGTCCTGGTGGCAAAGTGGAAATCGAACCTCCTCGAGGTGAGCCTTGAGAGGGTCATCAAGCCCAATATAGCTCTGTTTCGTCAGCGCGGTGTTCCAGATGTTGCTAAGGTGTGTCGCAACCAGTGGGTGCTTACCCGCAGTCCGGAACGCGTCAAGGAGGTTTTGCTGCGGGCAGAACAACTTGGGGTGTCTGCCACGTCGCCGATGTTCAGGCAAGCAGTGGCAATCGCCAGTGGTTTTTCCCGTGAGAAGGTTGCTGCCAAGCTTGAGTTCTTGAAGAGGACGCTTGGTTGTTCTCGGTCTCAAGTTTCCATTGGAGTGTCCAGGATGCCAAAAATACTTGGATTATCTGATGCAACTCTTCTTCGCAAGATTGAGTTCCTGATCAATGAGGCTGCGATGGAGCCACAGTATATTATGGAAAGGCCTAAGCTGCTCGCATTCAGCTTTGAGAAGCGGCTAGTGCCCCGGCATTATGTCATGAAGGTGCTGCAGGAAAAGGGCTTGCTGAATAGCAATATGAACTTTTACTCAATAGCTCAGCTTACAGAAGAAGCTTTCAAATCAAAGTTCATCGACTGTCACAAGGACTCTGTTCCTGACCTTGCAGATGCCTATGCTGCAGCTAGTGCTCCCCTAGATTGTAATTTAAACATTGTATCTCATTCTGTGGTTTATGCGGGTGGTGGAACTAAAACTCATGCTCATTAGCGGCTGTGTCATGCAGGTTTTCTCAATTCTGATCTCTGCAGTATAACCACTAGTGATCACTGATTGGTCATAGTCTAAGGTTAAGTTACTACTATTAAGGAAGGAGCTGTGTTTGAGTTATTCTGGATACTTAATGCACATTTTGCTGATTTCATCTTTTGCCTTGAACATGACTGAAGATTATCCAAATTTTTTCTTCAAATGGTCAAACTTTGAACAACAAGTATCTGTGAGGGAATATCCTACTAATAGAGTCTAAGTCTCAATTCTTTTGGTACTATCATTTTGTTAAAAAAAAGTTGATTTTAAGTAGGAGTTCCTCTCAGAAATATTTCTACTTTTACGCCTGTCCATGACCATGATAGTAGCAGGCATAGTATTTGTGTTTGAGTTTTCTGGATACTCAATAACATTTTGTGATTTTATCTTTTGCCTTTCATGACTGAAATTATTTCTACTTTTAGTGGTCAATTTGCCATCTGGAGGTATTTACAAAGGGGATTAGCTACTAATAATAACCAAGGATGCCCTCTTTTTGATTACTATCATTTTGTTAAGATTTCTGGAGGGATTTTAAGATCAATTCCCAAAATATTTCTACTTTGGCTGCTGTAATTGACCATGGATAGTAGCATCTGAACAATCTTTATTTATGTCATTTAGTAGCTCATAGTTTTTGCCTGGTTCTAAACTTTATTATGACTTGAAAAGTTGTCTGTTTTTCGTGTAACACAATATGCCATCTGGAGGAGTTACCAAAGCTCCGTTTGCTTTGATGCGTCACGGATGCCCTCTGTTTTTGTATCTGCCGCTGACTACCTCGTTGATAATTGTGTGATGGATTGCCAAATTAGACCTTGCTCCTGGCTGCTGTAATTGACTGGGACTTCGCCCATTGTCAATCTGAACCATGTCATCTGAACTACTAGTTTGTTGCCTGGTTCTAAACTTCAGTGTTATGACATGGAAAGTTGTCTGTTTGGCGTGTAAGCTGGGCACGAGATACCGACAGCTCCGACAGGCCGTTGGCATTTGTTTGCTTTGAAAGCTGCAGCGTCTTAAACTCCGGGTATCTGGAGGACTACCTCGTTGATAATTGTGTGGTGGATTGCGAAATTAGACCGACTTGCTAGCCTGAAACTGCTGTGGTTGCTCTCGGTACAATTGGCATTAGCAGATTGGGCAATTGAAAGCTGATGGAAATTCTGTGCCCGGACCATATCCCCAGTGCCACTTTGGAACTTTTCTGCTGCTTTGCTCTCGGCACATTTGGAAAAAAGCCATCTCCATTAGAAACCATCAAATGAACCTGAACTCTGTGCTAATTCTATCAGCGTGCAAGAGCGAAGCCTTCTCTTGGGGAGCTAGGCTAAAGCCTGATGACAGACACATAACGAGCAAATGGCGCCTGGTGCTCACCAATTGAATGTCATTGGTGATATCTGAAATGATTTAGTTCTACTTACCAATTATGTTTTCAGGTTAAGTGGCTTTGTGCGTTTCAGTCTGGACCTGTATCTTAACATATTTTGAAAACAATGTATCTTCACATTTGGCTATTTGGCTATCATAAACATTTGGGTATCATGAAATGGAAGTGAAATAAAATGGAAGTGAAATAGGGGGATACGGAGGGAATCGAACAGCTTCTAGTCGTCGTGATTCGCGTTCTCCGTACGCCAACCAGAGGCCCGTCCGTTCGTCCGTTAGTCCCAAAGGTGGGCGCCACGTGTCAGCGTCGTCGCGATCTCGGCCTTTTCGCTGTCGGTTTCGGCTCAAAAGGTGGAGCCGCCACCGTAGCACCGTAGCCGGCACCACCACCACCGCTGCTTTGCTCTCGGTTGGGTTGGTTCCTCCATTCCTCTCCATCACAGGAGCACGAGACGCGCGCCACAGGAAGTGGGGAAATAAACATGGCGGCGGCGAACGGGGACGCCAACCACGGCGGCGGCGGCGGGGTTCCGCGCCCGACGAACCCCATGGTGACGCCGCTGCTCACCGACCTCTACCAGTTCACCATGGCCTACGCCTACTGGAAGGCCGGCAAGCACCTCGACCGCGCAGTGTTAGCCCTGAACCCCTACCTCTCCCACGCCACGCTCTCTCCCTTTGTCCTGTCCCTCGATTTGTGATGCCAGTTTACACTTTACCTCCGGTGGATTAGTGGCGATTTGTTAGGCCGGTGAAGAGGAGGTGATAGGTATGGCCTCACCTCGAATTAGGCGTCACTGGGTGGGTAGTGTTCTGGAATTATTTGTCTACCTTTTTTTTTTTTTTTTTTTGGTGAAATCGTGCTGCCTAGCGGTGATAATTGTTGTCTGCTAAACCCTGAGCAGATTGCAGATTTGGGTTCTGCTCGGTAGTTTCGTTTCAGTATATTTTTTTTTTGAACCCTTCGTTTCAGTATATGTTTAAGGTTAGGTTTGCGATGGGAAACCGATTACACTAGGCCAGTGCTTTTCTCTAGGCGGTACTTGGTACAATGCAGTGGAGTTCGGCAAGTGTGTAAATCACAGGATTAGTCTGTTCAGCCTTTTATTGTTCGAGTATTCTGTTGCAGCGGCACAGTTTGTACCGGTCTTCAAGTTATGTTTTTCGCTCTTGCACCTGTACTTATCGAACTGAAATGGTTTCAGCTTTGATCTCTACTTCCGGAAAAATCCATTTGGTGGTGAGTTCACCATCTTCGGTGGCCTTGAGGAATGTATAAGATTCATTGCTAACTTCAAGTTCACGGAGGATGAAATCAAATTTCTGCGATCTGTCATGCCTACATGTGAGGTGGGTTTGGTAGTATTGTTGAGAAAAAAGTGGACCATGTTAGAAAACATTTGTAATTTCCATGAGTTCAACTATGCTCATTTCATATTGTGATGGTTCTATCCGTGTCTTCTGGCAACCAACTAATTTATGCTCCCCACTCTTTTGTAGGATGGCTTCTTTGAGTACCTCCGTTCGATTGACTGCTCAGATGTGGAAGTTTGTGCCATACCCGAGGGTTATGTTGTGTTCCCTAAAGTTCCACTGATGAGAATTGAAGGACCTGTTGCTGTAAGTACCAGGAGTAAGTTAGCATGTAAAAGCTTCACAACAGTAGCTTCTGTACATTGACACATTTTTAACATGCATTGATATTCCAGTTTTCCCATACATTGAGATTGCGATGTTTGTCCCAGGTTGTCCAGCTTCTTGAAACTCCATTTCTAAGTCTGGTCAACTATGCTTCTCTGGTGACCACAAATGCGGCACGGCACCGACTTGTAGCTGGAAAGTCAAAGAATTTACTTGAATTTGGACTTCGACGGGCTCAAGTGGGTATTACTTTTCATTCTGTTTTGCTTGCTCATCCATTAACCTTTGTATGTTAGATCTATAAATACTCATCTATCAGGGGCCTGATGGAGGAATCAGTGCATCAAGATATTGTTACATGGGAGGCTTTGATGCAACAAGGTCTGCTTTGCTCACTCAATGAACACTGTGCTGTAGTTATAAAATACATGTGCTCTGACTCTATCCCCAGTCTTTTGAGTTCTCCAGTTTTGGACTCGTTCATAGCTCAAATTGGCTATTTTCTGCACTTTTCTGTGTATTTGTTTGCCTAGCTTTGACTGTTTATGCTACTGGTGCAATCTAAATGAACCGTCTAGAGTAGTAACATGCAGAGTATCAAGTTGATATATTTTTCGAAATGGGTAGGTATACTTGATCTTGCAATGCTAGAAGACTATTTTATAAATTTACTTGGATTGAAAGGCAGTTTCAACCATCATAATATATGATATCTACCTGAACAGCAATGTTGCAGCAGGAAGATTGTTTGGGATACCAATACGCGGGACCCATTCACATGCATTTGTGAGTTCCTTCATGGTTAGTGGTGACTTCTTGTTATTCCAACCTTGCTTTGTGAATGATTAAGTTTACTGCCATTTCTGGAGTTCTCTGTGTGTCGTTATGCCATTATCTATACTAGAAACATTTTTGGGAGTCCTGTTCCAACTGTTATTTTCTTTGTAGTTAGATCAATGCTTCTTTTTCGTAATGTACACATTTGTTTATCAGGTTCAGATAGTGCAAACATGCTTTATTCCGTAGTTGCTATGTTTCTCGCTTGCACAATTATAGGATTAACCTACTAGTTCATATCTTGAGAAATGACGAATCTCTTCGTTTGCATATTGAGGAAAAAAAACGCTAGGCGATTTGCATTTGATAACCCAGATGGATCAAATGCTTCACAGTGGGCATTGAGATAGTATGCTATGAACTTTGCAACTATCTGATTTATTTTTGTTCTGGACTTCTGCTCTAACGTAGTATCGTTTTGCAGGGTCTTGATGACATTACTGACAAAGTACTTACTAGTTCTGATGGTTCAAAGAAATGTGAAGATTTTGTCTCTCTGGTGCAGAATTGGCTGATCAGGATTCAGGTGTTGCTCATGTCACAGATTAATTACTACTTAGCTATGGAAAAGCATGCTGAATTAAATATTTCATGTGCACCTACTCATTTTCTTCTTGCAAGTTACAATAGAGTTTCCCCGCATTTTGAAGTTACAGACCTCCTAGCACTTAGTAATTTGTTTTCAACTATCCACTAGTCAAGATCTATAATTTGTTATTCTCAGGAATCAAGTTCATTGCATGGTACCTTTGGAGAAACAAGCCAAAGTGAATTGGCTGCATTCACGTCATATGCACTGGCATTTCCAAATTCCTTCCTGGCTTTGGTTGACACATATGATGTAAGTTGATCTTTGTCACATTTTTTCTTTTTTTTTTTTCTTTTGGCATGTGCAAAATAATGTTCTTCTGTTTAATGTTTTTTTTTTCCAGGCTGGATAAACATTGCAGATACCATATGATTTCTTGAAATGGCATGCAGCTTTCCTGCGTAGTTTGAGAAGAAACAATCAAAAGATAAAAAAAAAAAAATGAAAGCTTGATTTTTTTTTTTTTTTTTTTTTTTTTTGGGGTGTGGGGGTGGTGGCGGCGGTGGGGACAACAACTAAGCTAGGCTCAGTTCCCGATATCCTGCAACCAAAATCATGGCATCTTAATTTGCTTTCTTAGGCTCCGATGGATATATTATGGGCATCTAACCTGCATAGTGCATATATTATTATATTCTGACCTGCTAGTTTAGGCTTGCTAGAGATAGTAGATTGCTCATGGGATAGTGAATGTTTAGGGATGACCTTGATAGCATTAGCACATCAACTTCTATCTCAGCATAGCTGATATTTTAATCCATGCCACTGCTAGGTCATGAGAAGTGGAGTGCCAAACTTCTGTGCTGTTGCTTTGGCCCTCAATGATATGGGGTAATTCTGTCTGAGCTCATCTCCTTAATACTTGGTTTTCCTTTTGTCAACTTGCACAAGTAAAACTTCCTGGTTGCTTCCTTTATAAAGAGCAACTGCACTTTCAACTTAAGCAAACATGTCTTTTCTGTTGCCCTTCCATTGTACTCAATCTTCAGTTTTGAGGTTCATTGCCTAACTTACCTAGAAGTGATGGATGAATATTTAGGAATAATCAGGGACTTCTGTTGTGATATGTAACACTGATTAGCAGCGGTAGAGCCAGACGCTTATAAGAGCAGGACAATTCTTATTGTGCAAAAATATTTATCTGAAAAAAAAATACAGAGTTTCTATTTAATACAATGGAAATTTTCCTTTGCGCATCATGGAGGAGCCCGGCCAGCCGCCAGTCACCGCCCAGGGTGACTGGGCGGTGGGTCCACCACTGCTAATTAGCAAGAAACTTTCTCCCTAACAAGCATTTTGGGCATAAGAACCAACACCAGCACGTGCTCTCTTGGCTCTTTGAGTTAGGAATTTGCTGCCCTAAGTGCGTTATTTTTATTTCCTCTACAAATGCTGAGATTTGGGAAACTCCAGGTTTGCATGTGACTATTAGTGGTATGCCCTTTTAAGGAAGTTGAGCTAACTCAGTTGGTCGGGTGTGTGGATGTATACCCATGTTCAAAAAGGCGACGCTAGGCTGCCGCCTAGGCGCTCAGCGAGGGGGTTCTGCCTGGCCTATGGGGGTAGGCGGACCCCTAGGCGGGCTGAGGTCAGCAGGGGAGGTGCATCCTCGGGCGGCATCGGACAGTTGGCGTATGCTAGCGCAGATTTAGAATCATTTGTTACTGAAATATATATAAAAAAATTGAACCTGAGTGGTCTGACACCAATGGCACTTGCAGGTATAAGGCAGTCGGTATTAGATTGGACTCTGGTGATTTAGCATACCTATCTATTGAGACCCGCAAGTTCTTCCGTGCAATTGAAAAAGAATTTGAAGTTTTTTGCTTTGGGGAAACAAGTATCACAGCAAGCAATGATCTTAATGAAGAAACTATAGACGCCCTGAACAAGCAGGTAATCTACATAGTAAACATTCCAAATGGTTGGCATCGTAGCATATAGATTTCTCTCTAGTATAACAGGTTTGGAAATTATGTATGTTGTAATTTCTGACATTTTTAAGTTTGTGCTAATGATATGTTTCAGTGTCATCCAATGGTCAGATGTCATTAACTGAACTACATGCTTAGTAGTTACGGCTACTGACTAGCACGACTACTGACTAGCATATATCTAATACAGACTGGAACAGCATGGTCCCTGTACTAACAGGAAGAAATGAATTACTTATGCTTAATGCAGTACCTGGTAGCATTTAACTGGCTAGTGGAAACCTCTGTTTAATTCTTTGTTACAACAGCACACATGGCTGTGCAAGCAGGTTCAAATGTGCAAGTCCGTGATAAATACATGCATGATCACATTAATTACATTTATCATGCCACTGCAATCTATACATGATTATTGGCATTTTTTGTGTAGGGCCATGAGGTTGATGCATTTGGTATTGGCACCTACCTAGTTACATGCTATGCACAAGCTGCACTTGGTTGTGTATTCAAATTAGTTGAGATTAATAAACAGCCTCGCATTAAGCTTTCAGAAGATGTCACAAAGGTATGTATGCCATTATTACTTCATAGCAGAAACAAGTTTAGCTGTCTTCTCCGCATCCAAACAGACCAATAACTTAGTTGTCTACTTCAGGTATCGATACCATGTAAGAAGAAATGCTACAGATTGTATGGCAAAGAAGGATATCCGTTGGTTGATATAATGACTGGAGAAGATGAGCCAGGTCCAAAGGTAAACAATATCCATGTTAATGCTTGTAAGTACAGTCAGTTAGTTTGCATAAAAAACATTTCACTTCACAACTCTAGGCGACATGGCACCTGCATGTTCTTCTTTCAGTTGTGATTTTGTGTGCCATAGGTTTTATGATTTACCATTTGTTTATAGATCGGTGAAAGGCTCCTGTGTCGTCACCCTTTCGTTGAATCAAAGAGAGCGTACGTTGTTCCGCAGCATGTTGAGGACTTATTGAGGTGCTACTGGCCTGGAACTTCATGTATGAACTCCCACCTGAGTTACTTCTGCATAGTGTTTTGTTACCATCTTATATGTCCATGTCATGCATGCCCCATTGGCCGTGCTGTCTTTCATGAAACACATTTACAATACACTCATGTGTATTGTAGTAGACTAAGATGTGCTGCTAGTATTGGCATTACCTAAATTAACTTATTGTACTGCACATCACCAAAGCCAAATATAGAATAGGGTTTCTGCCATGCCAATAGGGATCATGCGCTAAGTTCATAACAGCCATATTGCAAGAGCTGTAGGAGTTATCACTTAAGTATGCGTCCTGGTTTAGTTTAAACTGTTAGATGGATAATAAAATTGTTTAAAAGTATTTAAGCTGGGAGCTATTGATGTCAAAACGTGTTTCGTTGTCAATTGGTGAAGCGAATCCACGGGAGGTGCTTCCATCCATCCATGAGATTAGGACTCGGTGTATTCAGCATCTGGAGCGAATGAGGCCAGACCATATGAGGCGGCTGAACCCAACTCCTTACAAGGTAGTCTAGTCTTACTCTTATCTGGATGCTATTCATGTCACAAGCTAAGACAATGTGATGGAGCTCTTATTTTGTACCTGAACAGGTAAGCGTGAACACTAAGCTGTATGACTTCATCCATTTCTTGTGGCTCAACGAAGCGCCTGTCGGAGAACTGCAATGAGAAATGAGGTGGCGGTAGGGTCAGAGCACAAACCTAACTCTAATAAACTGCTCCTGCTATGGGAGATCCTGATAAACTGTTGCCGTCGGAGCTTGCCGTCGGAACAATTTCTGTGGATCGCTGTGCTTGCTTCAGTAAAATGTGAAGATGTGTTGGTGACCATACGGGAACAAGAGGATGTACCCATACTGTGTAGTCTGACTCTGAACTAAATGCGATGAGGAGCAATCACTGAATTTGAAACAAAATTTACTTTTGTCTTGATAGTCACCCTCCTCTGCTGAAGTTTATGCTTTTTACTGATGCAAAATTAGATTGTGTTTATAAAAGAAGGAAAATGGAGCTCCATATCATATCACGCGTAGGTTCCGCGTAGTCTGAGGCGGCAACTCATCATGAATGCGCCGACTTGGGCTGCCTCCGTGTAGATTGGCGATCAAGCAAGTTCGAATCGGATTGTCCGCGCCTTTTGACGAAAATATATATCTTGTCCCGTCGATCGCCGGCTCTGACGCTCATCCCATGGCGACCGGCACAAGAACCGCTCGGCGGCCGTTCCTCGTCGGCGACGTCGAAGCTGCGGGTGTCCCGAGGGCGTTGGGAAGAGGTGGCGTCGCTCCGCCCTCGCCACCCTCCCGGAACCACGTCCCGCGGCTCGCGGTGCTGGGCCCCGGCCGGTCACGCACGACCACGACGCCATCAAGCCAGGCGCCTCTGCCTCGTCCTGCCCCGGACAAGAACCGCTCGGCGGCCGTTCAACGCTCCAGACGTTGGTGTTCCGCTCGTTCCCCGATCCCGGCCCCGGCACAGGCGCGCCGCCGCCCCAGGCGGCGCCTGGTGTTCCCGTTCGGCACTGGCCTGGTGGTGGTCCTCGTTCTTCCGCAATTCGCCACCGGCCGGAGCGCCCGGCCGCGACTGGTGGTCGTCGTACTTCCGCTACAAGCCGCCGCCCGAGCGCACCTGGTCGTCGTACGGCTACACGCCGCCGCCGCCGCCCTTCTCGTCGGCATCCTCGGGAAACTTCAACGCGTGGCGGTCGAGGTACGCGCGCAAAAGGGGCACCGCCTACTGCGGGCACTGCGGCTCGGAGGCCGCGAGAGGCGGCAGGTGCCACTCGTGCGGCACTCCCTCAGCCTCAGGCACGGCCGCTGAGCCACCACCCCCGCAGGCACCGCCGCTGAGCCACCGCCACGCGATCCTCCTCCGCCGCGGCGGTGGTGGCAACGTGACGAAAAGTTCACGTGCCCCACCGAGTGCTCACGGTGCAAAACGCCCTTCTCGTCGCTGGTGTCCCCAGGGTTGTGCAAGCTCAGGTGCCAGGCGTGCTCCTACGACGCCTTCGTCTACGTGCACCACCGCCACTGGGCCATCGCTTTCTGAAGCTTCTCCTCCTTGGTCATCTTGTTGCACTGCAATTATATTGCAAAGAATACGGTACTGTGTGTGCTGTGTCTCTTCTCTCTTGCAGGTGTGGCGCCGCCGGCTAGACGAACACCTCGACTCCATCATCATCCTTGTGCAACTGCATGAAACAAGCTTTTCTTGGACCAAGACTTTTGTGGGGGCGATGAAGGTTTGTTTGCGAATTTGCATTTTGCAAACGATGCATTTAAATATTGCTTGGGAATTACATGCACGCCACTGATTTGTTCGTTTGTTCTTAAAAATTCAAGAATGGTGTGCAAGAAGACGTTAATGTGATCTTTTGCTTGCTTACTAGTGTCCAGTCTTGATGTATGAGTATGACCACGTTACTCGTCAGTGTTGATCCTCGAGAAGTTGGTTGAGCAGGATGCTATAGTTTCTATATATGACAATTGTGAGTTATATTTTCTACTATGTAAATGCCCGTGCGTTGCAACGGGAAACATTATACCATAATAACAATGTATTAGCATTTATTGTACTGTTAACTAAAAAGGTATTGCAATAATAATGTTTGGAACATCATTGTTACATAGTATCAAAATAATATCAGAATAATTCATATTTGAATGTGTTACACCGGAAGAAACTATGCGTTACAACCAAATTAAGTAACCTATATGATATCCTATTTCCGAAGTCTTGAGAGTGCTCCTGCAATTGGTTCGCACAAAAAACAGAGTCCTCCTCCAATTGTTCAGCAATGGTCTTGATGATACGGTGCATTGTGTTGCCTTTGAGGCATGGAGAGTCACAACCATGCTCAGCAAATTGAAATAAATCGTACAACCTTCAATTGAATAAATTGTGCCTCGTCTGTTTAGGTACATTGCATAGCCTCTTCAGCTAATAATCGATAATGATATGCTTACATGATATTGCCAAGCTTTCTAATGTAGCCCGGTGAAGCCGTCTCCGTCAGTAGGCATGTTTACGCATCATGCCCACCTCGACGAAGTTGTCCATCGAAGCAAGGCTGTCATCCCCGTCGTCTTGCTCGACGACGATAAAGGGAACAAAATAAATGCCGGTATTATGAAAAAGAAACTACGAAACGAAAGCCCTTATAAATTCATCCTTTTAAAATCAACAAAAACGTCTTTTACATAAAAAATCAACAAACCGCTCCATAAGAATAAATGTGCATGGATCCCCTGCATTCTAAATATCTATATCTACGGTATATTTATTATGAAAATATATTTCACAACTAATCTAAATGTACTTATTTTGTCTCATAAATGTTTGTTCTTTTTCAAATAATTTTAGTCAAAGTTTGCCACGGTTGACTTCTCGATTTGACAATTGCATGTTTTGTGGATGAAGGGAGTACATCTTTCATACAACAAATTTTAATTCCTACAATAGAATTTTTCTCATCCTTTCTTTTAGATTCGATCATATTTATTTTAAGTTTTTTCTTCTAAAATATGGTTGGAGTTCTTATCATGCACCGTATCTTTTTTTCATTGCATGCGATCATGCAAATCTAGTGGGATAAAAATAGTAGTTTCCTTTTTCTTAGCATGCAAACTGCGGGGTTGTCCTAGCCAAGCATGTGGGGAGCGCCGGGCAGCGCGCGGCAGGGCACGCACGTCGCTCCGCCGGTAGAGTCTGTGTTTTCGTTCTTTTTTAGTAGTAGGATTCATGTTTCCTTGATCTCCCAAAGAGATGATGGAATTTGGTACTGAAACAGGTGCCAACGGAGGAGCTGCAAACCCCACAACGAGAAGCTCTGAAACTCTGTATGCTCCAGCTGCTGCTGGAAGCACACTCCCCTGAAACAAGTACCAGAACAGGCAAGGTTAGCACCCAAGTTTTTAAAAAAATCTAAACGTTTAGAGTGGACGTTCTGAAATAAGTGTACATATTGCTAGATATCAAGCAAAGGTAGTTCCAGAGACCAGGTGGTATTGGAGTCTCCCAAAACTTTGGTCTGAGGTTGATGGAATCATCTGTGAAGCAACCTCTCGGATTGATTGCCGTCGTTTCCAGCTGCTGCTCAAGGGACACTTCAATGTCGATGCTCTGGGACTCAACACGGAAGGTCTGGCCGAGGAGGACGCCTGATCTAGTTACTTGTTTCTTTCAGTCGCAGTCTAGTTCCAATCTAATGCTTTGTTGAAAATCCAGTAGATGTACTCCCTCTGTTCCAAAACTCTTGCAATTCCCGCTTCCCGAAATAATGTACCGGCAATTATATATTAAAATATATAAATATTTATACTAATTAATTAGTATCATCGGAAAGATCTTTAAGTCTAGTTTTTAAATAAATTTATTTATAAATATAAAAGTTGCGTGTGTTTTCTAAAAATTTAGTCAAAGTTAATGGCACGTTTCCTACACTTGCAAGAGTTTTGGAACGGAGGGAGTAGGGTGCCGTCCTGGTAACTGTGTGGTTGCCGCGACGTCTTTTTGTTTGAACTTTATTATGCTTAGTGAAAAACGTGCAATATTGTGGTCTCAAAAAAAAAAAAAAACCATTCATGAATCATGATGTAATAAAGCTCTCTGCCATGATACATTATTTAAACTTTATGCACATATATATTATTAGTAACAAAAGAATAATATTCATGATGACATGCCGTGATGAAATTTAGGCTGTGCTGTGTGCTTTGCTGCTATGAGCAATGAAACTGTAGTCTGCAGTGTTGGATGGAAGTGCAAGGACCATGAACATGCGAGATTACATACATATTTGAGGCCTGGAACCTTTAAGGCCGAGCATAATTGAGCCATCGATGATAGTTTCATATGTACTGAGAATTAAACAAAGTGTGGAAATAGTTTGACGTTGACAGTTAAAAGCTTACAGGATACAATCCAGCTTTCTTCAGAACTAGTTTTGCTCCAGCTTTCTAAGAAAATTATTCAGCGAAATGAAAAGGTTTTCAACTGCTCACTGAGGATACGATGTTGCCAATGGGTTCCTATTAACAATGTAACGAAATGATCATGAATTCAGCAAATGTACAGCTCACTGAGGATACGATGTTGCCAATGCTTTGCAAGCTAGAACAGCACACGTAGGTATTTTTTTTCAGCAAGGTCTGAATTGCGCCTTTGAGTTGCTAAATGCTTGTACAAGTTCCGTTCCATGGGTGGACATGCTACATATGACCACATGATTATTTTTGCCCGCATGATCACAGTTTGCTATGAGTCAGTCTACATAAAGACCTGCTTCTTCGAATGAACTGCTAAATCCTGCTTCTTCAGAGTGAACTTGATCTAACGATTCAGACTAGCAAAAGCCTGCTTCTTCTAGTAAACTGAGTTGCAAAAGCCCAGAGAAACCAATATTTTCTACCCAGAGTATTTTTTTTTTTTTTTAAAAAAAAAGAGGTAGCCAAAACCAAGTGAACATGTAGAAACAAGAAACAGCCAGAATGGGGTGTAAATGAACTATTGCGAGGCAATTTAATCTCAGGCAACCTTAACTTCCATAACCAAAAACAAACATCTCACACAAATTTAAGTTCAACGACAGTTTTAGGTAACATATAGGGACACAACCGGTCCATGAAACCAAAGTAAGCCACGACACACTTCAAAGAGATCACCCACAGCCAAGACAAGATGCACCACATGACTAAGGCACAGGAGTAGCTTCGACAACCGATGGCTTACTGGCCACCACGAAGACGGAGCACCAGGTGGAGGGTGGACTCCTTCTGGATGTTGTAGTCAGCGAGGGTACGGCCATCCTCCAGCTGCTTGCCGGCGAAGATCAGACGCTGCTGGTCCGGGGGGATGCCCTCCTTGTCCTGGATTTTGGCCTTGACATTGTCGATGGTGTCTGAGGACTCAACCTCCAGGGTGATGGTCTTGCCAGTGAGGGTCTTGACAAATATCTGCATACCACCCCTCAGGCGGAGCACTAGATGGAGGGTGCTCTCCTTCTGGATGTTATAGTCCGCAAGGGTGCGTCCATCCTCCAGCTGCTTGCCAGCAAAGATGAGGCGCTGCTGGTCCGGTGGGATGCCTTCCTTGTCCTGGATCTTGGCCTTCACGTTGTCAATGGTGTCCGAGCTCTCGACCTCCAGTGTGATGGTCTTGCCAGTGAGGGTCTTGACAAAAATCTGCATCCCACCCCTCAATCGGAGAACCAGGTGGAGGGTGCTCTCCTTCTGGATGTTGTAGTCCGCAAGGGTGCGGCCATCCTCCAGCTGCTTGCCGGCAAAGATGAGGCGCTGCTGATCTGGGGGGATGCCCTCCTTGTCCTGGA
This sequence comes from Hyparrhenia diplandra, assembly GCA_015847255.1. NCBI lineage: Eukaryota > Viridiplantae > Streptophyta > Magnoliopsida > Poales > Poaceae > Hyparrhenia > Hyparrhenia diplandra. The sequence continues at coordinate 54,731 of JADLZK010006210.1, read as the reverse complement.
TCTTAGCCTTGACGTTGTCGATGGTGTCCGAAGACTCCACCTCGAGGGTGATGGTCTTCCCGGTGAGGGTCTTCACAAAGATCTGCATCTGCAAAGGATAAACAGACAACAGGGTAAGTGTATAGCGGTAGAGAAAATGAAAAGCAGCAGCAGACAGATATGTATGTTCACCACAAACACGAAGGTGCTAAGGAATCAACTAAAAGTAATAGAGCAAGGTAAAATGAAAGCAACAACAAACAGATATTGATGTCCACCACGAAGGTGCTAAGGAATCAAACAGCAGCAGCATGTCCAAGTAACATAAAGCTATACGGTGAGCATGCATGTTCAACAGATTGATGTCAAAGAACCATCAATCAGTAACCTTGTATATCTTCATCTATCTAAGCATGCATATGTAAACAAAACAGATGGATGTGTGTTCATAGGTAAAGCTACAGGCTTATCTGCATATATTTTCATCTATTAAGTATTCATTTGGAACAAAAGAACAGGACGACAATGAATGCTCATCAGGTAACAGCTACAGCCTCGATTGCATAAATTTTCATCTATCTAAAGTATTCATAGGTAACAAAACAACATGACGACAATGAATGCTCGTCAGGTAACAGCAGCTACGGCGTCACAGGAATCAGAAGCATACATACATGATACATCTTCGACTATCATAACATCCATCCATCCATCCATCCATCCATCCATCCATCCACCAAAACTAATTGTGAGCATACATCATGCAGATCCAATTTCAATAATCCCATGAGCGAGCTAGTTTAGGTGATTGTTCGACTCAGATCTAGAGGGGCAAATCAACGAGGCCAAAAGCAACAAAACTCTGATCCTATACGAATCAGTCAGCGCACAAACCTACCCCAACCATTGTGAACGGAATCAGAGGCACCCATCTAGTTCCATATAGGCAGTGAACAGGATCATAGATGCAGGAACGAATTGCAACGCAGAAGGAACAAAAACAGAGTTGACTAGATCGTATCTGCACTGGAAATTAATAATAATAATCACGAGAACGATTCATATCTAGTAGTCGCCGTAGTTCCCAGATCACAAGCCATAAGGCATTGCCATAAGGGAGGAGAATCAATCGCCGGTCCATAGATCGGGATAGGAGGGAGGATCAGCGCATGTACCTTGAGGGTCGCGAGAGGAGGGATTTGGGATCGGATTTTGTGCGAGCGTGGTCCGAGAAAAGCAACATGCAACACGAGACGAGACGAGGAGATTGAGGATGGGGGTAGCTATTTATGGTTGGGGCCTGCAGGAGGAAGCCGAAAGAGGCCTAGGAGGCCTTTTGCCGTGACGGTCCAGTTCCGCCACGGTATTACGTGGCCTGTCGGCCGGCCCATGGACAGCCATGTTGGGCCTGGTTGGTGGATCCTCCAGTCGCCGCCGATAGGTTTTGTCTATCGGACTATCCAGCAACCGCCAAATACTATGGTGAAGGTAAATACGATGCAGGCTAGCGGTTGCAATTATTTAGTAAAAATATTGATTTAAAAAAATAAATTCCATCCAGAAAGGTTTGAGGGTCCACGTGGCAATCAAGGAGTCAAAAGAATTTTGTAATCATGTTAAAATATCCGGTTAATGAATGAATAAGTGTCCTTCTCAAAAAAAAAAAAAGAGATCGAGAGTTGCCCATAGGTTTTCCATGAATAAATATTATCCAAAAAAAAAAAAAAAACCGCCATATACTAATAATACTTGCAATTATGCACTAAGAATATTATTTAAAATTATTTTCGGAAAAAATTAAGTGCCAACATCTCGAACTCTCGACCTCAGCTGCATATGCTGGTACGACGATGAGCGCCGACGGCTGGAGTCTCATGAATGAAAACAGCGAATAAATTAATCAATATTCACATGATTTTTTGAAAATTGTGATTAAATGATTATATTTGTGTCGTGTAAGACGAATATTGTGGTGGGATGCAACTGCAAGTCCCGTGTATATAGAACAACTTACTAAGGACCTTTCTATATTATAAAAATCTAACAATTTAGGTAGATAAAAACACCCTCAATGACTTCCCTATGCTAGGCAGCGGCCCCCCCACATGAGCGCCGACGACTGAAGTCTCATGAACGAGACAACGACTACGACTAGCTGCAGCGACAGACTAGTAGCTGCAGCTTGATTTTAGTTGTGAAAAATTCATGTCTTGTGTGAATATCGTGGTGGGATGCAACTTAAGTCCCATGTACATAGAGTTTTACTAACAACCTTTCTATATAATCAAAATCTAGCAATTTAGGTAAACAAAAACACCCTCAACGACTTTCCATTCTATTCCACCGAGACGTAAATCAAATCGACAAAGAGGTGCACAGGTGCAGGTGTATAACAATGACGTGGAGTTTGATGGGCATCGGTTCACGAATCTTGATATATACATTTTTTTCATGGTATATACCTTAAAAACTTTTTTGCTACTTTAAAAAAATTAGTGCCATGATACAGGGTTTTAGTGAATAATTGTACGCAAACGAACAAAGTCTTCGTTAGCTCGTAAAGAAAAAAGAGGATGAATAAGTTCCATTCTATTCCATAGGCTAAAACAAATTGGCCAGCAATGCACAGGTGGTGGTGTACAATAGCTACTCTCGATCGATGGGCATCGGTTCACGAATCTTGAAACTTAACTTTACTATGGTATACCTTAAAAAAATTTAAATTACATACATTAAGGAAAAATTAGTGCTGTCATATATTCTCAAATGTCATTATTATCTAATAAAAATTTTACTATCTCGACACGTGTTTCAAGAAAGAGAGAGTACAGGACGAGGTGGCACACTGGAAGAAGACAGTCACTGAACTTGTGGGAGTCAACTAGAAACAAAGAAAGCTTTGTCCAAAAAAAAAAAAAAAAAAAAGATCTACCTGCTAGACACCCGATTCGGGCTCGAGTCCGACTGGAACGCGGGGACGCCGGGGAGACGAAAACGCACGCCGTCGCCGACTCCTCCAATCGGACTCCGACCTCGACTTGGAGGCAGCTGAATCGCGAGTTATATATCTCCCTCGATCGCCATGCAAAGGCTCGATCCGTCCATCCGATCCATACCAGCCCAATGGCGGTGCGCGCGAAGGAGAAAGCCGAGAAGGCCTGCCGGATCGCGGAGGAGCTCTTCCTCGCCGGCAACATCCACGACGCGCACAGGCAGGCCAAGAAGGCGAAGCGGCTCTGCCCGTCCCTCCCGGGCGTGGACAACGCGCTCGCGGCGTACGAGGTTCACATCCACGCCGCTGAGCGCCGCGGCGGCTGGCGCGCGGTCCTCGGCATAGGCCCCGGCGCCGACGCCGACACGCAGGACGACGCCGTCAAGAAGCAGTTCCGGCGGCTGTCGCTCCTCGTCCACCCGGACAAGAACAACTGCGCCGCCGCCGAGGGCGCCTTCAGACTGCTGCGGAAGGCACACGATGAAGCCCTCTTGCCACCGCCCTCCTCTTCCTGCTCCGGACCGGCGGACCGGGACACGAGCACTCCCCGGCCTGCGGCTCGCGCGGCTCCTGCACCGGCGGCTGCATCATCATCGGCACCGTCACCTTCGGCCGCCGCCGCTCAGGCCAAGGCCCAGCGTCCGCGGCCGAAGGTGACGGTGCCGATGATGATGCCGCCGCCGGTGCAGGAGCCGCGCAAGCCCATCCTCATCTACTGCCCCTCCTGCGAGAACGAGTTCCGCGGCATGGTCGGGCGCCTGGAGCGGCGTGACGGCATGAGGTGCGCCTTTTGCCCCGCGTGGCTCAACACGCTGTGGCTGACGAAGCCGCGGACGGAAAAAGAAGCCTCCGGCCGCGCCGGGGCGGCAGGTGTTCCGGTGCCCGGCCAATTGCCCCGGGTGCGGAGAGCGCTACACGTCCATGGTGTGCGTCGGCCGGTGGTGCCTCCAGTGCAAGGCGTGCTCCAAGGCGGCCATGGTCGATGTGCACGGACCCGACGATGCCACTGCCTCTATCACAAGACGTGCCTGAACAAACCGCACCGGTGAAGTATCCTTCCAAGCTACAGTACAGTACAGGAGATGCTACCAGTTCAAGACATGTGGAATTGACAACACTTTTGTTATTTCCCGGTGAAGTATGTTCTTTTGCTTCTGCGTTCCTTAAAAAACATATGAATTTGCAACGACGACATGTATACTGTATATGTTTTATTACTGAATATTGATACAGGAGATGCTACCACTCCAACTTCAAGACATGTGGAATTGCCTACGAGCTCTACCCTTTTTTCTGCTGGTGAAGTATGTGTGTGTAAATCTCCTGTTCTTTTGCTTTTCCACTGCTTCAAAAACATATGAATTTGCAATGACATGTATGCTTTAGCGAATTTGCAAATTGTCCTACACTGTATATGTTTTTATTATCACTGAATATTGATAACAAGAGAGCTTTGGTTTGCAGTGGGGTGAGTGGGCAGTGGCATGAGGAGAGCAGATGCTGGCCAAATTGTAAAGCGTCCCAGCCAAGTCTTGTAAGGGTGCAACCAGATAATGTGTTTTCCAACCTAGCACAATCTTAAACCTCTTGCTGTAAAATACTAAAATCCACCAAGTTAATAATGCCAAATCATTCTCCATAAATCACAGGAGTTGTGCGTAACAAACTATCAACTGCCTATATATATTTTTGCCTCCCCTATGCACTGATGTTATATATACTCCAATAACATATTATCCACATAGATCTCAAACTAGAAACCATTGGTGAGAGCAGCTTCAGTCATCATCTTGACCAGACTGATCATCAGGGTCGCCACTCAGAAATGAGCCAATGGACTTGCGGAGGATGTGGATTGATTTGTCGTCCTGTGAAGCATGAATGCAGGATTAGTGAACTGATTATGTGTGTGTTCACTTTTTAGCTTTTTCTAGCTTTGGTTGCAACTCCACAATAATTTTATACTGTATATAAAAAAAAATAATAGTAGCAGCCACAGCCAAAATAAGCAGAACCGCCACAGGCCCCCAGGTTAGTGAAAAGTTTAGTCACAGGAACGATGCATGGTGATCAGGCCCCCCAGGTTAGTGAACCATGAAAACTCAGTCACATCAACAATCTGAAAATCATGCATGCTGTAACATTTACCTGCTTCATCTTCTTCAGAGATTCTTCTGCATTTGCTATCTTCTCTGAAAATGTTTTCTCAAGTTCAGATAGAGTAGCCTTCTCCTTCTTCCCTGTTAAAAGGCAGCATGTCAGAGCAGCAAACTCATAAAGACAGCTGAAGGAACTAGCCATCTATCACTTACTTTGCAGTTCATACTGCACAAGCAATTTCTCTTTATCATCTTCAAACTTTGAGAACAAGTCTGCATAAAACAGTACACAGATAGGTCAATTAAAAATGAAGATAACTGATGGCAACTATCTCAGTGAAGAGGAAACTAAGGCAATATAGGCACAGCACAGTGTTCTATGGGTGATTTCACATCAACTTTAAAATATTATCTCTTTCTAAGTCACAAATTATAGGAAAGTGGGAGTGTGTGACAGTATAGGTACAGCACAGCAATATATGGTTGCATTTAATAGCTGCAAAACTGCTAGCAGATTAAGCATCCTTAGGCGAGGTTGTCTATAGATTTCTTCCTCTGATGATAATTAATTAAAAAAAAGGCAAATGGCGCAACTCATTTGTGGCCACAGAATATCTGGAGTGAAGATCTAAACGTGTCATATTCAAGATGAAATGGTAATTATTCTAGGAGCATATGCATGATGAACAAACTAAGGATGGTACCAGGACTGCTCGAGCATGACATGAGCTAGATAAAGATATGTTAGATGATAACAATACAGCATATCACAATAGGTATCAGCTTAGCTCTTATCTGGCCTACCTTTGAAATTCTGTATGTGTGCAGCTTTGTCTTTGCAGAACTTATCATGTGTTGCTTGAAATTTGGTGAACTCATTCTTTAACAAACCCTCGCACTGCATAACATATAGATGAATCTTCCATTAACCAAAATCTGATCAGATTAGTAACCAGAAGTCCAGAAGCACATTCCAGAAGCATTAAGTACAATTCCAAACCTCTTTTGAAGTCTTTGACAATGCTTTCAGAAAACTCTGCCTGTGCACACACATAAAAACCTTGTCAGGGGTACATAACATTCAGGGTGTTCACAGTATTTATTACCAAGAACATGTTTCAGTTTTAGTTTATTTATTATAGTTACAACTTAAAAGGAGCACATCAGATTACGCTGCAGGAGCTAATGTATTTCTCTAGTGAAGTCACTGGAAGGCTGGTGATATGGATTAGTTATTTGCTCACCTTTCCTTCTCAAGCCTAGTCTTGGTGTCCTGTACCATAGTCTGAATCTCTGTTGCCACGCTGAAAGATACCGAAACTTGTTAGCAATGTACTCAAGATAGCTCCATGCAATGAGTACAACATCCAGATAGAAATACATGATGGGGACACCAGAAACAACAATAGAACAGCAAGGAGAGAGTTTACCTGACATTGGTGATAACGATAGAACCATTATAAGATAACTATTATAAGATACTATGATGCCATTGTTCCTGAACTCCAACCTCAATCACAATCACAATCTACTTGCGAGACACCATAGGTGTATTCAGTAACAATGTACCTTCAGCATGTGCAAACCAAAGGACAACAAATTCTCTAGTCGTGAACTACAACAGCAATCAGTGATTCACTAAAGAAACCAGGGATTGCCGAACAACTTGACAACCATGAGAAATGCCCTGCTAAACTGTGGATCACCAGCACAAATCAGAAACAAGTATCACCAGCACCAGCACATTCCTCCCATAGTTGGGTAGTGCATCAGGTGCCAATCAGACGTTTTGTGCAAAACCTGCACATCTTGACTAGATGCTGTGCCTGCCATGCACCAAACAACAACAAATCTCTTTGGAGCAAATAGACCAGTTCCACACACACATTACATTCTGTACACTTGAAGTTAAATAAAACATTATGTACACTAACAGAACAGTCCCGCACACAGACATTCAGTAAAACCAAAATCCTGGGTGGTTGAGCAGAACTGAAAACGTAGTCACCTGGAAATGGCCTGCTCGGTCTTCTTCTGGCCGTCCTTGTGGGCCTTGTCCTTGATGTGCTTCAGCAGCGTGACGATCTCCTTCATATCACTGCCTCCACCAATCACATTGAAGGCACACCCCGGATCATGAAATGTGGTAGAGGAATAAATCATCAATCGCACGAAATTTCCCCAAAAAAATTTGTCACGGAACGGAGGCGCAGTTAGGAACGAAAACCCTCGCTTCGTCGCCCCGATTCGAACCAACGGCCTCGCTCACGGACCGCGGCGGATCCAAAGCAGCGAACACGAAAGGTGTGGAGGAGAGGGGAGGGGGTGGGGCGGAGCAGGCAAGGCAAGGCACCTGTCGAACTCGTGGTCGGAGTCGTCCATGCCGCCGCGCTCCCGCCGCCTCTTGTCGGAGACGAGCGCCTCGGCGGGGTCCTTCGCCGCCGCGCCCCGCTTGCCGCCGCTCGTCTTCGCCTTGGCCTTCGCCGCCGCCCGACATCGCCGCTGGTGCCCGGGGCCCGAGAGAGAGCGACCGCCTTGCCGCCTCTGGCCTCTGGGGGTGCTGCGGTAGTGACGCCGTGCGTGTGCGTGCTTGGTTTCGCGGGTTTTGAAATGGACGCCGGGTAAGGACGGAGAGGACTGGACGGGCGAAGAGCTGGGCCCGAGGCGTTGGGCCTAGCGAATCTAGGGAGGTGGCCCAAATTAATGGAAGGCCAGGTCAGATAGTTCTTCTATTTTTGATAGTTCTGTTTTTTTTTTTTTTTTGACCTGAGATAGTTCTGTATTTTATTTTCTGAGAGTTTCCATTTTTTTTTATAGTTTCAAATGTGTGCTTTCCCATTATGACAAACTAGAGTTTCTCTTATTACAAATATAAAAAAGGATACTAATGTTACACACACAAAGCACACCAGATCAATGCATGATAACCCCACGGTTCGTAGATTTTAATTGTTTGCAATAGTGCATTTCTTAGTTGGACAACTAATAATATATACATGATGATTTTTCTTAACATATTTTAGAGCCTATTTAGGTGGATTTTTCCATGTTAAGAGAAATAGTTAGTAGGGTTTGTTCTTATAGAAGTATTTAGATCTTATACTTAGGACACACACAAAGCACACTACTCAAATGCAGGTAACCCCACGCTTCACAAACAGAAAATGACAAAACAAAATAACAGTTAATTATGACTGAAACATTCTCCCTCCATTTGAACACGATTGTTGGGTTAAATTCTTTGTTTAGTACCATGTAAGACAGTTCTGTAAAAAAAACTATCATCTTATATTTTAGTTAACACATACCATTTTTTATGTCGATGATAATTTTGTAATTTTTTCATTATTATGCAAAATTACAAAATACGGAGTCCTAAGCCACACAAGCATAATTAAAATTTTTTAGAGTTTAAGGGTACCCCACGCGTCTATTAACCAAGGGCAATAGACCATATAAAAAAATTTAGTTTTACAGCTCTAGCAGATGGGAACACCACCTGAACACAAAGCAGATTTAAATGCAATGAAAAACAAAAAGTATATCAACTAAATATGACCTCAAACATTCTCCCTCCATTTGATTCCCAGATTGCGTGGGTTAAAATTCTATTTGTTTCATCTTTGGTCCATCATAAGACAGCACAAAAAAAAAATGCTACCACTCAATATTTTAGTCCACATACTACCATGCTCATATGTCGATGATAATTTGCATATTTCATTTTATTATGTAAAAAGTTGAAGAGATTCTACAACGGGGAACAGGCTATCTATTTCAAGATTATGCCAAAATTGTTTTAGTCTACAAAACAACGAAAAGTTTAAAGACAAGTGATAATTAATTTTTCTACAAAAGGGAGCCGGGACCGCACACGCACTGACATCCCGACCCGCACAGAAGGTTTATCAAACCAAAACAAAACTGACACGTGGGACCCGTTCCCACGCGCCACGAGTGGCTTGGGTGCCTCCTCGCCTTCCCGCCACACATCGCCAGTCGCCTCTCACCGTCGCAGCAGAAACAATCGCTCGTCGCCGTCCACCCAAGCCACGCCACCGTCCCACTCGGCGGAGACTCTCCCGGCGGTGGAGACAGCGAGAGCGAGAAGGCAACGTCTCCACGGTCACCGCGCGCGCCTCCTTCTTCTTCGGCAGGCACGTCACGACTCCCAGTGAGTGGCCAAGTACACTCCCCGAGCGCACGACCGATGAGAGCTCTCGCCTCGCCCGCCGCCGCCGTCGCCTTCCTCCCATGGATCGCGAGCCCTAGCCCTCGCGCGCGCGCGCCTCCCCGTTCCGCGGCGGCCGCGCTCTCGCGGGCCCCTTCCGGCCGCTCCGTCGTCGCCGCCGCGGCCGCCACAGGGGACCACTGGGGCGCCGACCACCAGCACTACCACGGAGGAGGACGCGCGGGCGCGTCTGGGGCGGGCCCACCGCGTCGGCGCGCGGCGTCAAGTGCGACGTGGACGTGGTGTCGTGGCGGGAACGGCGGGTGCTCGCGTCCGTGCCCGTGGCCGCCGACGTCGACACACTGTGGCAGGTCATCACCGACTACGAGCGCCTCGCCGACTTCATACCCCAACCTCGTCCAGAGGTCCGCATTTTTGTCGTCTCGATTTATCGCTTCACCGATGGTGTACCCTCATCAAGCTCGCATTCTTCTGAAGGTGTCTGATTGGGGTGATTTTATTCGTGCTTGCTTGCAGTGGGACGATTCCGTGCCCGCATGAAGGGCGGATATGGCTGGAGCAGAGGGCCTGCAGCAAGCGCTGTACTGGCACATTGAGGCGCGCGTCGTGTTGGATCTCCAGGAAATCCATGACTCGGTACGTGCTAGCTGTCGCAGATTGACTTCCATTAACTGCTAAATTGCAATGGATGGAACGGCTTTGGACATTTGTCATCGCTGACAATGTTATGTCATTATGTGAAATGCCACTGAAAAGTACTAGTAGATGATCACTTGATCAGCTGGCCAGTCCATGAGGGCGTGAATGCAACATTTGTGTTTTTTCAGCATGTGTGTTCTTCTTTCTGTGGAGCTGTGCTATTGTGTTTCTCTCTCATATATTTCTTAGTTGTATGAGTTATGTTTAGCAATTCTGAAAAACGATGACGGATCTCCTCCGTTTTCCATTCTATATTAAGTTATGTTGCCTTACTTGATTATTCGTTCATGATTATGCTTTCAGATTAATGGGCGAGAACTCCATTTCTCGATGGTAGATGGTGACTTCAAGAAGTTCGAAGGCAAATGGTCCATAAGATCTGGTCCAAGGTATGCATCTGCTGGTCATTTTCTTTTCTCAGATAAGTGGGATGGGATGTAAATCAATCAAAGACATAAGTACATGTATCTTATATACTTGTATACTACCTTATATATTGCTTTTCTTTTCATGAACATCCTGCTTAAGTTCAGCACTAGCTTATCTTTGCATCCCCGTGATGCGCCAGACTAAAGCTCTCCAACTTCTTGTGAGCGAAAAAAGATATTAAGTCTAATGTGCCCTATTTTGATTTTTTTGCTACCAGGTCCTCTAGTGCAGTTTTGCTGTATGAAGTTAATGTGATACCAAGATTTAACTTCCCAGCTATATTTCTTGAAAAGATTATAAGGTCAGATCTTCCTGTAAATCTTGGTGCCTTGGCTTGTAGAGCTGAAAAGATTTATTTGGAAAATCAAAGTTGTGGTTCGAGAAAATTCTCTGTTGAGGACTTAAAGCCATCATCTACTTCTTCTCAGCTTGATAAATTCCCTAGTACGACAGTTGATACTTCTTCTAGTAAGTTTAAAGAAGCACCTCACACTTCTGGTGTTAGCAGTGTGCTTCCATCACCTGCTTCTGAATTGATTAGCAAATGGGGTGTATATGGAAACATATGCAGAATTGATAGGCCTTGTGTGGTAGATGAGATCCATCTTCGAAGATTTGATGGCATGTTGGTTACTAAACTTATATCAATAATTATTGGATTCTTAGCCATCAAGGGAAGGGCATTAAAGTTTTGTCTTATCCTGTGATACGGTGTGCGGTGTGCATGAAGGAACATGACGGGGCCCACAGATGTGTTTCTGCTAGTATCACTGTGAAAGCACCAGTTCGTGAGGTATGGAATGTTCTCACGGCATATGAGAATTTGCCCGAGTAAGTAGTTCTATCTTTCTACTATCTTTTGAGTAACATTCTTATTTTATTACTGGTATGATCTAACAAAAATCATTTGATAGATTCATACCAAACCTGGCCATCAGTAGGATTTTACTTCGTGATAATAACAAGGTCCGCATAATGCAGGTAGATATATGGTTCTCTTCTCCTTTGTTTTATTACACAGCATAAATAAGTCCTCAAGTCATACACAGTTTTCTCTCATGTCCTGGTTTCAGTTCACTCAATTGTTTTCATTGTGCTCATCTGAAAGAAAGTTCTGTAAATTCAGTCTGATAGTCTTTGTTTTCTTTTTCAATCATTATGTCTTTTGAAAACGTTTTTTCTAGGAGGGTTGCAAAGGCCTGCTGTATATGGTCCTTCACGCCCGTGTTGTTATGGATCTTCGTGAAAAGTTTGAGCAAGAGATCAGGTTTGAACAAGTTGAGGGTGATTTTTACTCGTTTAAAGGGAAATGGCGCTTAGAACAACTTGGGGATCAGCACACCCTGTTGAAATACATGGTTGAGACTAAGATGCATAGGGACACCTTTCTTTCTGAGTCTATCCTTGAAGAGGTAAGCCATATATGCATTTTCTTTAATTTGTATAACATTCCACTTGTTAGCTTAAGATGGTTAAAGTAGGCTTTTTATGTGCACACTGCATGTTTTTTTGGTTATACAAGTGCTTTGCATGGTAATGGGTATATACTTCATGCCTTCTCAAATGGTATAAGCTTACTATGGTTAAATTTTTGTAGTTGGTTGATTTGAACTTAATTATCTCTAAAGAACCTAACAGGGATCGTTTTCCATTTTCTTGGTGGCTTACGCCTCTCAAATATCCAAATTAAAAACACGAAGGTATTTTAACAGCATTTGACAAGTCATGTTGTATCATCAGCTCTTCAAATTCCAGGTGAATACATTCTGTAGAAGTTAGGACACCAAAAAAAATTATCATGGTTTCTGACATTTTTTTACTTGCTTTTTTTACATTATGCTGATTTTTTCGTGCTCTTGGATTAATTGTATGTGGTGCCTTGATAATTATTTCACCTGAATGCTTTGGTGAAGTTTAATGTCTTTAGAGATAGTAGAGTAGACTGTTCATTTTCATCAATTACAGGTCATATATGAACATCTTCCATCAAACTTGTGTGCAATCCGTGATTATATTGAAAAGGCGGAGCCAAGGGTAGCAATTCCACAGCTCATTCTGATATGCCCATAGACCCAGATGCTTATGCTGAAAGCAGGCAATCTAAGCAAGCATCTTTGTCTTGCTCATCCAGTACCATGAAGCAGAGACCAAAAGTTCCAGGGTTGCAAAAGGACATTGAGGTCTTAAAATCAGAGCTTGAGAATTTCATTGCAGAGTACGGTCAATATGGTTTCATGCCTAAGAGAAAGCATCTCGGTCTCATGGAAGGGTGGATATCGAGAAGGCAATAACACGAATGGGTGGGTTCCGGAAGATTGCCAGCATAATGAACCTTTCTCTTTCTTACAAAAATCGAAAACCAAGAGGCTATTGGGATAATCTAGAGAACTTGCAAGAAGAGGTAATATTATTTATCTTTTGCTCCCTCCTGTGCTTATCAGATATCCATTCTAGCAGATATCCATTCCATTCTAGCACAAGAATACAGGCAATAACCATGTTTTTTAATCTTTGAATAGTTTTGCACCATACTATTGCAAATAGAGTTAAAACTTGTCCCCTTATATTTCTAGTATGAATGAAAGCTAGCACTCTGCCACTCTGTCCATTGAATTTTATAACGTCATATGCTGTATTCAATATTTTTCTTCACTTCTGACATCAGCATCTGATCACTATATACAGATCAGCCGGTTCCAGAAAAGTTGGGGGATGGATCCTTCTTATATGCCAAGTAGAAAATCTTTTGAGAGGGCAGGTAATATCTGTAGCCCATTGTTGAAAAAATAAAAAAAATAAGTATTGTGGCACTTTCATGCTACTGTTTTATTCATTTTAGCACAAATGTCTTTAGCTTTATACGATCATTACATGAAAAACAGAAAATTTGCTCCTTTTGTAAGGTTAGATGTGCAGGTTAGATTGGTATCGTGTCATGAAGTTTCCTTGTCTGGCTTTTGAAATGATTTTTTTAAGGTGCTTTTGAAATGATTTTCATGCTCTGTTGGTAGGTCGTTACGACATTGCTCGGGCATTGGAAAAATGGGGTGGGGTGCAGGAGGTTTCACGCCTTCTCTCTCTTAAACTAAGACATCCTAGAAGGCAAGGCGACTTGGATGATGAGAGCCAGTCTGAATCCCCATCTGAGATGGCAAAGAAGCACGGGGCGAAACCTGATAAAGGCAATGTTTCCCCACATGCACAGAAATGGCTCCTGAAGCTGACGGATTTGGACGTCAATTGGGTGGAATACTAGATGAAGCTCTGAGAGAAGATATGGCCTCATTATTAGCTCAACTCTTTCCCTTCTTCGGTGGGCGATCTGGAAACCTTCCGACAGAGACGCCGCGAATTGTGTACAGAAAAGCGCAGTACATGGGCCAACCCATTCAGAGGATCTGTCCTGCTATTGGTGATGCTGATCTGTGCATCCATCTTCGGTTCTCATAGTTTCCTCAGGTAGCTCATATATATCAGTGATAACTCATGGTCTCAACTTCTTACCAAGTCTACATTGACGATTTTTTAGGAAAACATCTCACACTGATTAAGCCATCTGAGATGGCAAAGAAGCATCGGACGCACAGAAATGGCTCCTAAAGCTGAAGGATTTGGACGTCAGCTGGGTCAAATACTATACTATAGATGATGCTATGAGAAAAGATATGGCCTCTCAACTCTTTCCCTTCTTCGGTGGTGATCTGGAAACATTCATACAAAGAAGCTGCAAATTGTGTACAGGAAAGCGCAATAAAAGGGCCAACCCATTCTGAAGGTTGAAGCTACCAGCAGGCAACAGGTTTTCTTGTCACTTGTCAGTAATCACGACTCTTGGGTCTTGGCTACTGTGTTTCTAGAACTGCAGACTATACTAACAGCTTTGTTGCGGTCAAATTGATCCGCGGATTTGACAAAGACAAGCCACTAAACGCAGAATGGGTGCGTGATTTCGTGTTCGAGTCAGCCTTGCCTTTCAAAACAGGTGGTCATCGCTGGGTCGCCTACTTTTGTTAGTGATGATGCAAGTTGACTTGGCCCTTTTTGTTTTGACACGGAAAAGAGAAGGTTCCGTTCGGGCCATCCAGTAATAGTTTTAGCGGCACGTTTACATTACATTGTTGTCAATCAGGCACAGGCGTATAGTCATACTCTTCATTTCCTGTCGCTGCATGGCGGGTCTGTAAGAGAAACCAGATAATTAGAACGTGAACTTTAAAGTCTAAAAAAATTAAGAGGCGATTATAATAAATAAAAAGTTGCATGGCGAACGTGAACTTTAAAGTCTAAAAAAATTAGAGGCGGTTATTATATAAATAAAAAAGGTCCCGCCGGGATTCGAACCCAGGTCGCCAGATTCAAAGTCTGGAGTGCTAACCACTACACTACGGAACCATTTCTGTCTTTTTAGTTCACTTTTTGGTATAAGTACGTATCTAAAAACCGAGTGGCGAAATGAATAGCCTTGCCTGTGGACGGACTGGGTGAACTTGCGGTCTTGCACTGAAGATTCCTGTTGGCGCGACAGCATTTAAAGAGTAAATTTGTTGTGGATAGAACGCGTGGCCACGTCCACGTCGTCGTCAGTTTCCCGTGGCCGCGCGATCTCGCCATCGGCGGCTCGCGTGGTTGACCTCGCGCCCGTCACGGGACGTCGTCGAGGGCCCACAGGCGTCTTCCGATGGCAAAGGCGTCGTCGTCGTTCGCTTTGACTGCATGGAGCTGGATGCAACGGCGTTGTCGCCCTCTCCTGTTGGTTGGTTCCTCTGGACCCGGTTGTCAGTCGAAGAAGCGTTGGTGAGTTCGGTGTAGGGCGCTGTCGTCCGTCCATTGGTTGTGGAAGCCCGGTCCCATGTGTCGGTTGCCGTAGAGAGCCAGCGTCTGGGCGCCAGGCGTCGTGGGGCGCTCGTACCCGCTACGTGGCCCACGGTATGGTTTCCGTTGTTCTGGTACATCGTTGTCACCGTCTCGTTCGTTGGGGGCCGTCTGCGCGGGTTTACACGCATCACCATCAGGTTGGCTGTCAATTCGCTGTACGCGGCCATGCCTCCAGTCGACGTGTTCCTGTCCGGCCTACGTGCCTCGTCTGAACAACGCCCACCGTTGTCGCATAGACATTGGTTGCAGAATCCGGTCCCAGCTCTCAGTCACAGAAGTGTCCAGAACATTGGATTCCTCCTATACAATACCCGATGCACCCAAAAACAGCCCCTCCAATTTCACTGACCATCGAGGCCCACTCCAATAGCCACAGCGAGGACCCATCAGTCAGTGAAATGGACATCGTCTGGTGAGCCTCCTGCCTCGCGTGCCCACAGCCACTGAGAGTTGAAGAGCACCGGGCACATCCCGTCTGCTACCCAAGTCCATGGTTTCATGTCCGCTTCGTCTGGTAAGCTCTTCCTCTCCTCTTCAATCATCGATTCTTCCTTTCCTTTTCTAATCTTGCATCTGATTCTCCGCTGATTCCATTTGACTCCACATCCATTGCGCAGCACAGAATCCGGCGAGCCACTACTCTCTTCCGACGGCGGCCAAGCTGAGGTCCTTCCGCAGATCCAGTCGCTCCATCAGGTAATCGCCTTCCTGGATCTCTCTCACCCAACATTAGATCCTTCCATGCCAATCCTACACATACGATTAGCAAGTCAAGACATTGCTTAATCAAAAAAAAACACTAATTTTCCACATGCGTGTTTTGTAAACAGATCGGAATCTGGTCTCCTGTAGCCAGGAACATGGCCTCCAACACGGTACGCCCATGACTCTGCTGTACAACACTTTAGTGCTTAGAATTTGTCATAGAAATAGAACCTGCCATATGCAAGAATTCTCCTAAAGTTTCATCCCGTTTTCTTTATGTAGAACTATCAGTCTGTTCAAGGCCTAGCTGTTCTCGAAGTAGACACTCGCCTCATCCTAGCTGAACAAAAGTTTGAGTGTGCAGTTATTGCTACAAACACCTTGCCAAGCAATGTAGAACCTACTGCTAGAGATGTCCGCCTGGCCTTCTTGGCTGAATTTGAGAATCAGGCCACTCCTTCATCCATAAATAAATTCAACTCTGACTTTGTCATTCAGTTTCACGACACCGAAGAAAGAGACCTTGTCACTTCATATGGCAAACTCCAGGGAGATGGCTTTGAGATGCAGCTAAACCCCTGGGGCAATTACTATGGTGGAGTTCTTGTCGACTGGGAAACAAGAGTGACCATAGATGTGTTTGGCTTTCCACCACATGCATTTCATCCCAGCGCCATAGCGCCCTTGCTTAGCCCATACTGCAACATCCAAACCTGTGGATTTCACAAGGCTAAAGGCATATGTCGCGTTGACGGCTATGCACTTAGTGTTGCATCTGTTCCTGCTTCTGGCCATCTAGCAATCCAATTCCCCTACCACACGAGGTGTCCGCAATGTTGTTTTCCCCTGCCAGAATGAAAACCTACCTGTACAATGAAGCACCAGACCTTGGAGAAGATGACGCCAGCCTCTTCGCTAATCGCCGGTCCCTACAGAAGACGCAGGTGGTTTATTTATTAATGCCTCGCTCAGTTCTTTTTACTTAACATTACTCACACATGGCATGCTTCAAAATTATTCAAAAACAGATCCCGCAGCAGACTATGACAAATGATGTGCTCCGAGAGAGATTTGAGGAGGAGCTTGGGGTAAGGCACCATACTTTACCTTTGTGCTCTATACATTCTATTTCCATAACAGTATTAATCAAAAATGTGCGGAGACGAAAGGGAACGCAATGCTATGGAAGCGGCACACTTTCGACACAGGGAGCAAATTCTCGGGATTACGAGGGCAACCATCGGCATCGCGATCATGGTTAAGTGGAAACCATTGCTCACCTTCCAAACCATCGGGCCTAGCTGCACCAACAATATCTAATTCCTTTACCGATTTTGCATTCTCGACTTGACCATGGGTCCACCAGAGCGGACATTGGATTTAACAAGATCTCCTTCTGCACTGCTTGACCGTCCAGCATCCCCTTGTTTCTTGCATCATCGCCCTTTGCTTTTGTCGATTAGCTCTACGTGGTGATCCACTCCAAAGGAACATGCCGCGTTCATGCTTATGCCCAAAGCCAGCACTCTATTCCATCCTACGGAACCGTTTCGGCTGCAGATGAAACAGAAACCAGCACCCACAACGTCACCTTCCCGGTCACAATGAGGACCTATCTCTCCCTTAGAAGCACCACCGCTCGGCGAGGAACCTTCCCTAGATGCACCGCCATTCTCCGAAGACAACAGCGGCTTCCATAGACACAGGTACCACCTCGCTCTAGCCATACCATACACCATAACTCCTTACCTTGCCATTGATCACCAGCCTAACCTCATTGGTGGCAAATGAGCTACTTGGGTGTCACAGAGATATGATCGGGGAGGCCGAGGAAGACCAGATGCGATGTACATTGACTTACGCCCATAAATAAACTAAACTTCGATAAATAAACAGCTCACACTATTCGCTTCTTCGCAAAACGATTGACGCTTTCCCGGCATGCAGCCGACACCTCCGACAAATACTATGATTCTGAGGGCGAGATGCTTGAGGCGTCAATACTCACCTGAGACCGACTCCGACAGGGAGCCCTCGCATTGACGTTGCTCGTATGCTACATAGCCATCCAAGTAAGCTGTGTCCTTTCACTACTTTGGGTTGAATGATGATTCCCATA
Source organism: Hyparrhenia diplandra (assembly GCA_015847255.1). Classification (NCBI taxonomy): domain Eukaryota; kingdom Viridiplantae; phylum Streptophyta; class Magnoliopsida; order Poales; family Poaceae; genus Hyparrhenia; species Hyparrhenia diplandra. Next base: position 36,642 of record JADLZK010006210.1, on the reverse strand, counting down.
TAAAAGAAAAATGTAACTGCATTGCCATCAGCAGTCTTACATTCTGTCTTACAACAAAAACATCCCTAGGTATAATAAACAAAAAATTAAAACATCTATACAGCTTATAGTTACCGAATTTACTATCTTCAATAAAAATAACAAAGTCATTCATTTCAATTGCATAATCCTTGTTTTAAAATTCCTCTGTGCTTCTTGAAACTATTACTTACTTGCTCTAAATGTTGCTATTCTACGAGGCGCCTACATGCTCCTCCGGATGCCACTCATTACACCATGCCTTATAACATCCGGATGGCTTCTTTAGACTTCTCCTCCCTGTACTATCCAAACAATCTAAATAACCGTAGTACTACATGCATTGATCTGTATCCTCTTTAGCTCTGTCTGTTGTGGCTCTGTAAGAAAATACTATCTAAACACGTACTACTTCCAAGTGTCACGTATGATTTACATTCGGCCTATCCTCGCGCGCATGGGCGCGCGCCATTCACTAGTTTCTCAGAGGACGTGTGCTGAGGAAGTGCTCTGAGATAAAATTACCAAAAGCAGTGGACCTAATCTTTCTCTCTCATAATCTGAATTGAGCACACGCACTGTCACTGTGTAGGTCTTTCGTAGCTGGCTTTGCAGTTTGCACTTACGTTCCGATCAGATGGTAGCCCTGACTTGGGTTCGATCCGAAAAGCACGAGTCCAGGTGAATTTCCGCAACACTTTTTCTCTGAAACACCCTGCTCGTGTTCGTGTTCTAGAACTTAGAATTCCCGAAACACTTTTTCTCTAGAGATTTCAGTTCAGTACTGACAGTCTTAACTCCCTAACAGTTCAGCTTACATTATGGAGCTGCTCCGAACTTCCATTTGACGTGGGAAACAATTCTTTTTTAAAAAATAAACTAATGCATCAATTTTTGAAACAAAACCTCAAGTCCATACTAAAATATGCCGGTTATTTTGTACAAATTGCAGTGCTCAATACCAAGCTCGATCTGAATTTGATGCTTACAGTTACATAGTATATTGCCATATGGAAGCCACACTAGCAGTGAAAGATCACTTTGTTCCGCCAAGGTTCGCCAGCCAGAGCTTAGAGCAAATCATCAACCAATTCCCTAATCGCTCTACGAATCTGTACACTTCCCTCTTCCTTGGAATGGATGGATGACAGAAGCAGGCATTCTGCCTGCGCCTTTACGCCTTTTACATGGTCATGTACGGCTGCGGTGACAGCAGCTGCCGCGACACCCGGTCACGGTTCCTGGCCGACTCGGAGCGGCCCAGCGCCATCTCCTGCTCCAGATTCGGCGACGGCGCGGGCCCGACCGGGGCCGTCGACGAGACGACCGTCGAGACCATGCTGGAGCCGACGCCGCTGGCCGTGGTGGTGGCCGTGGTGGTGCTCAGGAAGCTGTCGGACGACTTGGGGGGCGGCGGCCTCTCCAGCTCCATGACCCCTTCCAGCATCTGCACCACCTTGCCCATGGACGGGCGCTGCGCCGGCTGCTCCTGGATGCACCAGAAGCTCACCTGCAGCGCGCGCTCCACCTGCGCCATGTCCAGGTCCTCCGCGGGGAGCCTCCGGTCGACGATGCCGGCGAGGTTTCCCCTCTCGTACGCCTCGTACGCCCACACCGAGAACTTCTTCCGGCCGGTCTCCTCCGACACGTCGAAGTTGCGGCGGCCGCTGACGGTCTCGAGCAGCACCATCCCGTAGCTGTACACGTCGGACTTGGCCGTGATGGGCAGGTTGGCCAGCCACTCGGGCGCCAGGTAGCCCCTGGTGCCGCGCACGCTGGTGAGCGTGCGGTGGCGGTGGTCCTTGGGGTTCACCAGCTTGGCCAGCCCGAAGTCGGAGACCTTGGCGTTGAAGCTGTCGTCCAGGAGGATGTTCTCGGGCTTGATGTCGCAGTGCACGATGCAGTCGCGGCACTCCTCGTGCAGGTACGTGATGCCCGCCGTGCCCACGGCCACGGCGAAGCGCGCCGGCCACGGCATGGTCTTGTCGCCGCCGCCGAAGAGGAAGGCGTCCAGCGAGCCGTTCTTCATGAACTCGTACACCAGCAGCCGGTGCCGGCCCTCGGAGCAGAAGCCGATGAGGCGGACCAGGTTGAGGTGGTGCGTGCTGCTGATGGTGGCCACCTCCATCCGGAACTGCTTCTCCCCTGCTCGATCCCTTCCAGCTGCTTCACCGCCACCACCGTCCGGTTCGCCAGCACGCCGCGGTACACGGCGCCGAACCCGCCCGCGCCCAGCTTCTCCTTGAACCCCTTGGTGGAGCGCTGCAGCTCGCCGTAGGGGAACTGCACCGGCGCGCCCGACGCGTACTCGAGCAGCGCGTACTGCGACGACGCCGGCCCGTACCTGGCGCTGTGCCGGCAGAAGAACCACCAGAGCGCCCACTCGCAGAGCGCCAGCGCGGACACCACGCCCAGGACCACGACCGCCACGACCCAGGCGCGGACGCCGGAGCCGCCGCGCGAGGTGGCGCCCGCGGTGCCGCCCTCCACCGGGTTGGGCAGCGGCGGGTAGCAGACCTTGACGAAGGACGTGCTGGGCAGCGCCGCCGACTGGTAGCCGCTCACGAAGCTGGAGACCTTGAGGAAGCAGAGGCCCGAGCCGTCGGAGAGCGCGGTGGACGCGACGCAGGAGCTCCCCGAGAGGCAGTTGAGGCGGCAGGCGGTGATGCCGACGAAGAACTGCTCCGTGGTGATCTCCGGCGGGTAGGTGAGGAACTGCGTGTTGTCGAGCTGGAGCATGGTGGAGTTGCCGGGGCAGCTGGCGAGGTCGACCTTGCGCGTGCACCCGCCGCGCGGCTTGGCGGGGTCGGCGAGCTGGAAGTTCTGCGACGGGCAGCCGCACACGGGCGCCGTGCCGTTGTAGCTGCACACGCCCATGTTGCCGCAGTAGCCGAACACCTGGCACTGGTCCGCCACCGCGGACCACTGCTCCGTGGCGGCGTTGCTGCCCCGGGCGGCGCTGTATGCGCGGAAGTTGCCGTCGGCGTCGAGGCGCACGAAGCGCATCATGTCGCCGCTCTCGCCGTAGTTGCTGCTGTAGGCGACGACGACGGGGAGGCGAGGGTGCCGTCGGTGAGGGAGACGATGCCGTTGGTCTGCATCGTGAGCGTGGGCGCGCTCAGCGTCTTGTTCTCCGTGAAGGAGGTGTTGTAGCCCTTGTTGAAGTAGGTGACGGTGGTGGCGGTGCTGGTCCAGCGGAGCGTGAGGTTGCCCGTATTCCTGTCGACGGAGAAGACGTAGGAGCCGGAGGTGAGGTTCATCCCGGAGGTGAAGTTCTGCGACATGACCACCGTGTCCGTGGGGTGGTCGAACGACTGCCACAGCGTGGCGCCGCGGGCGTCCTTGAGCACCAGGTTGCCGCTCTCCTGGACGGCCGCGGCGGACACGTTCTGTCCCCCGTGTTGGTGGACCAGAGCACGGCGCCGGAGCCGTTGACGAGCTGGAGGTCGCCGTTGGACGCGAGGCGGAGCGAGCCGCCCGAGTCAACGGCGGCGCCGGAGCCCGCGGACCAGACGGGCACGCCGCCGGCGTAGGAGATGGCGGCGACGAAGAGCGACGGGGGGAGGACGGGGACGCCGTGAAGCCGAGCGAGAAGGTGTTGTTGGGTGACGTCCACGTCGCCGAGTTGCCCGGCGACAGGGTCGAACCCACCGGCATGTCCGCGCCGCGGGACAGCAGCGGGAGGAGGAGGAAGAGGCAGCAGCCGAGGGCCGCGAGATCCACGGAGCTTCGCCGCATCTTTGGTCGATTCGGGGGCGGCCGGCGACGATGCCGATGGGGATGGGCGATGGCAGACGGAGAGGCAGCAGCGGTTAGTGATGATCAAGGTAGGCAGCTAACCGCAGCTCCCTCCTTCTCGCATCGCATGTGCCATGGCCAGTGTCTTCCTCTTGTCCTGGGCAATTGGCAATCGGGCGCGTGGATCTGGTCTTGGCACGAGGGGGAAGAAGGGTGGAGTTGGAGTGCCGGGCAGTGCCGGGCTGGAAACAGGGGAGGAGGAGGAGACCGGGACCGGGTGAGGCTGGCTTGGAAAAAAAGTCCAAGCGAGCGCTAGTGACTGACTGAGTGACAGTGACGCACACTGCCCGCCTTGTGCTCCAACTCGAAGAGATCACTACTCCCGTGGAAACAACAGAGGAACGGCATTAGTGTCGGGTCAAAATGTGAAACCAAAGATCCTGTTCCTTGTCGACAGCGTTGACAGTCCATTAAGCCATGCTTTAGTTTTGACCATCCAGCTGCTGTGTTTCGACCACAGGAGACGAGAAGTTTAAACATTGGCATCTCACGAAATCAAATCTTCAGGGATGGATCTCTCTAGTCTTCAGAGTACTAGCATCAGGTCCAGATGGGATGATGACGCTCTGTATGTAGGGGTTGTAATGAATCATGGCCCTAATACCTCCTTTACAATCTAACTTGGGCCTATAAATTTTAGCTTAAAAATAAATAATATTTTAGCCTAATTTTAATAAGAGCCGATCCATAAATTTGTTAGATAAAATTGGAGGCCCCTTTGTCACCCTATAGTGCGCTCTGCTCAGGACCAGGTCTTGTAATTACGGTACCAGCAGGGCGATGGCAGTGCTGTAGGCGTAATCGCCGCCGTCGCCGCCGTCCTTAGGCAGGTATCGACGGCCCTGATGATGATGGTGCCTTGGTGGTGGGCCTTGACCGGGTTCTGGACTGGTTGTGTGGTGGGTCGGTGAGTCAAGGTCAACATGGGCGGCTTTAGAATACGACATGGCCTTGTTGTTCATCCTCATCTGATGCCTTCCTTCCTTCCTCGTGCTTTCTCTCTTCCTTCAGATTATTAGAGAGCTCAGCATTTCTCCTTCTACGTTGACTTTGACTATCCTTGTATAAAATGGGCAACGGCAGTTGGGCGTTCGTTCATATATTCATTGATACCTCTGCTATTAATTAATTACTGTATATTATGAGCATAATTACAGATCCATGACGGTCGATGGATGCATGTTGCAAAAACTTCACCAATTTTATAGTTCTTCGTTCCCTTTCGTGTAACCATTTTATTTTGCACCCACAAAGTTTAACGTTCGCGTGTAGCAGTTGCTCTAAGTACCGCTCTCCAAATGTACCCACGCACATAAATCTCACAAAAATTCACAAAAAGCTCGCCGATGCCAAAGTCAGCGCCGCCAAAAGAGCCCTGAAATCTTTAGGTTGATAAAAATCTGAATGATCAACTCGTTATTGATAGCGTATCATCGCTTGTCACCGAAAGAAAAAAAAAAACTGGATCAATAAGAACCAGCGCCACTTTAAGCAAGTGTCTCTCTCTTCTCGAAGGTACTAATTTTATATTTATATCACGTGGTTGTTCAAGAAGAAAATTGTTGCCGTCGTCATTTCATATGTACTTGTTTGTACGCACCACAGTTAAAGTAAAGGCAGGGTGGACGACCGGTGTTATTTCTTCATCCAATAAAATTATTATTTTCCGTCGTATAAAATTCATTTACCCCCTTTGTATACTATATTTTAGAAAGGAAAAACGTCGGGTGTTCTTTGGTTTGGAGCATTGAATTGAATAAACGGAAAATGAAATGATCTCAGACTGACCAGTGGCCCAGACCACAAGCGGCCCGATGCCTTTCAGGAGGCTAGGCCGTTTTTCTTTAAACGGCCCAGTTACGCCTTTGTGTCAGCCTGCGGCCGGACTGGGAAGCCTGAGCTAACACCACACCGTTCTACAATCTGTCGTACGTTTCTCCTCAAATTTTTTTGTCGTATTCTGAACTTTGATCAGAAGACGCAGCTCACGATCAGATGGTACTGTGGGCTTGTGGCTATATATAAAGAGAGGAACAAATGGATATGGGGATTGAGAACAGTGGGTGAAATTGCGTACCGAACCCTGTCTGTTGCCAGAAACTCGTCAGAAGCCTGGACATCGACGCAACCATGGTGAAGGCCGGCAGCATTGAAGAGACGACGACGTATCGTCTGTCTGCATTGGGTGGAATCATCACTGAGTTTAGACTCCTTTTGTGTTCGGAGTTTGTTTCCTGGAGCGTGTGTCTGTGATCTGTCCACGAGTCTGTAATAAATCTGCTGATGCTTTAGCAGTCTATGGGTGTAGAAGGTCGAGTGGTTATTCCCAGGTTTTGTGGGATGATGTGCCTCAATTCATAGAGGCTGTGTTGATCAGTGATTTAGCTGAATCAGATGAGTAATGAAATCTGCATTACTTCAACAAAAAAAAAGAAAGAGTACACAACACTGCATCTGTGCAAGAAACTTTCTTTTTCTTTTTAGAGCCCGTGGATTTTGAACAGATGATCACAAAGCAACAGGTCTAGTTTCAAATCTGAATATGTGATCATGTTAATTACTTTCAACGAAGAAGGCGGCAAATGGGATATAGGAACGAGTAGTGAAGGTTTGATTTTGCCTTTAATAGCGATCCATACGTATGGAGTAACATAGAGATTTGTCTTTAAACTCTACTGCATTCCAAGAGACATGGGTATATATATATTCCTAATCCTGAGTTTAAGGTCAGATTTTTATCAGCTGTGGACGCCCAAAAGTCAGAAGCAGCACGAGACTAAAACAAAAACTACATGCAGCCAACAAATGATACGATGGTTGCGTTCCGTTTTGGATTTTCCAGAGCTACAAGCTTTGTAGACGAACTCATCGCCTCAGCCGATTCAACTGCTTTGCAGAGCACCAAACACTCCGTCAGATTATTCAAATGTACATTACTCCATTCGCGGTTATGTCAAGTAATAATAACTTAATATTGAATCTCGCTGAATATTCTTATCATGAACAGGGTATCTGTATCTATTTCATTTATATGGGCGCCAGCTGTCAGGAGTTCAAGTTCATCAGATTACCTAGCTACCTTAAAAAAAGGGAGATCGAGAAGTTCAGCTGGACAGGCGACAGCCGTTGTACGCGTCATATAGGCTCTCAGGTCCCAATCATTTCGCAATGTCAAACCGCTGCAGCGATTTTCTTATCCCAGCTGATGATGATGATGATGATGAGCATCTCAGCTGCCATTACTCTGGATTGGAGCTCACTGATGCACGTCTGCACCGACGAACAGACAGAATATCCTCAAGTCAACTCAACTCAACGGAAACTGATGACATAGCACGACAACTCAATGGAATTTCGTCGAGACAGATTTGAAGATCCCTCATTCCATCCGACGGCCGTTCGAGGATCGGTATCTGCTCAGATTGTCAGACAGCATGGTTTTCGGGTTCCTCCTGCTGAATGGTTGGAGGAGCAAAAGGTAACGGGTGCCAGAATAATCAACCGCACGCGAAGATCAGTTGCATTGCTCTGGCGATGACGTTTGACCCTCCGGATCTTAACAGAAGATTTTTAGAAAATGGAGGCAAATCTTATCGCTCTTCTCACAAGCTCAAGCAGCTGGCAGTGTTCCTCGTGCAAAGCTGAACATGAATATCGTTCTCGTTTCCCAATAAATTAAAAATTCTTAACTTTGACATAAATAAATATTAATAATTTTATGCACTTTTTCTAATAGTCAGATGCCTGAGTTCTAGATTCTTTGGCGATAGCTATCCCCTTGCTTGATTTCTTCCTCCACCAAACTAAATCACATCTTAAGATCCATCTTTCCTTCTTCTCTTCCAAATCTCTCTCCCCTCTCTCTCTCTCTCTCTCTCTCTCTCTCTCTCGAACCGTCTTTCCTCTTCTACAGTGTAAGAAGGCGATTTCAAGGCCGACCGCTCTTCCCTCCGTCGATACACGGGCCCCTCCTCTCCTTTGGCGCCCTTGTCGGGCGGCAGGATGAGAGGGGTGCCCGGCTCCTTGGCGGGAGGGCCTGGTTAGCTTTAGGCTTTAGGTCTACCATTTCTTTTGTCCCACGGCGACTTCTATTTCGCCGACTAGGGTTAGGTTTTGCTCGTCGTCGGGTGTTGATGATGGAGTTAGAGTCTGCTCGGGGATGCCTTTCTCCTCTACGGGTTGGGTCTTCTTGGTGACATGGTGCTCCAATCAATGCCTCAACTCTCCTCGCCCCTGGCTTCATCCTGTCTTCGAGATCCCCGGTGTCTACTTAGGGCAAGGCCACCAGAGCAGCAGTTCTTGTTGGTCTCAGTTCAAAAGCAATGGTACACATAGGTACTCCACTTTCGGAGACTAATAAAGTCACATCGGAGGCAGCATGGAGGCAACACATTGCTTTTTATTGTGCGGTCCCATCACTAGTCTTTTCTATCTTCCCGTCCATGTTTCCTTCTCTGCTTTTTTGTGCGTGGACAATACTCTCTCTCCTAAGATACCGCATCCTGCAGAAAGCACTATTGGCACTCGCAAGCGCCACTTTTATCTCCGGTTTCCGGATGTGTGGTCTCGAATGTAACCACCACTTCTTCTAGACTCTTTGGCACACCCTTTGACTCCTCCAAAGGCCAGTGGGCGATAGGCCTTCTCCAGCTCAAGGTGATGCCAGACGTCTTCTTCGTGGCGTGGCCCAAATTTCTCTAGACGTTGGGCCCAATCCTCCATGCCTCCAGCCCTGGAAAATAATTCTTAACTTTTTCTAGACCCTTGCCAGTTTGGCTGAGTCCGTTGCATATGTATCCTTCAGATACGTATTTGTATTTGTAACATCCGCGTCTCCTTTACCTATCAGTCGACGATACATATATATTTTCTCAAAAAAAAAAACTAAATCTCAGCTTGACATGCTTATCAGCCAATGAGGCCCCATTGCCGCCTGCCACATGCTATTCATTCATCTGCAATTTAGCAAGTCCAGCAGCGATTGACTTGGTGAGCATCAGGGCTGACAACACCATGGAGGCACGCAGGGAGAATTACACGCAATCCAGCACTCCCCAACGGCCAGCCAGGGCCTGGACCGCCCATCAGGCATTCCGCGTTCAGGCAGGCAGGAGGCAGCAGCGGTAACTCCCTCCCTATTCCCAAATCCCAAGCCCCGATTCCCAATTCTCAAATCAATACTGATTGCTCCGAACTAGAGATCCATAAACGATAATTGATTATTCCAATTTTTTGTAGTTTGTAGAGTTACACAAGAGGACAAGGTCAACCGGATGTCGTTTTTTTTTTTTCTTACGCCTACACCAATTACACATCCAATTCCTGAAGAACTACATTCAAAATTAGATCCAAAACCATCATTAGTTAGTTGATTTTGTAAACATTTTCATGTTTCTGGATTTAAGTATGGAAGTAAGTATATAATCTAAAGTTATGTATTTATAAGCTAGTTTTGTTATCAATCGTATTAAACCCAATACAAAACGATGGATTTAACCCGGTCAGTCTCATATGTTACGTGGTTTGATGTGCACGCCCTAGACGTCAAAAGTTAATAGCTCCGCCAGTGCAGTTGCATATGTATCCTTTAGATATGTATTCGTATTTGTAGACGTATTTGTATGCTTTCCTTATCTAGAATACAGATACATATATTTTTTTCAAAAAAGAAAAACTAAATCTCAGTTTACATGCTTATAAGCCAATGGTGACGATCATTGCTGACTGAAAACATGCTATTCCTGCATCTGCAACTTAGCAAGTCCCGTAGCGATTGCCTTGGTGAGAATCTTCATCCGACATCACCAGGTTGATTATTTAGAGTGAGATTTTTGTATGTCAGGCATTCTTACCTAAACATCTGATTATTCAGGGGTCCCTGTTGTCGTCAAGGTCAGCTTTCGCTCCCGCCGGCCGGTAGCAATTCCGATGTTTTTCTTTTTTTTTTAAAAAAAAATCAACATTCTATATCGAATTTGTGCCTAAAACCTTTCAGAAATCACATAAAGAGTAGGTGCGGCATGCATGTAACATAATTTGCACCCGTCATGGCTTCATTTTTACAACAGTAAACCCAACAAAAGGATGGAATCCAGGCCGGTCAGTCTCATATGTTACGTCCGATGTGCGGGGAGGGGAGCAGTGGGTCGTGCTCGTGCCCCCTGCCCCGGCTCTCCTGTCATTGCCAAACTGCAAGCACAAGCTGTAAGCCAATTAACACGATTTCGTTTAGACTAACAGTGTATATGCACACAAGAAAAGTCTACGCGTTTTTTTTTTTGACAACAAGAAAAGTCTACGCGTTGATTTATTCCGCTTTAGGCCTCGTTCGTTTCGAGAGGTTTGGCCTGCCGGAATAGTTCCCACCGGATTGCTAGTTTATATTTGTGTAAGATCTCATCGGCCGGAACCAATCCTGGCTTGATCCGACGGAAACGAACGAGTTTAGTAAGTGGATTGGAAAAAATTCAAGATTCAAAGGTACAATCCTAACCATGCAAATAACGACCTGGCGCATGCAGCCGCCACATGGATCCAATCTGACTCTGCAAACCTGCCTACTAGTATCTGGTTAATCGGGCTTCTTGAACATGTCAGATCGTCGTAGGTGGTGAACACGAATGCAAGCGACAACAAAGATAGATTAAATGAACCGATGGCGTATGTTTACTTCCATTATTAGTAAATTGTACGGTTTCTACTGCTTGCACCACAAGTTTCCGTGGTGTTATTAGCTTGTGCTACTTGTATTGTACAAAATACCGCACTCTACGGCCGGTTTGACGCGGTGGAAAACGACGAAAGCATGGCACAATATCGTGGGTGTCGTCCTTCTTCTCTATAACATAAAAAAAATAAAAACATGGACATTTTTTTTTCGCCACTTTTTGGTTTGGTTCTGCCCACCCCCACCCCACCATTTCATTGGTGATTAATCACCGCATGCATGGCTAACGTTTACTTTTCCTTTCCTTTTCTTGCAACAAATTCAAAAGGAAAGAAAAAAATGTAGCCTTCCCTTTCCTTTTCTTGTTAATCCTTCAAAAGGAAAGAAAAAATCGATTGATCATTAATCATGCATGCATGTTCTCCCCTTTCCTTTCTTTCTAGCTTACAAATTCAAAAGCAAAGAAAAAAATTGATCGATCATTAATCATGCTTGCATGGCTAACGCCTCCTTCTCCATTACTTTTCTTGCGACAAATTCAAAAGGGAAAAAATCGATCCGGTAATTTTCTCTCTTATCTTTTCCCCACTAAATGGAAACAAATAGCCATAGATCTTCCATCTCTTGTGCAAACGTCATAGCCCCGCCAAGCCCACCTATCGACGTCAATCATGCTCTTTCCAAATCGAATTCACGACCCAGCAACAAAAATCCTCCTCCGCCCTATGTGCAAACGCCCGCGGACATGCCGCCGGCTGCCCGCTACCCTCTCCGCACCCGGTGCCCTCAACGCAGACGAGGCGCCCCCATCGCCGCCGCCGGCGATGCGCTTTGCGTCCCGGCAGGCTGCCCTCCAATGTTGGGACTCCTCAGCGCCGCCCGACCGTTGCGGACGTTGCGGCCACATCGGTGCGCTCGTATAAACTGTGCAAATAACGATTCAAGATTCAAAGGTAAGCAATCCTAACAATATGCAAATAACGATCTGGCGCAGGCAGCCGCCACATGAATCCAATCTGACTCTGCAAACCTGCCTACTAGCTACTTAGCTAGTATCTGGTTAATCGGGCTTGTTGAACATGTCAGATCATCGTAGGTGGTGAATACGAATGGAAACGACAACAAAGATGGCGTGTGTTTACTTCCATTATCAGTAAACTGCACGTACGGTTGCTACTGCTTGCACCACAAGTTTCCGTACGTGGTGCGTACGTACGTGTGAAAGTTTCCGTACGTGGTGCGTACGTACGTGTGCGTTTATCAGCAGCATGTACTTCTATATGCACAAAAAATACCGTACTATACGGCCGGTTTGACGGTGGAAATCGACAAAAGCATGGCACAGTGTGGGATGGGATCAGCAGAGGCCGAGCCAGGATGAGCCTGGGGGCTAATTAGTGAAGAGTTACCAAAAATCAAGATCTTTAATGGTAAAATAAAGTCTAAGCTACATGAATCAACCTCATCAGTCTACAACCCGGGCAGCCCCTTGATCCGCCCCTGGGGACCAGGACCAGCATGCATGTAATCTGCTAGCTACGGCCGCGTCCTAAAAATAACAATATTGAATCGAGTCGAACGATTTAAAGTTCAATATAAAAATGTATTAAAAACATGTTAATAAGTATCGATAACTAATCTTTTCTATAAAATTGATCAAACTAAATATGATTTGATTAGGCAGAATTACAGTTTCATTTTTTTTAAAAAAAAAATCGGTTCTTTTTTTTTTTTTTTATGTAAAAGAATCGGTTCTTTTAATGGAGATATAGAGTACAATTCACTCCTAGATACGGAGCTTGTCAGCTAGCGCTACACCGTTGACTTTGTACTTACACGTCGACCATGAGCTAGTTGGACAAGGACAATACATTTGAACACAAGAATCAACGATTTTATTGGCGCCGCACAGAAACGTAAGTAGTACTCAGCAATATATAACTACTATTGGCGTCACAAAAATTCAGGGATCCTCATCTCTCCGCCGTTATCGTTGAGGTCATAGCTATCATGGATTGTCACGCTTGTGTCACTACTACGTATGTAAATTTATTTCCTTGCTTTTCTTCGTTTTTCTTTTGTGTGGTAGCTTTCTTTGGAATCGAATTTCCACGACTCAGTTTGTGGCAATGGTTGGTGCTCCTTCTTTTCCTACCTACACGCGCGCTTACTATGCGCTCTGTTTAAAAATGTTGACATTTAATCAAAGTAAGTCTATATTAAATTCATCTAAACTTATAGAGAGAAAATATCAACAATTATGACAACAAATAGGTACTATAACACTATGTTAGATGACAAATTAAATTAATGGTACCAGTTTGATTTCGCAAATATTATTTTTTTCCATTTTCTTGAAACTTGCAATCATTTAACTTTACCTAAAACCGATCATTCTTGGAGAGAGTACAATATTAAAGTGTGAGACCTGGCTAATGGGCCAAGATGATGGGCCGGGCCAAATGTCGAAAAATTAATGGTACCAGTTTGATTTCGCAAATTTCAACCTTTCCATTGAGTAGTAACACATCAATCATTTAAGAGTTTACCTAAACCAAATCATTCTTGGCCGAAATGATATTGACTCCGTTAGAACCTTTACTCATCAGTACTATAAAATAACCAAAAGAGTAATTATCGTTGATTCAGAGAGTGGACTTTAACCGTATTTACCTTGTTACAAATGGTATTCAGCATTAAGAGAGTTGATCCCGACATTATTTGTCCCGACCAGGTAAAATGACGCGACGAGGACGCCAGTCCTGACAGGTGGGTGGAAATGTGAGACCCGCAGATGGGACAAGATGATGGGCCGCCAAATGTCGAAATCAGAATAAAAATACCAGAGTAGTACCACATCGCTGATAAGTTTTTCATTCAACGGTAGCTGGACTTTAGAAGTATTTTCTTCAATTTTGTTACAATTAGTCATACTCAGTACTATAAAATAACCAAAAAATAATACTTTCTTTCAGATGGTACACTGTAGCGAGGTACCTGAAGAATCTTAGTTCAGCATTAAAGTATGTTTGGAAGTACATAGGTATGCATGACCAGCATGACGCTACCACCAATCAGCATGACAGGATGCAAATATAAGTACAGATCAAATCAAAAACTCTGTTGATTGTGTGAAAATAAAAAATAAAAATACCAGCCACTCGTAGTCTAGCTGATAAGTTTTTATGGTAGCTGGCAAAGAAGCTTCCTTCAATTTGGAGACACACATGACCTTCTGACCGCAAAAAAAAAAAAAAACTAACCACACGAAAACGGGCATGGACCTGCGCTTACACATCACAGCGACATGCAACGAACTGTAGCAACGAGAGAATATTCAAACGCCCGTGTGAAGTTGGTGCATCTCCTCCTACCCCCAAAGATTCCATTCCCCTTACCCTTCCCAATCTTGAGTTTTGTTTTTCGAAAGTTACTACATGTTGATTCACGGCTGACGGCAGATACGCCGGGCATCTCGCTGTCGATAAGTACGTTGCCTACTGTTGAAAGAATATCACCGCTAAATAACTGAGTACCCGAAGCAATTCTGGCTCCTTTTCACAGTAGATGGTAAAGTTATTTTTCTGGCTTCATCTTTTCCAGTTATTTTTTTTTTAAAGAGGAGAGAACTAATGAAAAACAATTTATTGGTACAGCAATATTCTATAGAGATTGGAGTCGCACGCACTAACCACTAGCTTCACCACCACCCCGCACGCACTCTATCTATATAGCTGCCAATAGCTGCCAAGCAAGTCGTCCATGGGCTAGCTGCGGAGTCCGCGCGCAGCTGCATCTTCATTTCATTCACAAGTAACCCCAATAAGCAGCGAGCGAGCGAGGAGAGTAGTCTTGGTCGTCGTCGAGGCCGCCGGCCGGCAGCTAACGACATGGCGTCGATGCCAGCGGCGTACCAGACGTCGGCGTCGTCGCCCGACTGGCTGAACAAGGGCGACCACGCGTGGCAGCTGACGGCGGCGACGCTGGTGGGTCTTCAGAGCTTCCCCGGCCTGGTGGTCCTGTACGGCGGCGTGGTGAAGAAGAAGTGGGCCGTGAACTCGGCCTTCATGGCGCTGTACGCGTTCGCCGCCGTGTGGATCTGCTGGGTGACGTGGGCCTACAACATGTCGTTCGGCGACAAGCTGCTGCCGCTGTGGGGCAAGGCCCGCCCCGCGCTGAACCAGGCCTACCTGATCGGGCAGGGCGACCTCCCCGCCACGGCGCACTACTTCGCCAACGGAACCCCAGAGACCCCCGCCGCGGAGCCTCTGTACCCGATGGCGACGGTGGTGTACTACCAGTGCGTGTTCGCGGCCATCACGCTGGTGCTGGTGGCCGGCTCGCTGCTGGGGCGGATGAGCTTCGCGGCGTGGATGCTCTTCGTGCCGCTGTGGCTCACCTTCTCCTACACCGTGGGCGCCTTCTCCGTGTGGGGCGGCGGCTTCCTCTTCCAGTGGGGCGTCATCGACTACTGCGGCGGCTACGTGATCCACCTCTCCGCCGGGTTCGCGGGCTTCACGGCGGCCTACTGGGGGGTCCCCGCGCGCAGAAGGACAGGGGAGAGGTTCCCGCCCAACAACATCCTCTTCACGCTCACCGGCGCCGGGCTGCTGTGGATGGGGTGGGCGGGGTTCAACGGCGGCGCGGACGTACGCCGCCAACGTGGTGGCGTCCATGTCCGTGCTCAACACCAACATCTGCACCGCCGTCAGCCTCGTCGTCTGGACATGCCTCGACGTCATCTTCTTCAAGAAGCCGTCCGTCGTCGGCGCCGTCCAGGGCATGATCACCGGACTCGTCTGCATCACGCCCGCCGCAGGTACGAGTAATTCTTAAAATTGTCTCCTCGATCGATCGGAATTTCTCGATCCAGGGAAAGTAGACACGTACGTACTTAAGCGCGTGCTCCTCGATCTAGATTCTTAAGAGAGTGACATGTCCTAGCTGCAGTCCTTCCTGGGTAGCATCAGTGGACTAGTATGCAGATTGCTACGGCGGCGCTGAATGGTTGACTTTGAATTCAAAATAGGAATAGTACTGTTGGACAAGCACAGGCGGGTTCCTGCAAAAGCAACAATGCGATTGCCGACGTACGATATGCATGTGCGTTGCTTGTACCAACGAAGCAACATGCTACATGCATGCTCTAGGCTATGCAAAATACAGTACGTGTTACGTAGTACTCTACTCCTTAATTTTGTTTCTGAATGTAGAGCTGTTATTACCTTTTTTTTCCCATAAAATCTTGTCTAGCTAAATTTTTTGGCTGATCTTCTAGAAACCCAGTATACTTATTAGCTGTTTTAAATCCAACATGAAATATATATGCTTTAATACAGCCTCATCTTCTAGAAAACCCAGTATATATACTTATATGCACCTATCTCAAATCTCCTGATCAGGTTTTTTATTAGCCGTTGGTCCGCCTCAAGTTGACTATTTTGTACTGACAATAACTAATATAATAGTATAATAACATAGAACTAATGACGCCACCATGCACTGTTATACTAATCGAGGCTCCAATGCGATGCAACGCCCAAATACAGAGAGAATGCAATGCACAGAATCTTCTTCTTGTTGTTTTTTATTGCCCCTGATGCGTGAGTGGTATATGTAGAAAATACAGAGCCACAATTCCGTGAGAGGTCAGGAATCTTTTTGTGTGTCAGTTTGTCGTACCTGCTTAACTTTGTTTTCTCACTACTTATCAAGTACAGTCAAAGTCCAACCTTGCATTGTCTCTTTTTACCTTTCCTTTCATCCTTTGCACACTGCTACGCGTGGACAAAAGTTGCAATTAATCATGACACCGAAAGGAAAAGAAAAACGCAACTTGTATATATGTCAATTGCGACGTTCATACTTCACTGTCTGCTGTCGGCATTTTATATTAACTATTTGTGCCTGATTTTGAGTAATAATGACGACGATTTTCTCATGTAATTAAACTTGGTTTATGCAGGGCTGGTGCAGGGCTGGGCAGCCATGGTGATGGGCGTTCTGGCGGGGAGCGTGCCGTGGTACACGATGATGATCCTACACAAGCGGTCACGGCTGCTCAAGCACGTGGACGACACGCTGGGCGTGATCCACACGCACGGCGTGGCGGGGCTCCTGGGCGGCATCCTCACGGGGCTCCTCGCCGAGCCCACCCTGTGCGCGCTCTTCCTGCCGGTCACCAACTCCCACGGCGCCTTCTACGGCGGCTCCGCCGGCGGCGCGCAGCTCGGCAAGCAGATCGTTGGGGCGCTCTTCATCATCGGATGGAACGTCGCCGTCACCTCCATCATCTGCGTCGCCATCAACGCCGTCGTCCCGCTGCGCATGACTGAGGACAAGCTTGAGGTCGGCGATGACGCCGTTCATGGCGAGGAGGCGTACGCGCTCTGGGGCGATGGAGAGCTCTACGACGTCACCGAGCATGGCCCGCGCGCCGCTGCCGCCGTCGCGCCCGTGTCCACGACCCCGAATTGAAATAGTAGCAGCTAGTGGAATGCATATATTGTTGGCTGTTGCGCGACGATCGTACGTGTATATTGCTCCATCCATTTACCATTTTGTGTTGTTGACCGTTCGTGGAAAAGACTAAGTACACGAGCTAGCTAGGCCTTGTTGCTGTTCCAGTTCCTCTTCTGAAACAATCAAACGTTGTTGCATGTGCATGTAAAATGTGTTCCTTTTTTATTATTACGGATTACAGATCGATGAGAGATATGTAAATTTACAAGCACCATCCATGTAATCATCAAAGTAGAAGAAGCATTATTTATTTCTCTAATGTATGTATTGTGCATTCAGATCTTTAAAATTTGGCAGGGTCGTTCCTATCCTATTTTTTGGAGGACGTGCAGTGCGGCAGCGGCATTTCCTGCCGTCCTCACACGATCGCGGCTGTAACACTCGCGCATCGCCCAGAGCCATCGACGATCTGGCCGGCTACCTCTCTGGACGAACCTGCTAGCTACCTACCGCGCGTCCATCCTGCCATGAAGCGTTCGGCGGCGTCCACCGTATCCCTCGTCCTCCTCCTCCTCGCCGTCGCGACGGCGTCTGCCGCCGCAACCGGCGCCGCGGAGGCAGAGCACGCCGGCAACTACCTCGTCTACGTCGAACCACTACACCCCCGGGCGTCGACTGCCAGGCGTACCAGCTCGGCATCCTCGCCGCCGCCCTCGGAAGGTACCTGCACCGCTGTCGTCCATCTTTGAATGCGTATGCATCGTCGCCGGAACGGAAACCTCATCGTGATCCATATACATGATGTATCTCTGATATATATGCAGTGAAGCCAAGGCGAAGGCGGCGATCTTGTACAACTACAGGAATGTCATGAGCGGGTTCTCGGCGAGGCTCACGCCGCCGGAGCTGGAGGCCGTCAAGAGTATGCATGCTTTTATCTGCCTATCTATTTATCTATCTATGGATCACCACAGTAGGAATATTATTGCTTGTTTTGTGGATGCAGAGCAACCTCAGGTGAATCGGGTGCTGCCGAGCGCGACCTTGTCTCTGATGAGCAGCAACTTCGACGGCGTCAGCTAATCCCGCTTTATTTTCTTGCAGCAGCCAGCAAGCGCACCCCCATCGCCAACCCCAAAATAAATCTCATCTCATCTTTGAATTTGTTTGTGGGTGTGTGACTGGTTTGGTTGCTTACATTAAACCTTGTACACCACACAAAGCCAGCATATAAACATATACACTGTCTTGGTGTTATATATGGTATCTTGCACATACATCACAAATAGTACCATAGTAACCTCTCTTGTTTGTGAGTGGCGGCTGCTCCTCCTCTTACATCGTCTCCACGAGAATTCCTTCCAACAATGTAACAGTGTGCTGCTGCCGGTGCTTCCAGATTACAATGTAACGTCTCTGACTGCACTTTATTATAAGACCCATGTCCTATAACAGAAGAAGCAGCACAAGGTTGTGAAAGACCAGTCGATCAAGCTCAGGCGCTGCTCAGTTGTTGAGCTCCATCCGTGTCACTGTCCAGGTCCCCTCCTACAGGCGATGTGGAAGGTTATGCCAAATAACAACACACAAACAGCTAGTGGATGTATATGCTATGCATACTCCCATCCCTGCCACGATTTTTCAATCCTTCCATGGACCATGACCCAACCCACTATAATATGATAAACTCAATAACATACTCCAACATGAAACAAAGGAAATCGATGAGCGTCGAGGGCAAGTGAGGCTTCCAATAGAATCAAGCCTGAGTTCTGAGTTCTGCCTACGTAATGACAGAAACGGTGGGTATGGTCCAGAAATACCTAACCAATTTAAATTTCACATTTTTATCTGAAAACAGAATCAGAAAAGTCACTTGGGAAAACGATTCAGGTATGTCGGGATGTCAAAAGCAGAGCACTGCTTTTGGATTGTTATGAAGGTAAATGGGATGTTTCAATCGATTTTGGAATACTGGTTCTGGTTGTAAAACTTCATATCGTAGCGCAGGCAATGCAGACAAAGGAATTTGACTGAAGAGTCGATTGGCCATGCAAAGCCTAGAAAAGTAAAGGGTCATTTCTCAAGTCCGGAAAACTGGGGTATGGAATCAAACAATGCAAAGATAATCACTAAAATAATCAGTATAGAGAATATTGTCACGTGACGTTCTTTCAAAAAAAAATATTGTCACGTGACAGAAGGATGTGTATAGCCACGATAATCACTAAAATCTATATAGTGATAAGAAGATGAATGTGCTTGCACTGCTGTAAGTACAGGATGGGTATAGTGGTTTGAGATGGAAAAGGGTTTTTTATCTACGATGTATATAAAACTCTTTGAGTCTTGACGTCAGTTCCTAACCATGAGAGGGGTCACATACTAATTCAGAGAACTGGGTTAAAGTACCACCTGGTGAGAATATATTTTGGTGTTACATAGGCAACTTTTTGAGGTTGGAGGAAACAAGGATTACAGGTTTTTTGTCAAAAGTTAGACATAAAGCAAATATGTTATTCATTTGGTGAACTGGTGTATGGTGCTGCAAGAAGAGGACAAAGAACAGTTTCAAACAATCAATACTGATAGATGGTGACTTCAATATTATAAAAAAATATTATAAGATGGGGCTCTAAGTGGATTTTCCTTTTTATGATCATTGAAACAAAAGGTTTAAAATGGAATTGATTTAATAGAAACCCAACTGTGCTTGTTCTCTAGATAACTCTATCTAAGACATTGGTGGACCCAGGATTTTCAAGAGCCGGGGTGGTTTACTGGGCTAAACTAAGAGAATAGGCTTAATCTCCACTATACTTAGGACATGTAATAATTAGATTTAGTAGATTTAAACGCTGTGCAATCTGGGCAGAGGCCCTGGATGGCTGGGTCCTGGGTCCGCCAGTGATCTAAGAGGTGCTATTCAAATAAATCATGGTCCTTTTGATAAAAAAATATATTGGTTCTCAGGGGAGGAATTGTCTGGGTGGTAGAAAAGATTTGGCTAACTCCTTCTTAAGGAATCTAATAACATACAGTGAAAAATGGTAGGACAAACAGAAAAGACTGAAACGTGATTTAAGGAGTTGGGATGTACTTCATAAAAAAACTTGATGATGTATAGATAAAAAAAGATTGAAACTATTGGTATAATATGAAACCTAAAATCTATAAGATAGTTTGCAACCCAACAAAAAGTTTATTTACCTTGAACAGAACCTGAGCTTTAGCTGAAGCTCTGCTGCACATTGATAACTCATTTAGTGGTCGTCTTGAGAAACTGGACATACATCCACTAACAATGTGTGAAGAAGGCTTGCTTTAGAGAGAATAAGCTTCACAAAAGACAATGGAAGCCACTGAATATAAATATTTATCTGCACAACTTGAAGATTGCCAAACATGCCATCAGTCCAGTGTGCATCAGTCCACTCTTCACTTAGGATGTCAGAATTTGTAATACATTTTGGATCCCAATATTGAATCTTCAGCAATAAAAGTAATAAAACAATCAGTTGGCAGCAGCAAGATGACTTTCAGAAACATAATGATGACTAGCCAAAAGATAGCGTTCAACATTACCTCAATTTTAAGCTTTTCAAGGTTTGGGAGCTCCTCAAGAAGAACAACAATAGCAAAATGGGGTGCATCTCAACAAAGTGTGTTTCTATTGCCAAGGTCTTCAAGTTGTGAGAGGTAAATGGAATTGTATCTATCTCAACCGCAATGTGCTGAGAGAGAAAAAAGATGTGATTGTAAAATGAAAACATAAAAACTGAATGCAGGTGTAGAAAGATGGATGAGATTTGTAGTATTCTTTTCAAACAAGGGGAGCATAAGCCCACAAAAGCAGTGCAAGAATGGTACCATAAAACATT
This sequence comes from Hyparrhenia diplandra, assembly GCA_015847255.1. Taxonomy (NCBI): domain Eukaryota; kingdom Viridiplantae; phylum Streptophyta; class Magnoliopsida; order Poales; family Poaceae; genus Hyparrhenia; species Hyparrhenia diplandra. The sequence continues at coordinate 15,816 of JADLZK010006210.1, read as the reverse complement.
ACTCCTTTATTAAGGCATTCCAGACTATTTTGTGAAGTCAAGGAAACCAAGTTTACTACTTATTATAGAATTAGGGCACCTCCAGTGTGCCACCGAACCATGGTCTGCAGAAGGACCAGGGTGTCGAAGCATTCAAACACCAAACCGTGGTCTCCAGTGTGCGGTTCGCTTCCTCAACTAAAATATTACTTCTCCGTCCCACGTCAGCATGTTACTCGTAGAAGATGCTTTTGGCAATAGCATCCACGCACTATCCAAAGACTTGCCGATTTATTTATTCACCTCGGTTCGACTCTTCTGCAAGGTGCGAACTTTGCTTCCTGACTCGACACATATGGTTCGAACCATCGTCAACACCGGAGCGGCTACGGTCCGTTTTTTTTTTGGCACTACGGTTCGAACCGTCCTCAACACTGGAGCTGCTCTTATGATATGAGTATGAGCCAAGTACTAATGTTTCTACCTTGATCATGCCAATTCATAAGGGTGTGGGACGTCCAATTACTCGGACCCCTGAGAGGCTGAGACTGCAGGGGGCTCATTAAAAATCTTACATTAGAAGCTAGTTCATACCAGACTTTAGGCCTCGTTTGGAACGGAGGAAAAGTGAAGGAAAAATGAAGGATTGAATTCCGAGAGGAAAGGAATTGTATGTTGGCGTTTGGAATGGAGGAACTTGGACAAACCTTTTCCGGAGGAACGGCAGGGATGGTTGTACTTTTGGAGGAATGAAAAAATGAGCTCAGACCCAAGGGAAAATTTCCTACGGTGCTCGTGACCGCGCTTAGCGCACCAAACCAATCTTTTGCTCTGCATTCTTTCCTCTTCATGGTGCTGCAAAAGCATGAGCGACGGCCGACGTGGAGAAGTGCATGAGCAGGACGCGCGTCTGCTGTTGCTGGGCAGTGGGTGGCAACGCATGCAGCGTGCGTGGCGGAGGCAGAGGAGGTTCCAAACGAGGAGATTAAATTAAGATACAACTTTATAACTTAATTAAGGTGAAAGCAAAATAACATCAGGATAATATATCTATTAAGAATGACTCCTATCGGTTGGGAGCTCCTTCATATTATTATTAGGAGATTAAATTATATGTGCTTCTTATACTTAAATAATCTATCTATATTTTATATTTGTGTTCATTCCTGCGTTCCAAACACCTCTTTCAATTATTTCCTGTGTTTTCCCATTCCTCTGCTTTTATCATTTCACTCTTACCCATTTCCTGTACTCTTTTTTTCCTTTCCTCTGTTTTTCTATTCCTTTGTTCCAAACAGGCCCTTAAAAGGCCATTTGTTAGACTCAACTACATGCATGGCTATAAGGCCTCACATATCTGTTTCAATGTCTGCGGTTTCAAAGCAAAGTGACATGACACCCAAAAAGTTATTTGTATGCACCCATAAGATTAGAAGAGCCTATTTTTTATATATATTCTTCCATTTGCTACTTGGCCTAAAATAGAGCACCAATTAACATAATGCAGTTAAACTATCTAATGATTGCATCTTATGACAACATTCACCTGCTAAGCAAACTTGTAGTACAGGGCCAAGGACCGCCCAAACCTTGAATCCTTGATTTATGCCAAACAATACAATATATATATGGTTGTAAACTGACAATAGGGCATAGGGTCAAAAAAAAATATACCGGATAGTAAAAAATTAGCTCTTGTACAAGTTCACGAAGCATGGGCGATCCCTGAATAGTGGCTTGCAATTTCCTCTCTGATTTGTCTGCGAAAACAACACAGTTTAGGTGGGGAAGATAGAGGAGTGTAGGATTAAGTGTCGCCCATGGTTGAAGATGGAGATGGACTGGACACTGCGGCGGGAGAGCGTGACGAGCTAGTCGTCGACGTCATCATCGTCGACGCCGTTGGCGGCGAAGCGGGAGATGATGGGCCTGATGTAGCGGAGGAGGACGCGGGAGATGACCGAGCGTCACGTGCCTCCGGGAAGCAGAGGGCGAGGCCGGGGAGGCACTCCCAACGGCCGGCGTTGCCAGGCACAGGAGACCAGAGCGTGGAGGTGCAGGTGCGCACGGCGTCGCGGAGGTCGAGGCGCGTCAGAATCTCGTCCAGCACGTGCCCTGGGAGTGAGGACAGCATGTCGACAGCAACGGAGCGGAGGCCGGCGGCGGCTGCGGTTCCTTCCAGAATGAATGGTTACGGCTAGTTTTGGGCTCGGCCGCGAAGGTCTCAACCTGGGCTGGACTTTCCTGTTTGGCAATTTGGGCTGCCGTGTATTCAAAGTAATAAATTACCCGATTGAAATTGTAATTAGACACGTGTGTGGCGTGTGGTGTGTGTGACACGCACGAGTACAGGACCATTTCTTTCTAGTACTACTAGTAACTACGACTAGTTGAAAGGGTTTATAGGTTTAGGGTCACGCCAAGGGGCAAAATCAGGTCCCTTTCGCGACCTTGGGACGCACCCGGAAAGGCGTCGAGAGCTCTGCTCTGGTCCATTCATCTGATCCGGTTCAGGTTCCGTCACTCTCTTTGTTCCGATGATCCGATGCTCTACCTGCGTGCGCACAGGATAGATGATGCAGGGATAATCGTCCACTTTTTGTTTTGACTTGGTCACTACTACCTACTGCCAGTTGTTATTTGTTAAGCTCTTCCCAGAAGCATCTCTCTCTCACTTGCTTTGTCCGACGGTAACAGTGTAGTAGTAAAACCCTATGCCTAGGCTTACCTTTTTACACGTGACTTTTGCTTGTAATTTACAGCCTTGCAAGAATAACATTACCGCCGGGAAAATCTTCTCTCTCCTAGACGTGATGTTTTTTGTTTTCCTTTACTTTCGCTTTCTTCTTCCTATGATGAATAATGGAAGTAGCAAAGTATTGGGACCAATGGAACACGATTGAGTCCGGTGAAACTTAAGTTGCCGGTTTTCTTTAATTTGTATTATTGTAGGTGGAAGTGGTGTGCAACACTTTTTAATTCGGGTGTAGTGAAGGAAAGTTTCACCCAATGTTTGCAACACTTTCAATTTGAGCATGGAACTGGTCAAGATCTTTTTTGGTTTTGCGATGAAGTGGGATGGGATGGTCCCAATTTGGTGTGTTTGGTTGGACCGTTAAAGTTCTCTATATATTTCTCTGCTCTAAATTGTAGGTCGTTTTAAACTTTTCTAGATGCATTTCTTTTGTTATGCATCTGCATCCCCAGCATGATAACTATAACTAGGTGCAATAAAAAAACAATGTATATAGAAAAGGCAAATTGAACTATAATTTAGAATGGAGGGAGTATTTTTTTAAAACAGAGGAACCAAGAAGAATGGGATGAAGGTCCATTAGATGAAGCTAGTAGCCCTTAAGGTTGTGTGAGACTCACGTGTCATACTTGTTTTGCTTTCTTCCTTCTCCCATCTCCTAAAAACAGAGCATATAAACACACACATCCATGATGGAGGAGTGGCTCAACTCGCCCTATACCTCATTGAGGCCTTGCCGCACCACCAGAGTTGACAGAAGCCGGGAGCCGGAGCTCGCTAGCTTGAACCGAGCTCAAAACGGCCTCATCCAACCCGCCCCTTGGTCCTAGCAATGACACGCATGCGCAATTTGTTGTCTGCCCCTGCCGCCAAGGGTTGTGGCCGCATCATTACCCGCGGCCACAACACACAACCCCTTGAGGAGCAAAACCTCTCACGTGAGAATTTCACTAAAAAGGACCTAACCAAATGCGTATTTCACTGCAAGAAACCTATAACCAAGCACTCTCAAATGGTCATCATTCTTATGATATGATCTTATCCTCTATTTTTTTAACATGTTCCTGAGTTTATTCTGTTGGGATTGTGAACCGTGTTACGCTTACGTACGTGTGAACATAATATACACGTAATCAGATACTGCTTACTCGAGAGAGTAAAAGGAACACCGTGCCTAGTGTGAACACGTGGACATGGTCAGATGCCCAAGAGAGAAAAAGGAGACAGGCAGTTCAGGTCTCTTGGCCAAGTGATTATGGAAGCAACCACCACCACCACCATTCACCAAGACGTACGGATGAGCGAGCACGAACATCATCGATGATCGAACTACCTCCTGCAACTGCCACGTCAGGTCAACCGGCCCGTTTGCTTTTCAACGCGTGCGAATTGCTGCTCCTACTCGTACTCCTATATATGCATGTGGATCTCCGATCTGGCTATCCGAAAGGGCAGCGAGGCGTCGCTTTCATGGCCCAAGCCAGAGCCCCAAGGGCCACCCGACGACTCCGGTCGTGCCATCCCTCGCTGTCGCCGCCCGCCTTCCACCCACCTGCACTGACGTCGACGCTGACGTAAGAGCTTACCAAGTCCGTCGGTCGATGAGCCGCCGCCATGGACCCCACGGACACTGCCCTGCCCGTATATAACCAGCTCGATCGGTGAGCTCAGCTGGACACGCACTCACTTCGCCAGTCACCACCACCGACACACCATCCACGTACAGCGTGTCACATAGCAATTTCGACTTGATCGATCGTTATGGAGGTTTGCAATCTTGGTATTGGAAATAACGCCGGGGAGATGGAGGCTGAGCATCATCAGCGCGAGCAGTGCCAAGCCGCCGGGATGGTCTGCTCCGACGACCCGGCGGCGGCGGTGCTGACGTGCCTCACATTCCTCGAGCACAAGATCGCGCACCTCCGCGGCATCATCGGCGCCGCGCCACGCCCGCCGCGGCAGATGGTGTCGGCCGAGCTCAGCTGCATCGCCGTGCAGCTCGTCTCCATCTCCAAGAGCCTCGCCGCGACCGCGACCGGCGGGGATCAGGATGACGGCGGGGTCACGCGGTCGCCAACGGGACCGGGAGCGCCGCCAACCCCAACAACGACGGGGACAGCGACTCGTCCGACCACGCCGAGGACGACGACGACAGCGACGGCCGCCTCCCGCCGGCCGGCTCCTACGAGGTGATCGAGCTCGGGACGGAGGAGATCCTGGCGCCACACGTGCACACGTGCAAGGTCTGTGGTAAGGGCTTCAAGCGCGACGCCAACCTGCGCATGCACATGCGCGGCCACGGCGAGGAGTACAAGACGGCGGCCGCGCTCGCCAAGCCCGCCGCCGTCGCGACGTCGTCGTCGTCGTCCTCGGCGGCCCGGTGCTTCTACTCGTGCCCCTTCGTGGGGTGCAAGCGCAACAGGGAGCACCGGGCTTCCAGCCGCTCAAGACGGCCGTCTGCGTCAAGAACCACTACCGGCGGAGCCACTGCGACAAGAGCTACACCTGCCGCCGTTGCAACGTCAAGCGCTTCTCCGTGCTCGCCGACCTGCGCACGCACGAGAAGCACTGCGGACGAGACCGATGGGTCTGCTCATGTGGCACCTCCTTCTCCAGGAAGGACAAGCTCTTCGGCCACGTCGCCGCCTTCGACGGCCACGCGCCAGCGCTGCCGCCCGACGACAATGACGGCGTGGCTGCGGCTGCAGCTGCTCACTCTGTTGTTGGCAATGGCGGCCTTGAACTGGCTCTGATCGCCTGACGACGATGGACACGGAGGCAGTGAGCGGAATGGCGAGCATGGAGTTCTTCCCGGACGCCATGCTCGATGGTCTCAGCTGTTCTGACATCAAGGGATTCGCTCTCATGGATGGACAAGGACAATGTTTGGAGGAAGACGACGGACGAGGGTCGCTGTCACCAATGCCAATGGGGTTCGATTCCTGTGACTTTGATGGATTTGATCTCTTCGGGGCACCAGCAATTGATTTCTGAACCCAGGGAAAAATAGAAAAGAAAAAAACGAAAAATGATTTGTCCTCACTCAATTGCCATTTTACCCTGTAGAACAACTGAACAACTAGGAAAGTGTACACTGCAGCATATCCGAATGGAAGGAATTCACATTCTGAACTGACAGGACATTGCAAACCAGGTTATAAACATGAGGAACTATAAGAATCCGGATCACATGTATTGATGTACATATGACTTAGCATAAGTAAAAAAATGAACAAAACCATAAGACTAGACTTGGTTACCACATTCTGCTTTTTTCATCTTCATTTATCTTCAGAAACATGGCAGAACAATGGTGGATGCATCAAAGAATGATGACACAACCTCATCATAAGACAATGGAACTACTCCCATGACCAAATAAATCCAGAACAGAACAAGAACAAACGATTGAAGTGTCACAGAATCACAGATCATTCAGTAACCAGCCCCTTTTTATTGCAACTCTTTTACAGACAGCATGGTTTGGCTCTTGAATTTGTTGTACACGAGAACTAACAGTCGCCTATCCAGTATCCACCAAACTACGATCATGCCTATATCTGACAGGTGCTAGCTTACAGCAAAAAAAAGAAAAATGGCCAGTAAAAGTAGTCTGAATTTTCACTCAGCCTGCAAAATGAAGCCTGAAGTTTCTGAACAATGATGTGGCGACGAAGAACAAAACATTATTAGAACCTAACCCAACAGCGGGTGCACTGGGCAATGCAATCCCCCTGCAATCAATATTGTAGCCCAAAACTTTTGGCTTCCTCAGGAGAAGGCTCCGCAGAGTCTTCCCATTTATTCCCAGTAGCTGTCCAGCTTGCTCACATTCAGCTTCGCCTCGCTGTCAAGATTGTTCCCAAGAACGTCCGGAAACTTCTTCAGCAACTTGTGAAGGTCTTTGTCCGATAGCCCGAGGCTCCTGCACTCGGATCTATCTATGAAGAGACTTCACAGTTCCGAGTACATTGCCTGAATGTACTTCATTATAAGCAGGTAATACATCGGACTGAACCTAAAATCTTACTGAACATAACGAGCTTCGGTGACTATCATTTCTGAATCATTATATATTAGCGAGGAATTATTTGGAGTTAACATCACCGTCAGCCTATCTATGAAGAAAATAGTGTTCCAGTGAACCTTGGCAGATACATCTATCTATGAAGAAAATAGTGTTCCAGTGAACCTTGGCAGATACATCGGACCTAACTCCACTAAGCAGGTAACAATGATTCATCACACAATGGCAGATGCTGATTCAGATTCATTTCTCGCTCTAGGCTGTACTCTCTTTCATTTAAACATTTCTATAACTAACCACACGAACTGTGAACACTGAAATGCAGAAACACATGCAACTGACTTCTGCATTTCTGCTCAAAAAGATCCTAGACACAGAGTTTAGGCCCAGGTTTCCATCATAGATACAAATCAACAGGAGAGCAACAGCAGAAGAAGCCGAGGCAAATAGCATCTATAGATACCTTAAGTAAGTCACCAATACTCTTGGCTATGCTATTGTGGACACAAATTGTTGGCCCCAAACAAACTCACTTTGTCTCTTTCTTATAACACAATTAGTTTCACACTACAAATTTACGCACCTTGCTTGATCTTCACAACCAAGCACTACTTTCATACATAAACACATGCACTCACACTACTAACTTGGTTTTCACAACCAAGCCCTTGATCTTCCCAATCAAGCCCCTACATCACCTCTTATATTCTACATCACCTCTCATATTCTACATCACCTCTCATCTCATACTCACCACATGAGGGGTACATGTCCTTTTATAGGACTTACAAACCGTCATAAGAGTACACAACTCATCTCTAGCTAATCACTAGCTAGCAACAACTCATTGACACTACGTAATCAAATCCAACTTTACTACCTAATGCTAACTAAGCATTAGCTCAATGAACAAGTCAATTTCCTTTTGACTTGAACAACTCATGCCATAGATGCATGCTACACATTTCTTATGACAAGATTATTTCCAACACAAATTACCCAACGCTGAACAGGCTGGTTTCCGCAATAAACAGTACAAGATCAGCAGCTTACCACTTCGTGCAACCAGAGCAGTATCAATGATAGAGCAAGTAGACAGGGACATCAGACAAATGTATCAAGGGCTCATAGATCAAGTTCCCCAACAGCAAATCACACATGTAGACAGCATGGTCCAGGATATAATTACTTCAACAAAGGATTGCTATATAGCTGCACAGCACGACCTAGATTCCTTCTACCACTACAAGGTACTTTCAATTACAGTTTCCCCTCAGATTGCTCAGTTAGTTGACTAAAAATATTAGTGAGCAATCTGAGGGAAGCTTTGTTTCTCGGTATGTAATCTGAGGCAATAAACGGTATGTAATCTGAGGCAATAAACAAAGCCGGGAACTCCACTTCACAGGAAGCCTACAACTCCACCAGATTACATACAGTTTATTGCCCCAGGCCAGACCAGATGTGAAATCTATCAGTGTTTCATCACGATGCCATCAAAGACAGCACTACCATCAATATCATCAGGATGAAGGAAGACATAGCACATACAGACCAAAGCCGGCTATGATTCATCCAATCCGCCAAACATTTAGTTTTGGTGACGGAGCCAGCTTAACTTTATCAATGGTTTAAACAAGCAAATTTAAAAAAGTAGTGCACTCCAAGTCCAATGCCATTCCAAATATTGAGTACTAAGTGAACATATCATTATCTCATAACAAAAAAATAATAATTCACCACATGAAGCTCTCATGTCTCTGGAGAAGATACTCACCATGCCAACAAACACCATTAGTTTATTCCATTTGCCAGTTCATTTTTTTTCTTCCCTATTAGTGTACCAATTGTACTATTCATGAAAAAATAAATATGATGTAATGCACTACAGGGTGAATTATCAAACGACTACAATGAGTGATTCTTTATGCCCAATTTCAAAAGATAAGTGATTCAACAAAAAATAGTGGAGCTTCTTCACTGGACCAATCCACCTTGTCGACTTGTATTTTTTGTGAGTTGTGTATCGAATCCAAGAATACTAATGTCAAGTACCTTTAGGGATGAGGATCTCGGCAAGATATGCAGTTCTTGAAGAATGAAAACAGACCTACTTCTTTTTGTTATTTTAGACTACATTCTTTTGTTCCTCAATGCTCAATAAAAACCCTTTTTTTTTAAGATAGAATCTTCCTCGTTCGTTGTTCTACTTTTTTGTGAAGGACAATTATGTTTATCAATCCTAAGTATGACATTTGACATTTTTGTGAGTGAGAAAAGCTTGTGAGTGTACAGTGATGTATTGCACTGGTCTCGCCTTAGTTGATTACTCTATCTACTATTCAGCAGGACAGCTTGCAACTGGAGCGAAATGCATTCTAGGGTTTGTTCTAAGCAATCCTAAGTACAGTATTATGATATGCAGGACAAGTACTTCTCTAACCTCCGATGTATTCTTAAACCAGAGTTGTATGAAACCTAGGACACAACGAATGGCCAGTTTACATTTGATTCCCATCGACAGGGTATATGATACTCAAATCTTTTTCTATTTTAGTACAAAACCAAAAGCATGATCTCTTACACTGATAGTAGTCTACATGTTCTGAACATTTCATCGCAATTACACACACACACTTATGTACAGAACTGAAATGCACACCAGGCCAAAACCTTGATTGCTTCCACTGAAACCATCACGGCCACATGGTGACCACTGAGACAACATGGCGATCTTTTCCATCGTCAAAGGGTAGGAAGACATACATGTTGGCGAACTCATTGTAGATCTCCCCTGCGAGCTCTCCGTGCATCGCGCGGCAGTGCATATAGAGCACAACGTTGGCCACCATCCCGTACAGCATCATCACGGCCAGCAGCGCTGTGCCAGCCACTGCCTTGACCACCACGGGCGCCATCCCAGCCCAGCCAGCCCCAGCATCGTACGTCTCGGCAGCCACACCACCGAAGCCCCAGAGCGTGACCCCAATCCCGGCGGCGAAGACCAGGAACGAGGAGAGGGCTGCGAGGCGGGCGCCAGAGAGGAGCCGGCAGCTCCGGCGGAGCGGTGTGAGGCCTGTGGCCGATTCGACCACGGCAGCGGCGCCAGCGAGGACCAGAACGGGGATAAAAGGATGAAGCCGAGGACGGGCAGCGCGGCGCCGAGCGCAGCGGGGAGCGGGAGGAGCGGAAGGAGTGCGAGAGGAGAGACCGGGATGGCGGTGAGGACGAGGCGTAGGACGGAGGCTGGCACAGAGCGGAGCGAGGCGAGGAGCCGGACGGGGCGGCCGAAGAAGCCTGCGTGCGCGCTGGCCGCGGCGGCGGCGAAGGCGGCGAGGTAGAGGAGCCCGGCGGCGAGGGCGAGAAGCGGCAGCGGGATGGGTAGCGGGTTCCTCGGCGGATCCGGCAGGGCCCGGAGAGACACGGAGGGGGTGGCGGGGGAGGAGGCGGAGGCGGGGAGGAATGGACAGGGGAGTGCGAGGAGGACGACGGCAAGCGGGAGCAGAAGGAGAGAGGACAGGGCGAGGAAGTGGCGGGAGTGCGCGGCGACGAGGCGGCGCGTAGATGACGCGGCGCCCGCGAGGAGGTCCGGCCAGAGGAGGGTGGACGGCGGGAGAGAGGGCGGCGGCGTGTCCATGGAGCGGCGGATGCAGAGGGTCTCGACGGCGGGGAGTGCCGTGTACGGAACTTGAAGAGTGGGGATGGACGAGGAGGTTTGTCGTTCCCAGCTGGATTCACATACTCCCTCCGTGCCACAGTCCTTATAATTCTTTCTTCGACTCATATAAACTATGTTTAACCTCTCGCCTTATTCAACTCTTTTTAATAAAAATTACCACTTTTTTGTTATGACTTATTACATTACTAAAAAAATATTGTAATAACGTTTTATTTGTTTTATAATTTACATAAAAATTTGAATAAAACGAAGCGGTTTATATGAGTCGAAAAAATTGCATTGTAAAACGGAGGGAGCACTATTCATCTCTACTCCTAAAACGGACCAAACGATATCGTCTGCCCGCCTCCCCCATCGATTCACCCCGCTCCCTCTCTTCCCCGGCTACCTTTGCTTCACCCCGCAACAAAGCATTGCCCGACTTCCCGCATCCGGAATTCAAAAACTCCTTCGTGGCGTCTACCCGTCGTGACCCTCCGCGCTGCCTGGCGGCTGTCCTCCCCAACCGCGCAGCCATCCACGCCTTCCCCACTCACGCCGCCTCCGTGAAGCGGCCGGTCCTAGGCGCGACCTCCGCGTCCTCCGTGAAGCCGCCGCCGCGCCGCAGGAGGAGGAGCGCCCGCCGCTGCGCCTTCCTCACCATTCGTCGCCGCCCATCACGCCGCCGCACCACCTGGCCACCATGTCGTCCGCCCCTTGTCTCCCCCGTCTCACCCGGTCGCCTCCAGCTCCGCGTGTCGTGCCGCCTAGCAAACGCCCCCCGCCCCCCACACTACTCTGTCTCGACCCCAGCCCCATCTGTGAGGTGGAAGAAGCTCCAGCTGCGGACGGCCTCAGCAACGGCGGCAGTGCGGGGACGTGGAGGTGTGGGGATCCAGATGGACGAAGAATGGGGGCGGTGATGGCCTGCCCAAGGGGGTGAGGTGAGGGAACTCGACTCGATTTGTGGGGTTCTGCGGTTCTCATATTAAGGGGCGGACCGGGTCACTGGAGCCCGTCCACGGAAGGGGACAAGGCCGGCAACGATGGCATCGAGGTCTGCTGCTTCGATAATGATAAGCGCTCTCAAGATCCTTCATCCTCACAGGATGTGCTGGTACGTGCGCTCCTTCATGTGTCTTTGTGCTCTGCGTTTCAGCTATTTAGATTTTAGTATTTGTCATTGTTTATAGGGGAGATCGGAGATGTATGAAAAATTGAAATGTTCTGTGGTTCAGCTTGACTCAGCAGGCTGATTCCATATAATATAGTTGCAGGAGGATGGGTTGAATCATGCATATTATTTATTGTTTTGTGGCCTGGGAATGACCAGATCATTTGTTGGTTCCCAATTTTAGTTTGAAAGATACGTGTTCATCGAGGAAATGTCTGCTGCTACTGCAACTTAAGTCAGTGAAATGACAAATTGAAAGATACATGTTCATTGATGCTTGCCATTGCTTTCAAATGAAATTTAGTAACTGAAAAGGATGCTTGTTATTGTGCCTTTCTATTCAAGAGGGTTTTCATCTCCTAGCCTACCCCAACTAGCTTGGGACTAAAGGCTATTTGTTGTTGTTGTTGTTGTAAAAGGATGCTTGTTAATTCAAGAGGGAGTCCCTCTACTAATTATTATACCTAATTATTATACCTAAGCATGAAAAACTCAGAGAACTTCTTGACTGCTGAAAGCCTGAAAAATACTAATCTGAACATATTGTAGGTTAAATAATTATGATTATTATCAACCCAATGAATTCAGTGTGAAATCAAATATTACTATCAATCCAACGAGGATTAATTCCTTCCCACTCTGCGTTGAAGCAAAGCCTGAAGAACGCGCTGCAGGTGATATGATTGGTGACAGTGGTGCCTTTTCAACAAATGAAACTGAGATAAGGTATACGAGAGCAAAACCTGTAATTAATGTGTCCATTCATTATGTTTCTTTCTGCCATAGATGTTGCATATGTGCGAATCCCCTTGGACAAACATGTCGTAGTGTTTAATTAATGCACCTGCTATTTAGGCTGTAGTTTAGTAAAAAAGCCAACTGAGTTCACCCTGTTAATCAGAAGTATTATTTTCTGCCTTGGCAATCGTATCCCAATAGTTCACCTTGTTATGCCTTTAGAGAATGTCTACAACTACTGATATGATTTTTTTTTATATAGGTGGAAATTTGTGGTCCAGTGATTTCAGTTAAACTGAGGATTTTCAACCCCTTTTTTAATGGATTTGTTTCAAATCAGAAATAAATAGTTTACAAAGTTGTATCTCTGTCAGTCTGTCAGCTGTATCTCTGTTTGTTGTTGTTCAGCACAGGGTTTCTATTAACAGTCATATTGTATCTCTTTTTCCTTCAAGAATTACAAGCTGAGTATTTCCATGATACGACCACAATGTCAGTATGATGGCTGATGCTATCTCCTGGCGGGCTGAGGCATTGTGTGAGATCTCATTGCATTTGGTAAGTAACTTATCTTCTGTTCTCAAATTGGTGTCTTTTCTCTACAACTAGCGATATATATATTCATATTTTAATAAATCAATATTCACAAATTGTGCTTATGTATAAGGTCCTTTGATACTACCAATTGTTTTCCCCAGTAGCAAATAAATGTATTGAGCAGTCTGATAATTAGCTAATAACCTTTTCATGTTTAATACATTAGTGAAGATTTCTAAGCCTCCGAGCATAGTGTATTATTAGTGTTTCCCATCCATCGAGGGCACCTCCTTAGATTCACTAACTACTAGCTTTATCTGATTATTTGAATATTGTTTTTCTTGACATTCCCGTGTTCCTCGTGATCTCTTGTCCGGCAAAGGGTCAAATGATGACAATAACCGAATAAGAGCTGCAACTAATTTTGGAGTTAAAGACAAGGGCATTTGTATGAACGAAAAGAGTACCATCTTATATCCAAAATTATCTATATTATTATTCAAGTTGCATCTCCTCACCAAGAATATAGCAAAAGCTCAAGTGACTTTGATGGTATGAACTCTTGGAGACTGTCAGCTGCTGGAATATATGGACCCGCAGTTTCATTGGAAACCACCAATGTACTATCTCTGTGCACCAGAGTCCACATGGACATAAGTCTTCTGTATCTTAGCAGCATTGGCATAGAAGAGCAGTCCATCTGCATTCTTTTGTAATTGTTCATCAGAAACATTTGATCTGTTTATTACTGCAATCTTTGTTTAGTATAGAAAGCTCTTTTTTTACTCTGGAGAAATAGCATGTGCTTTAGTACATCTACATCTGGTATTAGGAACATAAAGGAATTGGAAAACAATCTAATAATAAAATGGAAAGCACCTTTTAGATATATTGGTTTTAATTCACGAGATCAAATAGGCAATGAAGTGTACTGTGGACAGACATCATTGCACATCATTGTCATGCTACCATTGTCCTAGATGACAACCGAAGAAGGGTTGAGATGCTAGGTAGGTATTGGTAATTCATCTGATGTTGCACACAATGGCCAAAATATGTGCCATGATTTTTTTTTATCCAGCTATTGGCTTACGGATAATTATAGAAGAAATTCAGTTCCAAACACTGAAAGTATCATGGTATTATTTTTACCCGTTGCAACGCACGGGCATTTACCTAGTCATTGATTAAAAAAATATGTCATTCCACACCTACTTTATCAGATCAGATAAAGTCATCTTTTATTTCGAATTTTTTTCTCTAGACAAATATAGAACAAAAAGAGAGTGGCTATCTAGAGTGTCGCTAGATATAAAAAAACTACTAAAGAATATAAATGATACTCTCTTCATTCCAAATTATAAATTAAACTTTAACTTCTTTTTGGTTCATCCATGTCTAGATACATAACTAAACGGATGACCCGAAAAGTCAAAGCGACTTATAATTTAGAATAGTGGGAGTATAGAAAGTGTTTTTATGCGGATGACTCCACCATCCATGCTCCAATACCACGGCGGTCATGTGTTTGTGACCTCAGCCCCTAAATCTGTATCTAGATGACAGGTTGGCCCGACGGTGGGTGGGCGGGGTAGCAAGGCAGCGCAACACTGCCAGCCATGGGGTGAAGATGGCGGTGGGCGAAGCATGGATGGTGGAGTCTAGTCAGTGGTTGGTTGATGGAGTCGACGGATTAGCGGATGTGAGTCGATGCACAGGGGTAGAGGACGAGGTGAGGCGGCATGTTGCCGACGGCCCAGGGCAGTGGTTAGAGCAAGTATTATGGCAGACTGTAGGCCGGTTAAATGCTGACGTGGAGGAGAGAAGGGAGGAGAGAGAGGGGAGAAGTAGGCTGTAAGCTTACGAATGGAGGCAGGGCAACAACCAAGAAACTATGTGAGATAGACAAGTGGACCCTGCATTAATTAGAAAGAGTTAACTACTTTTGTATGGATGGGCCGAGAAGGTCAAGGAGAACTACATACGTACTGTCTGTAGGCCGTATTATAATACTTTTGCTCTTAGAGGCGATAAAAGGAGTCGCGCGTTCATGTAGGAGCACGACTCATCCTGTGATACTCTATCAATTGTGATTGGGAAGTGTGCAACCCAAATATATGATCAGTTATCGAGCGATTAATTAATCATGATTAGTTGTTCTTAAATTGTCACACGTGATTCCATGCAGGTCCTATTTGGATTCATCATTGCTATCAAATTGTATCAATAGTTAGCTAGCTAGTAGGAACTTAAATTAGTTGTTCTTAGCTACTCCTTTCGTCGAAAAAATATAAAATTCTCGTTTATCGAGGCGTCGAACAGTTCGGACTATGACGAAATTCTTGATACAAAATAAGTACATTATATTAGTAATAGGATATATTTTCATAACAAATATATTTCACCAAATTTGATCGCACGGATCTCATAAGTGCATATTTTTTGTGTACAGAGGGAGTATTCTCTAATTTTATTATGAAAATAGATTCAACACCATCTTTCTAATGATACTAATTATATTCTACAAATATTAATTTTTGTATATACTTTGTCAAGTTAAAAGTGTTGAATCAGAAGGGAGAACAACTTATTTTGTGACCGGGGAGCAGTTTGGTTCAACTAGTGAAATCGTTAGTACGAGTCAGATATTCAGCTAACAATCACATAAATTATTACTTAGACCAATTTACATCCAAGAAATAAACACCTAGCTATTAGCTCTATAGATCGATATTATTACCTCAAATTTGTGGCCAGATCAGTGGAAGTTGGTTTTATAAGTGTGTTATTTATCATCTCATTTAGTCATTTGTTTATTCGACAAACTATATGATGTAAAAATAAAAAATTATTTGTTGCATATAATTATATTCCACCGGTTTGAAGTATTCAAGTGTGGTTTAATTCATCCGGTCCAAAATTATCACACCGACAGTTCAACCAGTTCT
>JADLZK010006209.1:0-20372 GCA_015847255.1 Hyparrhenia diplandra | reverse complement strand
GCGCTCAATGTACAGCTTTTCTAAAAGAGGAGCATCCTCAATCACCACTTCTTTCTCGTAATTCTGTTCAGTCGACCTCGATAAATCTTCGTCTGAAGACCAAACAACCCAAGTGTACAATTAGTTATGCAGCATGCAAGAAAGCTCGACATTTCTCGACAGTACCAAACTACGTAGTATAGGGCATTTGAGAGGAGCGTATGGAGCATTTTTGTCCCCTATAGCCATGCGCCGGATGGTAAGCTCTTTCATATTGGCGAAATGTAAACTATCTAAATCAAGACCGGAAACTTAGCGTGCTCATGGTGTAGTCTAGGTCGTCTATCATCCCCGATGGTGAGAGAGCAAAGGGAGGAGGATAACGAACGCCGGCCGGCTCCGCACTAGATATGTGAATGCTCCAAAGCGAGATGCTCATACATCGATTTTGGGATTGAAGCTCTGCAGACCGTAGATCCGATAGATGTCGCTCATGCTTTGACAAACAAGGCAATAAATCATGAAATTACCCGAATGATTGAGATGATCCGAGATAATGAACAAGACGACGCCAAATATAGGGTCGGCGCTGCGCTGCGCTGATGGCTTGATGCCCGCCGCGCAGGCTGGAGCTGAGAGTTCCGCCATAGGGGGCGCCCACCGGTGGATAATACTTTATGTCCCTGCTCACCACGGCCGTAGCAGGGAGATGATGGGGTGGTGAGAATGTCGCCCCCGGGAGGTTGCCGATAAGACGGAGCTAGCATGTGGTTTGAAGCCGGTTTTGATGGGTCCGCCTGATGATTCGCCCATTTCCGCAACCTAGGTTTTCTTCATACCGATCTATCTTTTGCGGAAACCAAGGCGCCGCCGTTCTTTCTTGACAGCCTAAAGTAGTACAGTACTAGGTTTCTCGCGGTAGCCGGGCGGTGGCGGCGATATTTTTGCAACATCAGCGAACCGCGGGCGTCCGGTTTGATCGGACCGCTAAGGTCGCCCTCGATTCTTAAGCCGCGGTGCCTTCGGCCAAGAATTCACAAAATTGAAGTTGGCCTCAGCACCGAATTGTTTACAACAGGCCATCAGGAAAGAAATTCGGTCCACTCCCCACGCCAGAGCGGAAGTGGAGTTGGGATGCGCATTACGTGACAAGATGGTCCCACTCCGCAATAAGTTCAATATATAATAATATATAATATTTTACAATTTTTCAGATCCAAAGACGGGTTCCGCATATGTATGTGTGGTCAACAATTTGTACAAACAAGCTACTAGCATCATATATTTTTATCAAATTGAGCAAGCGCCATCGAGTTTGCATCGATCATCACACATACTTTTTAATACTAGCTTAGCTAGATAGTACATCATCACCAAAAGTGGTCAAGACAAAGATAAGATCGATCACATTAATTAGTGTGGTGTCGACATTGGACTTAATGGCACCGCACCACCCTGTCCTGAGCACGGTACCTTCTCGCCTTTTAATTCTTCATTCACGACGCATCTCAATGTAGCCAGACTCAACGACACCCGTAAGACTTGATCGAGCCTTTGCATCATGAGCCTCCTTCTAGCCTTCCCTTTGTTGAGATCCTCAATAGCCCTAGAAACTTCCCTCAGCTTCCATGATGATGGGTTTCACAACCACCACCTCCGTGCACTACATATATATATGCAAGAAACAATTATATGGGGTCCGATGAGATCGTGTCAACAAAAAACAAATCACAATCCTCAAATTAAATCACGCTCTCGTAAAAACCGCAAAATGATGAAGAAAAGTGAACTATGCCAAAACTCGGTGGCTAGAGAACTACTACGTACCATTCACAAAAACTATATATATGCCAAAAATAGCTATTGGTTTCCACAATTTTAAGTTTTAAACAAGTATATATATATACGGAAGATGGCGGATGGAAGACCGAGAAGTGCACAGAAAAGGAGATCCGAAATCATGAGGATACCGCAAGTAACATGTTCCCGCAAGAATCGAAAAGGTCTATAATCTATATATATGACGTGAGGCCATGTTAATAGGCTAGATGATTAGAAGTCGGGAGTTGTTGTTATGCTAAGTTTCGGGTGCTGGGAGAGGGCTTAGTCTACTTTTGGTGTTTGTTGGTCGTTACCGCTTGAACTCCATCGTTGTCCGACTGTCTGTGATATATGGGTTCAAGAGAGGTTACGTTGTGTTCAGTTTTAAGCTCGCAGAGTCTCTTAGGCATGTCCCGTTTTTTGTAGCTTCTCTTCAGAAAACTTCTAATGAATGCTTGTGTTTCCGTAATCAAAAGTAATGGAAATGGGGTCATCCCCGAGAAAAAAAAGTTTTAAATGAGGCATTATTACCCGCGCCAACGACGAAGCTCGCTTTTCTCCCCTGCCGCTCCGCCGCCACTTCCTCACCGCTTGCTTCGACGGCCGGCCGGGAGGATCCCCTCCGCCGCCCTCCGGGCCAGGGGGCCCCTAGCCGCTAGTAGCTCAACGACGCCGCCGGCCGGAGGCGGCACAAGGCCCAAGAACCCAGCGCGCCCGCGCCGCCGCAAGACGCCATGTCGTGCCCCGACGGGGTGGCGCCTCCACCTGGGGCAGCTGCCGCACGCAACCTCCTCCAACGCCACGCCGCATGCCGCCTCCGCCCATCATCAACGCCGCTTGGGGTTTGATGCCCGGTGGAGTGGCCACGAGCTTCTAGTCTTCCATGCAGAGACACCTAAGCGGCACGTATGCCCAAATTGTTGTACCGTTACAGGCGGCCGGACGCTTGCTGAACCTTGGCGGTGTCGTCACCCTCCGCCTCACCTCCGCCGACATCGCGTGGACGAGGAACCTGGGACGAACCCTCCCTGCTTTTGGGTCCCTCTCCCCTCGTGCTACCATCTTCGATCTTGGCAAGTGGCCGGGAGGGGAGAGGGGCGAGGAGGAATGGAGGCGGCGTGGTGGGCGGGAAGAGGCTAGAGCGCAGGTGGCGGCGCCGGGCGGGAAGTGAAGGAGTTGAAGCAGAGTGGAGCACGCCAAAAAAAGCAAGAGTGGAGGGAAGGAGTTGAAGCAAAGACGTATAGGCTACGACGCGGCATTTTACGGCCGCATGTATCCAACACGGGTCTGAAGTATAAAAAATGTCAAGAGTTATTGAACCCCGATCCTCTCGGTCCAAAAAAATTGGGATAGACGGTACGCAGCAAGGCAGGGTGTCAAAAATTAGGCGCCGCAATTTGGTCAAATTAGATTTTAAAAAGTCAAAGAATTGGCGTTTTTTGTTTGGACACCTCAAACAAATCTCAACCCCCGCCACGCCCGGTTAGATTCGAGTCCCCATCTCCCATAGAACAATATTTTACATGAACAAATCGACAACCCGACATGTTTGAACAATATTACAAGCATGAATAAATATATATTCTTTTTCTTAGAACCAATAAATATATATATATATTCTTTTTTAGAAGAATAAATACATATTCTAGGAGGCACCACGGATGGGGTGCGGCGGCAAAATCGACCGCCAACCGCGAAGGGAGGAGGGAAGGGTTTTTTTAGACGGCGGCCCGCCACACCTTTTTGTTTTTTTTTTTCGAAGGGGGGGAAGAGTTCAGCTTTGCCCCCTCCCCCGCCAGACACGGTTCACTCCACTCCTACTTGTGAGCACGATGGAGGAGGGTGGTTCTACGGCTGAGCCACGGTGGGGGTCGGGGCATCCGTCACCCGCACCTCGGCTCCGCCGCCAAGGCCGCCGGGCCGGACCCACCCTCGGGTTGTGGCTCCCCCTACCTCCACGTGCTCGGCCCGCCTCCTCCTCTTCCGCCTCGTGGAGCTCCTTCTCCAGACCTCCGTCGCATCCATGCCGGCTATTAAGCGGTATGGAGTCTGTCGCATCCCGGGGGAGAAGACCGCCTCCCTACTCGCCGGTGAGTCGCTTGATTGCCCTTGTGCTTACGCCGGTTTTCCTAATCCTGTTCTTTGCTTGCGTGCAACCAAGCGCACTGAGTTGGAGGCGATCTCGCAGCGGACCTCGCCGGGTGGAGGGGTTCCCCGAAGGGGCGCACCCGCGAACTACGCAGATCTCCTCGAAGGTTAAGTTTTTCCTATGGCAAATGTTTAACAACAAGCTACAAGTTACACGCCTTTTTGCTCAAAAGAGGGTGGAAGGGATCCGAAAAGTGTTGTCCGGATGATGGTCTTGAGTTTATTGATCTTATTTTTCAACCGCTATGTGGCGAGATTTATTTGGCAAATGGTTAAAGAGATTTGGCAGATAGAACCTCCCAATTCATTGGATGACTTTACCGATAGATGGTTGCGTGAGCGTAGGGTTAAGTTACCAACTAGAGTTGTGTTTTTGTTTTTGCTAGCCTTGCATGGGCGCTTTGATTAACAGAATAAAATGGCTATTGAAAAGAAATATCCCAACTCACCCACCGATGTTGTATATCTTGCAATATCTTTTATGCAAATGTGGATGATCCTACTCAAGAATAAAGACAGGAGCACATCGAAAGCATATGAAGGAGGAGATTCTAAGCCGGGTCGGGCTTTCGCTCCAATAAATTTAGTTTCAACCGATGTAATAGAGCTTCGCACCTTTGAGGTTATGTAGTGGGCCGAAATGAGCCCTGCCTTTCTTTGCTTAATCTTTGTAACTGTAACCCCAGAGTATTATCTTGTACTGTCTGGCTTTCTTAAAAGCCGAGTTTAATGAAACTCTTTTCAAAATAAAAAAAGATCTCTTCAGTCACTTCCACTAGAAACTGCATTTCTATAAATAATAACCTGCCCTTCTTTCGTGGTTCAAAACAATACAGGTTCTTGGATCAGTAGATATATCTCCAATTCTTGGATCAGTAGATATATCTCCAAATTAAACCGATAAATAGAGAAGATATCATTCTTGGATCAGTAGATATATCTCCAATTCTCTAGCTATTTTTTCTTAAGTAGCACCATCGATCATCATACCTGAGGATTGTAAAAAAAAATACCCGCCGTTCTATCCATCCTTGGTGAGGCCGCACAAACTAGCAATACAGTTCGATAGAGATTTAATTTTACAAAAATAGAAGAGTGAAGCCGCTAGAAACCGCTTGGACAACCTCTAGGTCGCTTGGAGGCGGCCATGAGTCGGACGAGAGATGGCAGGGCCGTGGAACCGCGTGTTCATGGACCTGTATCCCCTCACCTTCACATTAAGGCCCTTTGATGATCCAACAACAAAAATTGAAGAATCGCCACCCTTCGTGAGTAATCGACGAGTTCTTCTCAATTCTTGATGATGTAGTAATGGGGTCATCCTCGTAGTCGAACCTGTAACATGCACAAATGAGATCTCTTTATTCACTTGCATTCTACCTTTACCTTCGCTACCACCTTATGCCCGCAGAAACTTCCATCAAACTAGCCCGAACATTCGTGATTCTGTTCTGAGCCCCCGCCAGCCTTTCCATTCCCTTTGTCATATTTACAAAGTTCAATCTCTACACTCAAATTCAACTCTTTCCTTCCATCGCCAGCTTAACTCAACTACTTCAACAGCTTGCTATTGCCACAACACCTCTGATTCGTAAACCGAAGTTCGCTCCCTTTGTTGCGGCTTCGCTAACTCACCTACTTTGATAAGCTTTGTTGTTGCTATAAAACCTGCATCGCCAGTAGAATCATTGGTTTGAAGCTCAACATCACCAATGATCTCAAGACTCAAATACTCACAAATTTCAACAACAGCTTCAGTTCGTGTTGTGATAATCCGAATCTTGCTCTTCCAAAAGCGTGACAGCGGCTCAACTCTCGATCTCAAAATCAACCATCACGCTTTACTCAGCCTTCTACTACCCGACCGCCATCATCGAGCCAAACTCATCAACACAAGAATTGAACACTTCCCCTCGCCCTTCTCGGCAGCCTCTGGCCATCGGCGAAAGTCACGGCGGGCGAGCCTAAGTGACGAGAGACATTCCATTAGATATCCCGAGCAACTTCCATAGGGGATAGTCGGGGCCAAACCGGGAGGGGAGCAGTGCTTCCTCGACGTAGGAGGTCCACCGCCTTGTACGGGCGGCGTGGTGGAGATGACCCATTTGGGCTTGAGGATCCCCGCCGCTTGCTCCAGCCGCCCCGTGACGAGTGCATCGACAAGCGACGTGCCGACCGACCATCGCCAAGACGCCCCCCGGCCGCGACGGCCGCCGCCGCTGCGTTACGGCGCCTCCAAAGGGCGGTGGATCGTAGTTGTGGTTGTACCACCGCATGGAAGGCCGGATGATGAGGGGGTCTCGGCCGGGTGCGCGCCGCGCGCCGCCGCCGAGATCTCCGTGGGCCGCCCCGACAGCCGTGGGAACGATGGGATGACATGGAAGCGGTGGAGGCGATGGCGTCGGCGGGCGAGGTCTCCGGCGACGTGTGTGTGAGCGCCTCGTGGCAAATGGTTTCTCTCCTGCCGACGATCTTGGACCCGAACGCCTTGGACACCCCTACGAGGACGTCCTCCCGCCCTAGCATGTCGCAGACGAGGTACACCGCCGGGCACTTCCGGTGCTTCCTGCACGTAGTTGATCACCCCGGGCGGATGGAGTCCTCCTTACCGGGAACTACGCAGTGCACCGCGTGAAGGTGCGGTCGAGGAAGAGGTAGTCGATGCGGCGGCGGCGGTGCGGCGGCGCCGTGGCGCCGGCAGCCGGAGTCAGCGCGGCGGCCGGCAGGTGTGACGACGGCGCCGGGGGCCTTTGAACAGAACATCACGGCGCGGTCCCATGTTAAAAGGGAATGGATGAGAATGGCCGGTTATCCGAATCGACGAGGGACGGAGGAAAGAGGAGGGACGGGCGAAATGACCGGGCGTGGTTGGCGCCGAGCGGTGACGGCCAAGTCGCCGTCGGTCCGGGGACACGCACGGGCGGTCGCTAACGTTCAGCCGACGAACGCCGCCGCGGCCGAGGGGGGAAGATGCGAGGGCGATGAGGATGGTGAAGCGGGAGGCGAGACCGGGAGACGGCGCAATGGCGGCGATGCCGGCGAGGTGGTCCCGATGGGCGTGCGTGAGGAAGCGGTGGCGGTTCAGCGACGACACCGGGTCCACGTGTCCACCGCGAACGGCAGCCCACGGGCATCTCGACGCAAGATCTCGGCCGGCTCGTCTCGCCTCGTCCCGCCAGGCCTTCTCCGGTGAGCGATCCGATCCGCCGATTGATTGGATTGGCGCCGCGCCGACCGACTTTCAATTTTGAGCAGGGCCTGGAGGAGAGTGGAGAAAGCGAGAGTAGTTTTGTTTCGTTTCACTTCCAGCAGGGACACTACAATCCCGAATAAGTTATTGTAGTGAGCTTGGGTTGGAATTCAAAATGTATTCAAATCAAAAAATTTGCCAAATTTTGTATAGATAAATTCTCCCCCTTAAGTTATTTATTTCAAGATTCTTGGAGAGCTAGAGCATTCCAAATTTGAACAAAATTTTGATAATAATAACATAACATAGAAACGGGTTGTTCTCGCGAACGGCCGATTTAATAGTATCATGCGAGACGTAACAAGATGAAGCAAGAACAAGCAAACATTGTCAAAGAAAGAAAGACCTAAGCTAGAAGACAAATATGGACGTCCCACGGGTCCGCACTCGAATAGGGACGACAACACCGCTGAGACGCTTATGCCCCTTAGGCAGATTCTAATCTCCAATGCAGTCTTAAGCGCTAGCCATGGCCATGACCATGGCTCGAGACCTACACGGAGATTATAGTCCCACCGCCACGAGCCCCTCTCTTAATGAGTACCTATTACAACTATCAAGCATCAGATATTCACTTGGACCGCACCACACCTTGGGCCAACAACACAAGATCTATTATCTTCAAATTGCTCCTACGGATAGATAGATGTGTATATGATCTTCTCTTTGATCCTTTTAAAATCTCCCACGCCAGTTCTTTTGTGGTTGTACCTAGGATCAACCCAAAAAGGTATTTAAGACAACACAATTTGTGTACAAGTTAGATACCGTGTGTCACATAAATTTGTAATGCATAAGATACGTGTTCACTTGGACCTCACATTGCCGAGCTCATCTATCATCTTGACTAGTTTCCGTGCTCTACAAAGCCAGTAGCGTTCAACTAGCTAGATTTTTTGCTTCTCGACCCCAACCTTCCTCAGATGAAGTCGGGGGCTTGACATTCTGATGTGGAAGAGAGAACGTGGAGGTCCTGGACACCGTTATGAGCAGAGTAGAGAGGCAGCCATAGCCAAAGCCATAGCCAAACAATAACAACCACCCCGCACAAGCCGAACACTACACATCACCCCGCATCCGGCCAAATTTAGTTCAACGGGATGCAAAAGCAACCAAACAAAATTATTTATAATCTCCGCAGAGGTCTTTGTGATTGTACCTAGAATCAATCGGAAAAAAGTATTTAAGACAGATAGCATGAGGATACGCAAGACAAAACAAAACCCTTTGGATCAGATTTTTGGATTCTCAAAATCTTGATTAGATAGATTTCTAGAATCTAGATTTTAGACAAAATCTGAATGTTGTGTTTGGATATCTGGATTCTAGAAAAAGATTTTATGGTTGTAGGCATGTGGATGGGCAAAATTAGGTAAAATCTACTCTTGGGCCGATTCTCGATTCTTACAATCCTCGGCTATCGATTCTAGAATCTAGGGCCTGTAGGTCTTTACCCAACAAGATGTGCTTCTCTTTCGACCTTTTCTTCTGGCGGACGCCCCAACACCGAGATCCGAGCGGCCGGACTTCGCAGACGACGGCGTCGGGAATCCTATTGAACGCCGCGATAAACGCCTCGTTCTCCGCCGCGCTCTCCCACGCCGGCCGGGATCCCCTGGCCAGAAGTCAAGACGATGATGCGACCTCGCCGTAGCCGCCACTGGGATCGCCACCGCCCACCGTGGCCACGAGGCCCCGCGATGGACCCCGTGATCTGCAAAAAACCAAAAAAAAACAAAACTTCAGATTTGCCGCTTCAAAAACCACACGAAGAATCATATCTAGCTCCATGGGTGTGATAAAGAGGTGCACCTCGCCAAGGATGGAGACGCGAGGCGCCGAGGGCGAGGGCGCGAGGCGCACTCTCGTGGCCGGACCGCTCTCTACTCTTTGTTGGGTGAGAAGAGTTTGGAAGTCGCCAGAAGAGGCGAGAAGAGGGTACTACTACTAGTACTATGGGAGATGGGAGAAGGAAGTGACGAGAGACGAATGAGAGAGACGACACCATGGCCCCACTGCACCGGTTTCGACGCAAGTTTGCAGGGATCAGAACTTGTGTACTACTACTGATAGTACTACTAGTATTTCGAATTTGAAACAAAGGGCTTTGGCGGCACTCCTGCATTAAAAATAGAAATCGGGGGTTTTTTGTGAAGGGATAGCGAGGAGCCGAGGACATTGGCGCCGTGCTCGCCCGAATTTCAATTTTGAGCTGAGGACGGAGGAGAGTGGAGAAAGCGAGAGTAGTTTGTTTCATTCCACTTCCAAATAGGGGCACTTGTTCTTGTACCGAATGAGTTTTGTAGTGAGTGTGGGGCTAGTGGCAAAATACTAGTTGGAAAAGCACTCGTTAGAACTCCCCGTAGCACTTTCGCTTGTAGGAGTTTTGGTAAATATTGTCCAATCATGGACTAAATAGGCTCAAAAGATTTGTCTCGTCATTTACAACAAAAACTGTAATTAGTTATTTTTAACCAACATTTACCGCTCGAACATATGTTTTTGGTGTATTTAATGTGATGTGATGGAGAGAGTCTAAAAATTTGGAAGTTGGCTTAGAAATAGTATTTGCCAACTAAACGAGGCTTGGGTTGGACTTCAAAATGTATTCAAATCAGAAATTTGCCAAATTTTGTATAGTTACATACTCCCTCTATCTTAAGTTATTTGTTTCAAGATTCTTGGAGAGCTAGAGCATTCCAAATTTGAACAAATTTTTTGATAATAATATTGCAGAGAGATTATGTGTTCTCGCTAACATCATTTTGGTCGATTTAGTATATGAGACGTATAAGATGAAACAAGATGAAGCAAGAACAAGCAAACATTGTCAAGAAAGAAAAAAAACATGACCTAAGCTACGAAGACAAATATGGACGCCCCTGGGTCCGCACTCAATAGGATAACAACACCCGCTCTGCTCGTTTTTGACTACCCAAATTTTTTATCGACCAGCCATTCAACAAGATTTTTCTCTCACAAAGATCATCCAAATACACCATTTCTCTCGTAACAAATCAAGACTCACCATTGCAACCAAAGATCGCCCAAACGAACAGGGACCGACGTGAGACGCTTGCGACTCTACGGGATTATAATCTCCAAAGCAGTCTTAAACGCCCCATGTGCATGACCCCTGAGACTTACACGGGAGATTATAGTCCCACGGCCACGAGCCCCTCTCGTCGATGTTAACAGGGACAATGAGTACCAACTACAACCGATATACTACTATTGACTTGACCTGACCGCCCTACGCGGAAGGAGGCACACCAACTCGGCACACCAACTCTACCGCCAACAAGCGGGGTTTGATCGCTTTGAGCACCTAGTAACGCCTCGGGAGAGTCTTAGCATCCAGTTTTACACACTCTAAAAATAGAATAGCCAACAAAAATATTGCTTCCTAGCAGCTTCACGTATACATTTAACAAGAAAAAATAACATAGCATCTACAAGAGTTTGCTAAACTAGTTTGCCATCCTTGGATTTTTTGCAAAAAAAAAAAAAAAAAAAAAAAAAACTTATCTTATTTCAAATTATTCTCTCACGTAATACTATTCAATCACCCAAAATCAGCCGAATAGATTCGATAAACTCATAGTAGTATTGTTGTAGGCTTTTTGGCGGCACTCCAAGACTCCCGTAATAAAAATAGAAATCGTTTTTTTTTTTTTTTTTTCCTTTTTTCTTTTGTGAAGGGTCGAGCGAGTAGTAGCCGGTACAGGGCCTGGGCCCCTAGGAGATACCGTATGCCGTGCACGTGAATCCTTTGAGTACAATAGGGCCCACGCCCATCGTTGTTCCGTCCATCGTTGGTGCAGCCGCGCAGCTGTCATCTCGCACCTCGCACCGATCCTACGTAACCCCTTTTTTCCATTTTTTCCACCGCACGGGTTTGTAGAAGGCGTTGACTACAATGACCGGCCTGTAGGGTCACATATTGAGTCATTTGACAGGCCTGTTCGATGCATTATGGGAGAAGGAAGAGACAAGAGACGATAGAGAGAGAGAGAAGAGACAGAGTTTGGCCAAGCTCCCGTCTCCATTTGATCTAGGGCTGCCAAATTTGTTTCGACACAAGGCCACAAGGCCGAACATAGAGCATGTTCGCCGCCGTCCCCGCCGGCCGATGCCGTGGAGAGAAAGTACTGCCGGGGTACCGGGCCGGGCCGATGCTTTGAGAGAAAATATCGCCGACCGGGCCGGGCCGATAAGCCGCGACCCTTCCGTCTCAAAATATGCCAAATTTGATCTAGAGCTGCATGTCGCGCCGCCCTCGCCACGCGCACCGACGTCCGTGGAAGGTGCGCCGCCTCGCCCGAGGAGCGGCGACCCTCACCGGGCGCCGTCACGAGATTTCACAGAGAAACGGGATGGAGAAACGGAACCCGCTTTTCGTAACGGGGTTCGCCTCCGTCCGCGAGGCGGACGGACGACGGAGCCGACCCGCATCCTCAACGAATATTCCTCTCATGGGTTGGCTCCGTTCCTTCCTTCCCCGCATCCAAACACCCGAAAAAAGAGGTTCAACCCCAACCCGGCCGCTCGCTCTCCAACCAAACACACGGCTAGTTTGTGGATAGGTCAAACCTTTATAACTTTGACCATATGTATAGAAAAAACTACTACATGTTTACAATATGTAATAAGTGTCATTAGATTGATATCGGATCATACTTCCGTAATAAATTTTATTTGGAGATCTAAGTATCAATATTATTATTTTCTATATACTTAATAGTCAAACTTCCGTCCCAAAATGTTAGTCGTTCTCGGTTTCACAATCACAACTTTGACTCGATTTTTACAAAATAAGTGCAACATTTGTATCTTCAAATAAATTTGTTAAAAAAAATAGGTTCAAAGATTTTGGGACGGAGGGAGTATTCATCCGCACACCATCTGTTTAGAAGGCACCATCTCGCAACATACTACAGCCTACTATACTACTATTCACTTGGGCCGCACCACAAAGATCTAGTATTATCTTCAAATTGCTCCAAAGACCATAGACAGATGGATATGATATTCTCTTTAATCCTTTTATAGGGCATGTTTGGCGGGGCTTCTTCTTGGCTCCGGCCTCCTCCGGGGAGCCCTACCAAACTGGTCCGGGAGGAGGAGCCGTTTGGAGCCGCTTTTTAGTGAAAAAGGAGGAGCCGGAGCCGCTTTGGAGGAGCCCCACTTTCGAGCCTCCAAAACGGCCTCGCTCCTCTAGTGAAGCCCCTTCCGAGAAGCCCCGCCAAACACACCCATAATCTCCCGCCTAGTTCTTTGTGGTTGTACACGATCAACCCGACAAAAGGTATTTAAGACAACACAATTTTTGTACAAGTTAGATAGAATGAGTCACATAAATTTGTAAGACGACACAACACAGACTAGTTCCTAGCGTTCGTGCTAGATCCGTGTTGGGTCCGCCTCCAAGGTCGTCCGCGATCCACAAAGATGATGAGGTTGGTAAGACATATGACGAGGCCACCCTAGGTGTGGGCAGGAGTGTAACCATCGAAGTTTTTCATCCGTATTTTCGCCCTAGAAAAAAATATGACAGGAGTTGCTTAGTAGAGTAGCCAACAAGATATAACTATGACAGAGCTGCTAAACCATTGCTTCCTCGGTAGCTTCATGTATACAATTAACGAGAAATTATGAAATTTAACCCGTTATTTGTGTGCCGCTAGAAATATGACCCGAATTCGCATGCCTTATGAAATATGACCCATGTCGCATCTAATTCTTATGAAACTGGATTTTTCGTGATTTTCGGATTTTCTCAAATTTAGGAATTTCTTTAACTTCCTCTATATATCCCGGTCATCACCCTTCTTTACAAAGACTCTCCGCACTCATTCCTCCTTTATATCTCTAATACTCTATACCAACTATTATTAGTGCCCTTGTAAAAAAAAAAACTATTATTAGTGCGGCCTACTTATAATTTTATCTAAACATATCCATGTGATATCTAGTTTTGAAGAATTTATTAAAACAAATTTAATGGTGTAATCGGAATTTAATTTAGACTTTTGGTTCAGTTATAACATTTTTAGGTATTTTAAATTGTGGGGCCCACCTAAGGCCATGCTCTTTTCTCTCTCGTTCGGCTTCATGTCGCCTCCTCATGCAGCCGTCCGACGTGGCCTGTTGGCGTGCTTGGAAACCGCGAGACAAAAATTTTCACTATATTTAATCCAACGCTTCGCGACAAGGAACCGTAAGCGTTCACGTTGTAACGGCCACGGCCGGCTCGCCGCGCCGGCCGCAGTCCCCCGTAAAAAGTACAAGATTGTTGGAAAAGGTTTCGGCCAAAACAAATTTACTGTAATCGAATTTAATTTAGATTTTTGGTTTGTCGGTTAAAACATTTTTTAGGTATTTTAAATTGTGGGGCCCGCCGGTGGCCTCTCGTCTAGGAGTAGTACTAATCCGACGCTTGTGCGAGAAGGAACCAGAAGCGTTCACGTTGCCACGGCCGGCCGTCTGTGCCTCTGCCGGCCGCGCGAGGGGTGTGTACTGCACATCGGGGTCACGTATGGAGTCATTTCACATGCCCTGCTCGACGATCGAGAGAGAGAGAATGAGGTGAGCGTTCGATGCCAAATTTGTTTCAACACAACTACACAAGGCCACAATTTGCCTCTTTACGAACAAATCAAGTCAATTCGCTTGTTGAGCCACAATGCACAAACTAGCTATACAGTTCAATACGATTCAAGTAGGGAGCATCTGCTTAGAAGGCGCCCTCCTCCCGCCCGCACTCGAGTACGCACAACAACACCGCCGAGACGCTTGCAGCCCCCTCAGCAGATTATAATCTCCAAAGGTCTTAAGCTCTAGCCATGGGCATGATTAAGGCTCGAGACCTACACGGGAGATTATAGTCCCGCACGTCCGCGAGCCCCTCTCGTCAATGTTAACAGGGATAATGAGTATCCGACCGCCATCGCTACTATTCACTTGGACCGCACCACACCTCGTGCTCACAACGCAAAATCTATTATCTTCAAATTACTCGGCAAAGATGGATGAGTGGGAGGGCGCGGCCAAGGCAAAGCCGCCATTCCAATCAAAAGCAAAAGGGCTAAGGCATAGGATGCACAAAGATGCATGCATGAACAACTGCCTCACTTATGAGGCCGAGGCCACCCGATAGCCCGCAAGAAGGAAAATGGAAGAGAGGTGGAAAAGGATCTCCAAGCGAAGAAGATGTGCTTTTCTTGCGACATTTTTTTCGCCTCCTCCCCATCATTTTATAATCTCCCGCATAGGTCTTTGTGTTTTGTACCTAGGATGAATCGAAAAGGTATAAGACAACAAAATTATTGAGCAATGTTGTACTACAAGCTAGATAGCAAACCTTTTTAGAGCCATTCAAAAAAAAAACCTTCAAAAAAAAGGAAGGATAATGCACTTTATAATCTAGATTTCGGTTCTTACCCAAGAAGATGTGCTTCTCTTTGCGACATTTTTTTCGGCCTCCGCCCAAAACACCCAGAGATCGAGCGGCCAAGACTTCACACATGACGACGGCGTCGGGAATCCCGGTGAGGCGGGAGGCACCGTGGTCGGACCGCTCTCTACTCTTGTTTGGTTGAGATGAGTTTGGGAAGTCGGGACGAAGAGGTGAGAAGTAACTAGTACTAGGTGTAGTATGGGAGAAGGAAGAGACGAGAGATCATGAGAGAAAACTCCGCCCATAGCACTATATATGGAGCATACTTGTATGAGGGAATCCGAGGTGGCAACCGGTAGAGTGTTTGATGCGCATTACCATGGTCCCACCTGTTAATTTAGCCCCGTAAAAGTTTGTAACTTGTTTGGAGTAAATTTAGCCCCGACAAAAGTTTGTCTTACGAATCTAGCATCATTTTTTTTTTGAATTTGGGAATCCGGCCTCAAAACGAAAAATTTGTTAGAATCCGGCCTTTCATCATTTTTGGAAAATATGCATGGTTACGACTAACAAAACATCCAAGTTTTAATTACGCATGTGATCGATAGATCGATCAATCCCAATTCAAAACTTGCTCTCATAGTGCCCACACAACACCGTTTCTCCGCATTCATACATATACTTTATATCCTTTGTGTGGGCCCACTTGTAATTTTATCTAAATATATCCATGTGATATCTTGTTCTAAAGAATTAATTGAAACAAATTTAATGGCGTAATCGAACTTAATTTAGATTTTTGGTTTGTCGGGCTTAAACATTTTTAGGTATTTTATATTGTGGGGCCCCGCCGGTGGCCTCTTGTCTAGGAGTACTAGTACTAATCCGACGCTTGTGCGAGAAGGAACCAGAAGCGTTCACGCTTGCCACGGGCCCACGGCCGTCCGGCCGCCTCTCGCCGGGCCGCGCTGAGTCCCCGTGTATTTGTTGGAAAAGGTTTTGGTCAAAACTTTTTTTTTTTTGTATAAAAACTCGTTGTTCCGTCCACCCTTGGTGCAGGCCGCGCAGTGTCATCTGCACCCGCACTACGCACTCCTTTTTTTCCAAAGACGGTCCGTAGAATCGTAATCATGACATGCCCGAACACCCTCGTAGAGTAGGTGTACTGCACGGGTCACGTATGGTGTCATTTCACATGCCTGCTCGATCGAGAGAGAGAGAGAATGAGGCGAGTGTTCGATGACAAATTTGTTTCAACACAAGGCCAAAATTTGCCTCTTATCAAGTCGAATTTGTTTGTTGAGCCACAATGCACAAACTAGCAATACAGTTCGATATGCATTCTTGAGAGCCGAGCATTCCAAATTTGAACAATTTTTTTGATAATATAACAACATTACGGAGAACAGGTAGTTTTGCTAACG
This sequence comes from Hyparrhenia diplandra, assembly GCA_015847255.1. NCBI lineage: Eukaryota > Viridiplantae > Streptophyta > Magnoliopsida > Poales > Poaceae > Hyparrhenia > Hyparrhenia diplandra. The sequence goes on along the minus strand of JADLZK010006209.1, from coordinate 4,351 downwards.
CCCGATTTTGGCCGATTTAATAGTATTCCGTGAGACATAACAAACCGAAACAAGATGAAGCAAGAGCAAGCGAACATTGTCAAAAAGAGGAAGCAAGACCTAAGCTACGAAGACATATATGGACGCCTCTCGGTCCGCACTCGAGTAGGGACGACGACACCCTCGAGGAGCTTAAGGGCCGGATTATAATCTCCAAAGGTCTTAAGCGCCAGCCATGGCCATGACCAGGGGCTCAAGACCCACACGGGAGATTATAGTCCTACGGCCGTGAGTCCCACTCATCAAAAGTCAACTCAAGAAACAAGCAAACTTGAGTTTTGAGTCTCCCGCCTTGGAGCTATGTTGTCGATCGAGGAGAACAATATGCTCACTTCTTTTTTGCACATGGTTCCTCCTCATCCTTTAATAATCTCCCCGCGTAGTTCTCTCTCGTGGTTGTAGAAGGTACCATGAGTCACAAAGATATGAAAGACAAACACAAAAACTTTTTAGATCCATTCAAAAACACTTCAAGAAAGGAAGGATAATGCACTTTAGAATCTAGACTTCGGTGCTTACCCAAGCAGATGTGCTTCTCTTTGCGACATTTTCTTCGGCCTCCTTCCCAACCCAACACTAGAGATCGAGCGCCGGGACTTCGGAGACCACATGAAGTCGAGATCCGAACGGCCGGGACTCGATCCGATCTGCAACCATACAAAAAAAAAAAAAACTCATGTATTTGTCGCTTTCAAAACCACATGAAAAACTATATCTAGCTTGCAGCCGCATGGATGTGATAAAGAGGTGCACCCCGCCCCAGATGGAGACGAAGGCGAAGGCAAAGGCGAAGGCGGGCTGACCCCTCGTGTAGAGAGCGTGTATTGTGTGAGTACTACTAGTAGGTGTGTAGTATGGGAGAAGGAAGAGACGAGAGATCATGAGAGAGAACTGCCCATAGCACTATATGGAGCATTTGAGGGAATCCGAGGTGGCAACTGTAGAGTGTTCGATGCACACCATGGTCCCACCTAAGTTAATGTAAAAGGGACCTCAGAACTTGTGTGCTAGTGCTATGGGCGCTTTGTCTTAGGGACTTTGGGAGAATTAGAATTTGGCCCCAAGAAAGTTTGTCTTAGGAATCTAGCATCATTTTTTTAATTTGGGAATCTGGCCTCAAATCAAAACGAAAAATTGTTAGGAATCTAGCCTTTCGTCACTTTTGAAAATTCATAACTAGAGTTTGGTAACTCCAATTTTGGTGAACCAATTTTTGTGCACCTTGAGATGTCTAGTTTTTATTAAAAATATGAAATCAAGCCATATTTTGTAGAATTATTTAATTTTCATAAAACGTAATATGTTAGTGTTAAAAAAAAATAATTCTACAAAACATGGCAGTTTCCACATTTTTAATAAAACTAGCCATCTCAAGGGGCACAAGTTTTTATTAAGTTTTGACCTCGCCGTAGAATGCATTGACAACACTAGCGTTCACACAACCAAAGTAATCACTACGAATGTGTACAAGGTGAATCCCCAAAGCAACGCCTCAAGGCAAAGATTTCCTCAGTGACGGCGCCATCGCACGGCGTTTTTCCGCCCTTCTCGACAGTTTTGGCGGCCTCCAACCCAAACCCGCCGAGATTTGTGTATCCATGCTCCCGGCCATCATGGGGCTCCAATCACGAGGAGGACCGAGCCCTGATTGAGGGGAGTTTCGCAATCATGCCGCCCGTAGTCGATCTCCTTGATCCTCAAACTCTTATCGGTGAATTCCTTGAGGATTAGTTTGTACTCCCTTAGTTCCAAATTGTAGTTCACTTTTGCTTTTCTAGATTCATTTCTTTTAGTATGTATCTAGACATAATGTATAACTAGATGCATAACAAAACCAATGTATCTAGAAAAGCTAAAGTGAACTATAATTTGGAACGGAAGGAGTACCCAGATGAAACTTTTGAATAAAGTACTTGGTCTCTCGCATTTGTGCTTCTTCACTGTGACTGCTCAGCTTCTTTCTTTCTTCAAACGCGTACTACCTGTTCCGTCTCACGATTCGCTATTGTTTTTCGCTCTTTTATTGTTGTTTCGCGACCTATTACTTGATATACCCTTTTTCGTTTCATTAATTTGCAATTTTTGACTCATAAAATCGTGTTTGATCGCCGCCTTATTCAAATTTTTATGTAAATTATAAAACAAAGAAAACGCTCATTACAATATCTTTAGTGATGTAGTAATTCATAACAAAAAAGTGGTAATATTTATTAAAAAAGTTGAATAAGACGAGAGGTCAAACACGCTTTATATGAGTCAAAGAATTGCAAGTATTGTGGAACGGAGGGTATTTTAATTTCAAGACAAGCTAGAGTACGCACGAGTACTACAAGCCATCGCTGCCGGCCGTGTTGCCGCCTCTTGCCCTTCTTCTTTGACAACGAGCGCCGGCCCTCGCTCTTGCCCTCTAGAGTAGCCTACCTTTGGCACTCGAAGTGTCTAGCTTACAGACGGCCGAGAACGGAGGGTATCAATGAAACATGACAAATAGTAATAGAAGTAATAATAATACAATCGCCGATAGGGCATGATTTTAAAAAATAGAAAGAAAAACCATCAATTTTGGAGTTACTATGAGGGAGAAAGACTAGTTACAAGTTCTCGACCGTGAGATTAAAAAGGAAAATTAGAGTTCTTGAGCCCTCGTACACTACCTTTTTAAATAGCCCGCTATAGCCTTTCGAGGCGGGTGCCACTATTTCTCGCTCATGGAAGTACAATTTAGCCGCTCCGCTATAGCCTTCCGCTATTAGCTCCGCTATAGTCGTTTTTAGAGGTAAACCGCTAAACACCCTTAGCCCGCTATTTAAAACTACTGCTGTTCGATTCTCAAAAAACTACCGCTGTCGATCGTGGGAATTCCAAGCCAAGTGCGTTGACGCCGTTTGATCGTGGGGGAAGTGGAGCAATGGGTCTAACTCACTATTTAAGCACACACTCGATCATGGCGTTCATCCTTTCCAGCCTTCTAAGCCAGCCCACATTCTTTTGCAATCATCACGCCATGGCTCGCCTCAGCTCGATCCAAATAAGCGCACCAGGAGGAGATGGAGGCGGCGAGGGCAAGGGCAAGAATCCGGTGGTGGAGGCGCCGCGGCGACCCCGGTCCGACCGACGATGAGCACGACCCCTACGTCCCGCCCTCTCCTAGGCGGCGCCGCTATCGAGATAATCGAGAGGGATTTCACCCTCGATCGTCTCCCCCCGCCTTCATGAAGCCGAAGGAGCCGGCGGACGGCCATGGTCTTCTTCCAAGGGTGGATCGACCTGGATGAAAAGGTCAACCACTACGCCCCAAAGGTGGAAGAGTTGGCGATCCTCCTCAAGGCCTTGGCCAAGAAGGACGACGCCGAGAGGAGGAGGAGGAGGACGAGGAGGAAGAGGAGGAGGAGGAGGAGGACTAGTCCTGGCGGCCTTCCTCCTCCTTTTTATCATTTTTAATATATGTTCTCGTTTTTTTTTTTTGTTTTTGTATATTAATAAATTATATATTATTGCCGTGTGTTGCTCCTCTGTCCCCTCGACCACTTTTCGTCTTAGAAACCGCCAACCGCTAGCGACGGAGGACGAACACCGTGATCCCTAGAACCTAGCGTTCCTATCTATGCTATCGGATGAGCGGGTTTGAATGGGCTCCGTCCGCCTACCGCAGCTCGACGCCGACGCTGGCGGGCGGGGCGCGAGCTGGGAGGGGAGCGACACACCCGATGGATCGAGGACAAGCCGAGGATGGAGGCATCGAATGCGGCATAAACGGTTTTCAAAACTCGGCCGAGGCGGATGGGGCGCAGAGGGGTTGTTGCCGCCGTGGTGAACGCTAGCTCGAACGCGCGGCCGGGCCGTGTGTGTACCGGCGGACATGGCAGCGCCCAGACCCTCAACGGCACAGAATAGCTCGCCTTCAAGCCGACGAGCCCCTCGAGGTGCCAAGATAAGAAAGAAGGGAGAGAGTTCAGCCCGGGCCAACTATAGCCATGCCGGCCGGGTGCTCGCGCGCGCCATGGTCGCGCAGCAGCGCCGCAGAATTAATAATGGTAGACACCGAAAAGAGAAGTGAGCATTATAACACACCTGGATTATATTACAACTAATTAAAACATCTCGGTCTTCGTTCCATCCAGATCTACGTTTCTTGAACATCACCGCTAGTGCTAGGTAAGGATCGAACATATGCACACCATATATGCATCACCTACGACGCTGCACACTTCCAAAAGCTACCAAAAGTTGTTATATCTAGCAAGGCGGCACACCTGCAATCGTGAGCAACTCCCCGCATTGAAGAACGAAGTATAGTACACTCATGCCCACA
>JADLZK010006208.1:0-44017 GCA_015847255.1 Hyparrhenia diplandra | reverse complement strand
ACCGTAAAGAGCCCTTTTTAATATGGCTAGAAGCTTACCATTTTTATAATGCTTTTCCCATACACGATGAACCCAAGGAATATCTTCTTTGTTAAAAACATTTATGAAGATTTGAATATAGGGCTGCAGCTTCCCATATACCAAATCACCCACATCAAAAGCACGTTCAGTACGACCCTTATCTGCATATGATTTCATCCTATGATGGGCTCTTTTGCAAATGATGTTGAATGGCATCAAATAGCAGATTTCTCTCTAACATATAATTGTAATTCATTGGTTAACCCAAATCAGGACAATATAATTGTAATTCATTGGTTAACCCAAACAGCCGAGGAGCATACCGACAGAGAGCTTCAAAGGGAGAGCGTCCAATTGCTGAATGGTAGCTTGTATTGTACCATGACTCTGCCACACAAAACCATTTATTCCATTACCTAGGGCAAGCATTCACACACATCCGAGAAACCTTTCCGAACACTGATTCAAACACTCAGTTTGTCCATCTATCCGGGCATGACAAGAGGAACTCATCACGAGTTTAGTGTCATACAACCTAAACAATTCTCTCCAAATAGTACTTGTAAATATCTTGTCTCTGTCAAATATAATTCCATGAGGCAACCCATCTTGCCGATACACATAATCAATGTAAGCCTAAGCCATAGCCAGGACTAAAAATGGATGAGCCAAAGGGATAAAAACGCCTATATTTGGTGAACTTATTTATGACTACCATAATTGTATCATATCTCTACGAATTTTGTAGACCTTCTATGAAGTCCATATAGACCAGCTGCCATATGCTTGAGTTGGAACTAGAAGAGATTGCAATAAACCAGATTTGCGATGCTCCACCTTGCCTATTGGCATACTACACATTCGTGGACAAACCCCGACAATTGCATCCTTCATGCCTGGCCAACAGAACAACTGTCTGATTTTGTAGTAAGTTGCCTGAAACCCAAAGTGTCCTCCTATACCATAGTTGTGAATAGCCTGCAACACATGTTGCTGAGCTAGTGCATTGACATCAACCAAATCCTTCCTTGGTGCTTTATTACCCCATTACTCACTATAAAATCTCCAGTATGGCTATCGAACAATTGCATTGACTTAGGGTCTTCACTGTAGCCCAACTTAACTTGTTCCAGCCAATCAGATTATAGAAGGATACATCCATTATTGAATTGAAGGAAATAGGTCAACAAGAATACAAATGGAGCATGTTGCAAATAGGCCCTCCATTTATCCACAACAAAAATGATTGTCATGCATTGTTTGTCATACGTTGAGAAAGCTTTATTTTTACCAAAACAACCTTGCTCAAGAAAGCCACTAGATGAGCATCCTGTAATAACACAACACCAAATCTGTATATTAGAAGGAATAAAGTTTACACAACACGCTTGGCGAGCGCCCAAGGAGGTCAAAGAAACAACCATAGCTAGACCATCCCCGCGAAAAAAGATCTTTAGGTCGACATTACATAAAGTAAACACCTAGTAATCGACGCCATGACACGACCTAGGAGGTGACCTTGCATCTCACCATTGGTCTCTCGGTTGTACAACTAGGAAGAACATGTCAAGCATCTTGGCATCGCCCTCCTACATGTCTCCGTGAGGAGTTTGTACTACACGCCCGGGCGCTGAAGCCCATACGGTGGTGGGCCCATGATGGATCCCAAACGCTGCTTGATCAGCACCTCTCCACGCTTTGGAAGCCGGTCCTCAAGAGAGGGGCTGAGCCGCTAACCGCCTACTCTCGCCACGCAACATCGGGCTTAGCAGGGGGCTGCTTCGAGGCTCAAGAATGAGAGGAGAATTCTTCTTTTGTGTGACTACACTGATGAAGTTGTCAAGGCGGCGTTGGGCAGTCCCATCGCTGACCTCACTCGAAGGAGTGCCCACCAGCGTGAGACCTAGTAGGGCCAGCAGAGCGCCCACCATCTAGTGAATGGGGCGTGGTGGAGTTCGCAGCGCATAGGGGCCCACCACTATCGCGTCAATGGGTCGGGCTGGGTGAAGCCTGCCCCACAGGACAGGCCATGGAGCTCACGGCGTGAATGCCGACGCAGCTTGAGCGGTCCCCTGCCGCCCGCCCGCGCCGACGCCTCCTCGTCACAGCCAACCACCAACGATAGGGGCGGTGGTGCCCGGCCATGGCCCCACCAAGGCCGGGTGAACAACGAGGGTGTGTCGGACCATCGGGCGGTCCAAGGGACGAACGCCCGAGCCCGAGAGCCCATGCGTCTTGGCTGTATGCAGTCGCACACAACATGCCAAGACCCCTGCATCGCAGAAAATTTGCACATCTCAATGATAGGTTCAAAAGATAGACTAGGAGATGTTTTCTTTGCTTCAACTAGGAAGAAAGAAGTGACCTCATGTCATAGTAGTAATCCAACTGTGTTGATGTCATCGGATCAACTCCGAAACTAGTGAGACAGGTCAAGGATCAGGTAGGCCGATTTGGAGCCCATCCTTTGCCGCAAGAACTTACCAGCAGCCTCCGGAGGACCCGGGTGGGGGTTGCTGGAGCCAATAAGACACGGGAATGATGCATTACTCTGGTACAGTAATATTGGATTGACTGTTTACCACACGAACGTTAAAACAGGGGGTGGGGTGGGGGGCAGGGAATCACTTTGCCTGCAATGATTTATCTTAGGAACCTTGTCTATATTTTTATTTCAATTTCAATATTTCAGTATAGTTGCTTGTGAATTTAAGGTATATTGCCATGGCTTTTAGATCGAGATGAAATTTGGACACACATGACGATATCTATGTTGATGAAACTTCATTGTCAATGCCAATTGAAACAATTGGTATGGCTAAAAGTGAGTTTTAATTTATATGAGATTTGAAATCATGAACTTAAATGTGGTTCTTTTGTACGGTTTATACATTTTTTGGATTTGAAATATAGTGGTGTTATATCATAATATGAGAGAAAATGAAATAGGGAGAGAATAAAATAGGCAACGTATCAGGTGCGAACCAACCGCTTTGTGCAACCATGCAAACTTCTAATTTGGGTCATAGGATGCTGATACAAAGGTTAGGTAATTTTACAATTAACCCCCACTCTAATCAAACTTTTTTAAATCCCCTTCCACCTTCGCAGTGGTTATCACCTCGTGCCCTTTGGATCTACATCCCGCGACCTAGATTAGAAGTTTTCATGGTTGAACGGAGGGTTGGTTTGCACTAGATATGTTCCCAATAAAATAGGGGCTCAAATGTAGAGATCCTTATTACAGTTTGGATGCTAAAAAATAGAGGCTGATAGTAGAGGGATACGGTGGGCGTGTTTGGAAGAGTGGTCGCGGGCCAGCTCGCCCAAATACGCCCGTGCCGGGCGGCCGATACAACCTTGTAAAATGGGCAACCCCTCCTTGTTTAGTGTAGTGGTTCAAACCAACCTGGTCCGGCAGAGGTGGTGTTTGGGCACTACCTGGGAGCTGGGCTGGCAGCCCAACTGCCACCAGCCTAGACAGGCTAGTGTTTGGGCACCACCTGGGAGGTGGACTGGCAGCCCAACTGCCTCTAGCCCAACTGCTGCAAGCCCAGACGGGATCTAGGTGGTGCCTGGCGCGCGTGTGGAGCTTGCGGCTAGGCGTACGGCTCCCGGTGGTGGCGCACGGCTTGCGGCGGCGCAGAGGGCCGGTCTAGGGTGCATGGCCCGGCGTGTGCAGAGCTCACGGTGGTGAGTGCCAGGTGCACAGAGCTGCCCGTGCGGCACAGCGGGGCCGCCGCGGCACGGCCGCCGACCTGCCCGTGCAGCTGCACTAACGAGATAGAGGTACGCGGTGGCAGCCTGTGGCGTCACGACGGACGGAGGGTGGAAGGAACGTGGCCGAGAGGGACAGGAACTCGTGCTGCTTCGGCGTGCTGGTGCTTGAGATGTGAACGGCCGTCGCGCGCTCGACCTGTCCAGAGGAAGTTTTTGGACACAACATGGAGCGAACCGTACGTATAACCCATTGGTGCTCCAAGGGTCAGTAGAATGGACCAACTGATGCTCCTGTGCAAATTAAATGGGTCGGAGGATCGGAAGCGGTTAGAACCGTGGTTGACCCACCCCTAGTTTGATTTCCTAACGATATATGAAGCAGTTGGTATTATGCGCCCTACATGCACGTGATAATTGAGGAGATGGAGATGATAAATTTAAGCCTGGGCATTCGGGTTACCCGATTTTTCGGTCGGGTAATTCGGGTAATTGGAAATTCGGTAATGAAAACTGCTACCCGATATTAGCCCCCGAAAAACACTACCCGAAATTTCGGTACCCGATAATTCGGGTTCGATTCGGATATACCCAATCTACCTGAATTTACAAAAAAACAACAAACTAGACAAAATTTTATTAGCAGTTTAAACATAATTTTACTTGCGATTTTGTGTAGAATTTCAACAACAATTTGTGGAGAATAATACATTATAGTCACTGTTCAAACCAACAAAATTATATTTTAATAAAGTGATAATTTCATGTGTTCAACTAACAACAAGTGATAAATACAAAGATGAAGGTAAAACTTTGGGTAGTTCGGGTAGTTTGGGTACCGGAGTGTATTACCGAATTACCCAAACTAATTTCGGGTAATTAAAATCACTATCCCAATTTGGGATCAGGTACCTTGGGTTCGGTAATTCGGGTCCGGGTTCGGTATTTCGGTTCGGGTAATGGGTATCGGGTATTTTGCCCAGGCTTAGATAAATTCAGTTGGGATGCCAACGCGCGATTCTTCTTGTCTACTGTATTAGGTGGCAGTAATAATATAAGAAATGGTTTACGTACTTGACAAGCCTGAAGAAAATTAATAACAACATTATTACACACATTCTTGGGCGCCAAGTTAAGCGACCTGATTAGCAACTTCCAGACAACTTCAAATTCCAGCTTCTTCTGAAGATACACATCACGCGTGCTAAGCAGCAAAGAACGACAACGGAAGCAACCTGTCTTATGCTTTTCGGGTCCGCCCGTCGCCTCCGTTCGAGGAGGTTTGAAATCTCATTGGAAAGGGACAAGACAAATAAACAAAACTAAGATCAGCTAATAGTCTACCAAAACAATAGTACATTATTATCGCTACTGTCATGCAAAAAGGATAGACATATGACCAATGCATAACTTGCGTTGAATCAACACGGTTTTGTTTGATTTCTCTGCACAGATAGAAGAAACTTCGTGCTGTCTCGAGCACAAAATCAGAGTGAAGGTGTAATGGTGTGCAGCTGTCCTAACTTCAGCATACACTATCATGTCGCAGCCCCCAAGCTCGCCGCCACCGCCAAGGTCACCGCCTCGCACACTAGCCATTTCGTTGGCCGTATCCCTGTTATTCGTCTCCTCCGCTATCGTCTTGGTCACAGCAACGACAACATTCCTGTTGTGCTACTGTCGCAGGAGAAGGGACCGTCCTGGTTCCGAATATGGGCACAGGGTGCCCGGCGCCACGGCCTCCGGCAGCATTGAGGCGGTGGCGGCGATCCATTCCCTCCCGGAGTAGAGACGACCCTGCCGGCCTTCTCTTATGCTCCCCAGGACCTCGAGCATGGTGGCAGCGCACTCGAGTGCGCGGTGTGCCTCGGCGCGGTGAAGGAAGGGGAGATGGTGCGGCAGCTGCCGGCCTGCATGCATGTGTACCACGTTGGGTGCATCGACCGTTGGCTCGCCGCGCACCAGACCTGCCCGGTGTGCCGGTCGATCGCAGCTTGATTATTCGATCCTACTAGGTGGGTGAGCTTGGATTCCCCTCACCAGTGACCACTCACACCAATAATCCGCATCGTCTGTTTCATGTTTGGCATTTATAGCTTGGTAGAGGAACGGGTATGTATTCTACTACACAATGTAATATAGGGAATTAGGGATGCAATCATGCAGAAAACATATTGATTTATGATTTATTAAATCTTAATAAATAGTATTACTTACAGATGATGACTTGTTTACTTAATAATTTCCACCGTAATTTGTGTATATCGTATCTGACATCGGTGCCAAGTGCAAGACTCCATGGATGAGTGTGTTTGTGTGGTCGTGCGATCAGGCATGGGCGGGAATGGCACGAAGAGAAGATGTTTAGGATTATATCCTTGGGTAGATCGACCGCCAGTGCCCGCGGCAGTGAGATCACTAGAACCAGTGGCACCTTCAGCCGCGCTCCTCGTCTACAGGCACCATTGTTGCTACGGTCAACAGAGATTTGTCGGAAGGAGAGTGCGCAGTAGCACGGAAACCCAAGCTCCCCAAATAACTTGATTGCCCCTACCCGAGCAGGTACACGAATGAACAGAAGTTCCGGAGCTCGGCACAGGGTTCTCTTGCCGGAGATGGCAAAGAACAACTAAAACTCAAGAACAAGAACACAATGTGACGGCAAGGGTTCAGGGGAGAAGGGATACAATCGTCGTATTTACAAAGGGCCACTAGGGCACACACCACACATGTGCTTTTACTCATTTGCCCTCAGGACCATTGGCTGCGCCATCTAGCCGTTGGAACCGGATTTGCCCTCTATGACCGTTCGCTGGCCCATATCTAGCCGTCTAGGCCAAGGCCACGGCCACAAGCACAAGCCCAGGCGTGGCTCGGCATGGCTCGGCACGACACAACGGCGGCGGCAGAGCGTGTGGTTCTCCCACCGTTGGTATAAATTATATGTACACAATAAAGATTAATATATCTGTAAGCACACAGATATAAATGTTGTTGTAGAACTTCACTAAAAGAAGAACTCCTAGTTTTAAATAACCAAAACAAATTATAGGTGAATATAACTAGGTTTACCTAATCCACTTCACAACCGAAGTACTTAAGAAATTAGTTAGATAACAAGATAACTTCTGTTATTATAATTCTAATCTTGATAAACTTTGTTTTACTTATTCTATTATGGACGCTAATTCTCGACAAAAATATGCATTTCGTCATCGATGAACAAATGTGACGCGACCTTTTGACGATTTCGAAATCGTCACCAGCTCGTCACAAATGAATACTAGTGACGTTTCTGGCATCTTCAGTGACCAAAGGGGAACATCATCCATGCCAACATACCTACTAGAATTAATAGGTTGCCAAGACGGTTAAGTTTGAACCAGCGTGGGACGTGATCTACTGCACGACAAAAACTCACGGCAAGATGGGAATGGAGCTGAGTGGGATTTAGGTGGGCTGATTTGCAAAATATAAAATTAGGTAGGATGAGTGGAGGGGTTTAAGTGCTAAAATAACCCACATCCACCTCGGCCATCGGATGAGCATCCTGCGATTTAGATTGAGTTTTCATAGTTTGCACAGGAAGTTGGTTTTCACAGGATAGGTTGCCATGTAAGACAGAGTTACGTTACTAAAATAGTCAAAAGTCTATCGTTCACCTATTGACGAGAGGTGGGCTACAGAGAATTCAATAAAGCTATAAATGTCACCTTTATGATACTACCACCGAATCCGGGCCAATAGAGGGTATTCAAAAGCAAACATAATCTAAACACCATGCTAAAACTAAGAATTACTCCTTTATTCTAGAGCAACCAGGATTAAAGTACTCAAGAGAGAGTTGCAAACTTGAAGAATAAAATAAACCAAAACTCACTTGAACTATGAAGTCGAATACCAGATAATCTCATAAACAAGCTCCTCTCATGAAGAGAATGATCCCACAGAATACAACAAGAGTTGACAGGCCGGAACTCCTTCGATCTACTCCTTACTAATCTCTCTATTTCTAATAAACTTGTTTGCTAATCAAGATCTGTAGTAGCTAGATGGAATTATGCTCTCTAGCTCCAAACATGGAGATCTCATCTTCTCTAAACTCTACTGATAACAATAAATTGCTAACAATGAATTAGGGTTTTAGGGGGTGATCTGCCTCTGCTTATATAGCCTCTTAGGATGAATCTCAGCCGTTGGATCAAACCGACTTCATTGAACGGCTTTGATGTAACCTCAAGGTTGGTTGGAACAAGGTTCCAGAAGATAGACATGTGGATCCACCTAGTAGGGGCAGCAGTCCTCACCTTGTCAGATGTGGCGCCCACCTATGATGGGGAGTCTTCTCTTGTGCTTTAGGTCCTTCAAATTTACACTAATGTTTTTGTTGAAGTCCTTTTCTTCAGTTTCTTTATTTTCTCACATTTCTACACTTTCAGAGCTCATCCAACAAAATAGAGTATACACCAAAACTCGTGGAATTTCTTAGTAATTATCATCTTTCAATAGCATTGGTCCATTGTTTGTTGGGAAAATAACTAATTGATTTTAGACTTTATGCACCATCAATACCCACACTCCCTTTGAACTCCTCAATGGGAGCATCAACTAGCTCCCTATTTACATTTAACACTCTCTTAGTGAGTGTATCATTTGGTACTAATTAATCCACTCCCACTTAGCACTAATTGTGAGCCTTTCGAGTTCCTTTGATTAATTGCTAGATAATTAATGGGCCAAGCACAATGAATCCAACAATCCCCATCAAAGTCAAAAAGTCGCATATTGTATGGTCTCTCAGTTCTTGAGTTTGTTTGATATATCTGTGTTTTGCTGGAGACTGATAAATTGAACATCCATCTAGAAAGGAGGTTTGCACTTTACCCACAACTGGACAATGAACTATGCCTTGAATTATCAATTTTGTGTGGTGTAAGGCTTTCATGATTTCTTATCTGATACAAGGCTGCCTAAAGCATCCCCTCGGGTTGGAGCATATGAGTCAAACTCTAGGTCTTTTCATGAGTATCTAGAGATCACCCAAATCTCATAGACTGTGGTTAGCAGTCAAACTCACATAGGTATGTTCCTTTTAAGATGTCCTATAGGACAACATCTCTGCTTTGCACCAGCCACTCTGAACAACCGTACAGTTAGAAGAGAAGTACATTTTCTAAAGAGATGGACCTTGCAAGGGTCTCTTCTCCCCATCTACCACCGGCTTGAGTCACTATGGTATACCTTAGGTGGTTGTCAGTCCCATCTCACTTGATGCACTACCTATCACATTATGTGATAATCCATTTGTAATTTGATTTCCTAGAGTTTTAGTCATAAGGACATAGTCCAAAGCTATTACTATGGATTTTCTCAATTTTCTGACATATTTCAACCATCGTCTTACATGTCTGGTGGTCTTCATGTGGTCCTTAGAACTGTGAACTTTAGTTATCACCGTTTGATTATCACAATTTATAGGAATTGTAGGTATAGGTTTCTCAACCACCGGCAAATCCATAAGGAGCTTATGAAGCCATTTAGCCTCAATAGTGGCAGTGTCTCAGCCTGGGCACGAAAAACCAAAAACCGAAAACCAAACCGAACCAACTGAGAACCGAACCGAAACTATCGAACTGATTGGTTTCAATTCCAATTTGGTTCTAACTGAGTTATACGAAGGCCCATGGAATACAATACATGTCCCAACCCAAATAGAGCAAAACCCTAGCCATATAAGCCTAATCCTCCCCCGTCGGGAGTGCCACTCCCACTCCCACGACCAAACACACGATGCTATCCTAAAGCCGCCCCCAACGCTCGACATGGCAATGCTATCCCGAACCCCGCATCTCCTGTCCCGACCGTGACTCGGCGAATCCCCACTCTTCTGCCCTCCGGCTGCCACCAGGTCCCTCCAAATCCTAGTCACCAGGACCCTCTCGAATCACGACATCACCAGGCAGATCGATAGGGAGGCTAAGGTGTTGAGTTGTCGTCGCTCGCTGCTAGCAGAGGGGGCATCCCATGACGGCGGCATAGCATCATAGATCTAGCGACGGTGGCTTCCAATGTCCGGCGGCATCACATCCTGGGCTTCTAAGGTCCAGCAGCAGCGGTAGTTAGTGGTGCGACAACGACTACTCACCCAGTCACCCCTCGAGTGGACGAGGACATGGGGGCTCTAGATAGCAGTGCTTGACTGCTCGTCACTCCATTTTTTGTCTTTTTCTCTGCGAATTTACTCGGTTTCGGTTATAACCAGAACCGAACCGAAATAAGCGAACCTGATTTTTCTCGGTTTCATGTTTTGAAAAGAATCGATTGGTTCCAGTTTTTTAGGTAACCAAATTTTAGTGATAACCGAAGGACAGAACGGATCGATTTCGGTTAACCGAATGCCCAAGCTGAGCGGTGTCAAGTGCAGTTAGTTTTGCTTCCATTGTAGACTTCGTTATGATAGTCTGCTTGCAAGACTTCCAAGAAATAGCGCCACCTCGAAGAGTGAACGTATATCCACTTGTGGCTTTCTAACCATCAGCACCAGATATCTAGTTTGCATCACTATAACCCTCCAATACCTTTGGGTATCCGGTTTAGTGAATGTTGTAGCTTGTCAAACCCCTTTCGAATAGCACATTACTCTCTCAAGAGCATTCCAATGATCCTCTCCTAGGTTTGATATGAACTGGTTTAGTTTGCTCATAGCAAATGAGATGTCAGGCCTTGTAGCACATGCTAGGTACATTAACGAGCCAATTATTTGGGAGTTCTCAGCTAATCTCTCATTATCCTTTTATTCTTCCTTAGTATACTCATAAGGAGTGGAAATAGGTTTGCAATCATTGTAGCCGAAGTGGATTAGAACATTTTGCACATAATGAGATTGTACCAAAATCACCCCCATCATTTCATTCTCTCAGTAGCTTTATGCTTAGTATTACATTAGCTACTCCCAGGTCCTTCATGTCAAAATTTTGTGACAGGAAAGCCTTGACCTCCTGAATCACATTGAGGCTTGTCCCAAATATTAGTATATCATCCACATACAAACCCATTATTACTGTCTCTCCCCCACTGTGGCGGCAATACACACACTTGTCGACTTCGTTCGCAACAAAGCCAACAGAAGTCAAGGTTTTGTCAATTTTTTCATGCCAATGTTTCGGTGCATACTTTAGGCCATTCAAGGACTTCAACAATTTACACACATTTCCTTCTTAACCTTGCACTACAAATCCTTCAGGCAGCTCCATGTAAATTTCCTCTTCTAAATCTCCACTTAGAAAAGGCTATCTTAACATCCATTTGATGGACGAGAAGATTATGTGAGGCAGCCAGAGCATGTAGTACTCGAATGTTGGTCAATCAGGCAACTGGTGAATAAGTATCAAAGAAGTCCTCTCCTTCTTTCTGAGTGTTATCCTTGGCCACAAACCAAGCCTTGTACTTTTCAATAGTACCATAGGCCTTAGTTTCTTTTTGAACACTCTTTTTTGTCCCATAGATTTGCATCCATAGGGATGATTAACAACTTCCCAAGTACCATTAGATATAATAGAATCCATCTCACATCAAACTGCTTCCTTCCAGTAGTTAGTGTCAGGAGAGGAATATGACTCATCAATGGTTTTTGGGGTATCATCCACGAGGTATATAGTGAAGCCATCACCAAAGGATTTTGTTACCCTCTGTCTCTTACTCTTCCGAGTGACCTCAATATTATCCTCCTCATGATTTTCCATAGTTCTTTGTTCAACATGTTCAGTTGGCACAAAAATGTTAGGGGAAAATATATAGTCACTTCATCGCTAGATGTGCTAGGTGCATTTCCTTTCATCAGAAACTCATTCTCAAACAATTTAGCATCTCTGGATTCAAATACTACACCGACTAGCTTGTTAGGTACACCAGATCTAATAATTAAAAACCTATAACCCATGTGGTTAAGAGCATAACTGAGGAATAAACTATCTCTAGTCTTTGGTCCAAGTTTGTTCTTCTTTATAATTGGCACGTTTACTTTGGCCAAACATTCCCAAGTGCGCAGGTAGGAGATATTTAATTTTCTCTTTTCCCATTCCTCGAATGGTGTTACTTCTTTATTCTTTGTGGGAACTCTATTCAGGACATGACTCGTAGTCAACCTAGCCTCACCATTCCATTCCTTGGGAAGTCCCACAGTGTCCAACATGGCATTAACCAAGTCAGATAGTGTGCGGTTCTTTCTTTTAGCAATAGCATTTGATAGGGGAGAGTAAGGCGGTGTCCTCTCGTGAATAATTCCATGTTCCTTTGCAGAAAGGGTCAAACCCATGATAAAAATATTCTCCTCCACGATCGGACCACAACTGTTTGATTTTCCTCTCAAGTTGGTTCCCTACTTTAGCTTATAGATTTTAAAATAGTGCAAAGCTTCATCTTAGTTTTTAGCAAGTATACGTAGCAAAATTTAGCACAAACGTCAATAAAGGTCATGAAGTATTTCTTTCCTCCTTTTTATTAGCACACCATTCATCTCGCACACATCGAGTGAATGAGGTCTAGAGGTGCCAAGTTTCTCGCCTTTTTACGGCCTTATGAGGCTTGTGAGGTTGTTTGGCTTCAATGCAAACATGGCACTTAGATCTGTTGATCAAATCAAATTTAGGGATTAAACTCATATTAATTAGCTAAGCGCGTCATACATCCAAAATTAATGTGACATAATCATGAATGCCAAACATTAGGTTCGTTCATCTCCATGTCTCACATGGTTTACAAAAAGAGAAGTGAAACAAGCCCCCGCTTTCATAGCCCGTGCCAATAAAAAAGTTACAAATTTGGATACAACACATTTATTGGATTCAAAAGCAAGTTTAAAACCATCTCTACAAAGTAGAGAGCCACTGATGTGATTCTTCTTGATGGAGGGGACATGTTGCATGTTCTTCAGTTGCATGATCTTTTCGGAAGTAAACCTCAGATTGACCGTACCAACAACATGAACAACAGCAGGCGTAACGTTTCCCATCAATAGGGAGGACCTCGACCTCCTAATAAGTAGAAAACAAATAAATGTCAACACATACATGAATATTAGCACCTATGTCAAACCCACCAGTCAGGAGAGAGACAAACTGAAAGAATTGTAGGTAAATATTAACCATACCCCAATACTCTAGCCTCACTAATCACCATGTTAGCAAACTCCTTTGGTTTGTCCTTGCGGTTAGGGCACTCCTTTGCCCAATGATCATCAACACCATAGACAAAACAAAGACCCTTTTCCTTGTTGTTCTTCTTTTTTGAAATTTGAAGCCTTGGGCTTGATGGTATTCTTGTTTTCTTTTTCCTCTGAAATGCCTAAGGGTTCTTCTTCTGCAGTAGATTGGTGCTAGAACCTCCCTCATCATACACCTTCTTGCCATGAGTGTCCTTTGCCCTTGTATTCTCTTCCACACCAAGGGTGGCAATGAGGTTAGTCACACTAAACTCCTGCATATGGTGTTTTAGAGAAGTGGTGAAAGCCGGCCAAGTAGGTGGCAGCTTAGCGATGATACCGCTGACCACAAACTTGTCGGGTGGCACACACTCCATGTTCTTCGGTTCCTTTGCTAGCATTTGTATACCATGAGCCTGTTCACCCATAGATTAGTCATTGACCATCTTGTCATAGAACTACTCCATGGTGTATAGCTCTCTGCCAGCATCGACAACCTCGAACTTGGCCTCAAGTGTATTCCACATGTCCTTGCCTGTGGGCAGATCCATGTACACCTACATGATACTCTTAGGTATGATACTAATAAGAGCCCCCTGAACATGTTATCTATCTCATTGAAACTACTCTCTTAGGAGAAAGAGGAGGATCAGTGCGCTTTCCTTGACCACGTGCTCACAGTGGATGGAAGTAAACCACAACATAGATCGGACACGCCAGATCTTCAAGTTGGCACCACCATCTTGTAGAGGGGGTGGTTTCAGTGACACAACAAAGCTAGCACTCGAAAATGACCTGACAATTTTTTTGATGGTTGAAAATTTAGGCATTTTATGAGATGCATTAATCTAAAAATGCTAAGATATATACTAACAAGAACATCTTAAGAATGCCTTTCGGCCTGATCTTAGGCCCTGACTCACCCTACGTGGATGAACCTTGCGGAGGAAACCTTGGGTTTTTGGGGCATTGGATTCTCACCAATGTTTTTGTACTTGCTACCGCAACAAGTAATACATGCAATGCCTACTGCAACAGTAAACAATAGCATAAAGAGAAGATGTTTTGGATTGTACCTTTGGGTAGATCCACCACCGGTACCCACGACAGTGAGATCAACAAAACTAGTGGAAGCTTCATCCACACTCCTTGTCTACGACGCCATTGTTGCTACGGTCGATGGAGATTTGTCGGATGAAGGAGAACAATCGCGCGAAACCCACAATCCCCAAAAACTTGATTGCCCGCCTACCCGAAAAGCAGGTCAACAATCGACACATAAGTTCCAGGGGCCTGCTCGCTAGAGCTCCCTGGTCGGAGATGGCAAAGAGCAACTCGAACTCAAAAACAAGATAGTGTGGCAGCTAGGGTTGAGGGAGAAGGGATACAACCGTTGTATTTTTAGAGGGCCGCTAGGGCGCACACGTGCTTTTACCCATTTGTCGTCTGTGACTGTTGGCTAGCCCATCTAGCTGTTGGGCGGGTCCAGTGCACCACAAAAGGGACACGTCATGTCCGTCCAACTCCAAGTCCAAGTCTAAGGCCTCGGGCTCGGCACAGCAGCGGAGGCGGCACGTGCGAGGCTCCCCCACACTCCCTCTCGACTCCCCAATGGGAGCATCAACTAGCTCTCTATTTAAGTTTAGCACTCTCTTAGTGAGTGTACCATTTGGTACTAATCCCACTCTCACTTAGCACTAATTACGGGCCTTTGGAGTTTCCTTTGATTAATGGCTAGCTAATTAATGGGCCAAGCCCAATTAATCCAACAGATCTGCCGCTAGGGGAAGAGCACACCTAGGATCCGTTGTCGCGCGTGCGCCCGGATCCATTGCTCAAGTGCTTGCCCGCCATGGATGTGGCTGCCCTCCACTGGATCCAGCCATCCAAAGCTGGACTTGACACCCCATTGCCCGAATTGGCACCTCTATGCTCATTGGTGGGGGTGCTTTGGTGGTGGGGGGAGAGGGGGAGGAGCTAAGGCAGCGGTGAAGGTGCTCATGTGGTAGTGGTGTCGCTGATCCGAAGTTGATGGAGGGGCCGCCCTTTGCTTCCAAACGCTAGAGTGGCCGCGCCAACCATTCCACATCCACCATGCCAGAGGGCCAATGGAGGAAGAGGAAGAGAGAGAGAGAGAGAGAGAGAAGGAGATGGCGGCGGCGCCGCTCAAGGATGGAAAAAGCAGAGGGTGACGGAAAGGGTGACGACGATGGAGGGAGAACGTTTGGGCACTCATGAGGAAAGAAGTTGCAAACGCCTGTTGGGAGAGGAGGGAGTCGGATAGAGGGTCAGGCGAGAATGAAAACCTAAGTTACTTATTTATACTGAATGCACATATCGGGCCTCGTCTGGGCTTGTTTCGGCCTCGGCCTTTTTCCCGAGGTGAGCCATTCCGGAGGTCCGCCTCCGAAAATGGAGGCATGTAATTGTGACCCTCTCGCTAAACAAACACGACCAACTTCGTTAATTCAATTCATTAATTAGTAAGGCGGTAGGATTTTGTAAGTGTCTCTGTTAATAAAAGGGGACCACCACGCAAAATAATTTGTGTAGTAGTGTGTTTAGTTCTATGACGGGTGTTATCATTACTACTGGACACAGGAGCTTTGCCGAGTGCTGGCAAAGGCAACTTTGCACTCAGCAGCGGCTTTGCCGACTACCACACTCAGTAAAAGGCACTCGGCGAAAATTCTCACGGCAAAGGGCTCTTTGCCGAGTCCCTTTTGTCCGGTACTGTATGTCTTCATCATGAGCCATATGTAAAAAAAAAGGATCTGTGTATAATATAGTAAAGATCACTAGAAGAACGTAGCCAGACTGCTAGGCTTGAAGTTGCATCGATCCATGACATGATCTTAATTATTAGGCGTCACCTCAATCTTGATTCTGTCGTCTTGCTCCTTTGTGAAGCATATTCCATTTCTACACAGAGGACAAACTAATACATATGACTTCAGCTGGGCTCCTTGGAAAATTCTTTTTCTATGGACACATCTTGTTACTGGCACGCCAAATAGCCCAAGTTGCACCTCGAAAAATGAACATTAATACATCTAGAGGTGTTGATTTAGGCTGTCAACGTCCCCAAAAGTCAGCAATGGATCCATTTAGCCTTTTAGCGAAGCCTATCGGATCAGTGAACACTTCCCACACTTCTCTAATTAATCAACTGCAAACAAATTAATTAAAATGAGTCAGCAAACAGCCAAAGAAGATATGATCTCAACTGCTTCCTTTTTCCCTGAAAAACTAAATGTATGGCATTGTCATTTCTTTTAACGATTCAACTAAACAGCTATGTGCAAACGAGCTCCTCCTGTGGTAAGCGGAACAAAGAGTTGACACTGTCTCCTTTATTTTATTTTATCACATGTGTCAGTTTCTTGTGCGTAAACGCTAGTAGTTCATGCATGCACCTACCGGTATGGAGCTTCCAGTACTAAATTTTCTTGATAATCCATGTCAACGCCATACCTACCATTCTCATGATAAGGCCCCGGCTCCCTCACCCAGGCTCTGTATAGCATCCATCCGGAGAAAGCATCAGCCCGACGACTACGGAGTGGCGTTCTCTCGTCGCAGCTGCAGCGCCGCCAGCATGGCTGGTTCTTACATACCCTCACCGACTATCTCAGAATCGGAGAACCGCCCGGCGACCAGCAAAGGTTCGCTGATCTTCAGCTACACCTGCGTCGGCCTCACGGGGACTGCGCTCTTCGCCGTCCTCTTCTTCTACTGCTACCACCGGTTGATCCGCAGACGAGCGCCAGTCACCGCCGCCGGAGCAGAAAACCATCCAGGGCCTGAAGGCCACCATATCGGCGTGGACATCACCAAGCTTTCTGAGTTCGCGTACACTCAGTCGTCGAGGCGCAGGGGCAACGGCGACGGCGCGCAGTGCTCCGTGTGCCTCGGCACGGTGCAGGCTGGCGAGATGGTGCGGCGGCTGCCCCTGTGCAAACACCTGTACCACGTGGAGTGCATCGACATGTGGCTGGCGTCGCACGCAACCTGCCCACTCTGCCGGTCTGACGTCGAGTCACCGGGGGAAGCGTCCACGGAGCCGCCTGAGGCTCTGCCGGTGTAGTTCGGCGATGATAATCTGTTGAAAGCCTCCGGCGGGCACGTTAAAGCGTAGTTTTGTTTTTATTGCGAAAATCATAGGTTGTCACCTGTGTTATGCATATATTTGTGTATACATCAAAACTTTCATCATCTCTGACTCTGATCTCCATCTTTTCGGTGTTCTTCCTAGTTACAAATTTCAACTGCTAGCTAGTAATTTCAGCAGCCGCACATTTGGGTAAGTATGTTGGGGCTGCTCGTTGATAAAGACAACATTTTGTTTTGGTTATTTTTTCATATGAGAAAGTTCAAACAACATTTCGAAACATCAAATGATTTTGGTTGAAGTCATGAACATAAGAGATGTAGAACTCATCTAGATGTATAACTTTTGTTTTGGTTATTTTTTAATATGACAAAGTGAAACTAATATGGTTGAAAAAAATTACATATGTCACGTATACTTTATGGAACCCTGTGGAACCATAGGAGAGAGATGTAAAATTGATGAACAATGATACTATCACTTTTTTTCGTGAAAAATGACCAAAATATAGTTGCAAATATTAAAAGTTATGAAACATTGTCATTAGCAACTTTTTTATTTGAAATCATCTTGTTATAGAAAAGTAAGCCCGAATCTTCTAAAATTTGAAATTTGAATTTTTCAAATGACCTCGGATAGAGAAACGGCTAAAATAAAAATTGTAGATATAAAAAGTCATGAAACTTTGTAGTCGACAATTTTTTTTTGAAATCATCGTGCCAATGAAAAGTATGTTTGAAAATTTCAATTTGAAATTCTAATTTTACAAATGACCTCGGATGGAGAAACTACCAAAACGGAAGTTGTATATCTCAAAAAGTTATAGAATTTTGTAGTTGAAAAGTTTTTTATTTGAATTCGTTTAGGGATGTAAATAATCAATTTACACTCACTTTATAATAATATGTGTGGAATCAAAACGAAATATAGACATAAGTGACTAAGTGGTCAAGCAGAGGGGGTACGTGTGAGGCGAGGTCATGAGTTCGATCACACCAAGCGTGAAATTCGCAAGAAGAAGTCCGTGACTTGCAATTTCGATGGAGCAGCTAAGTGTCTGATCGAAAAAACCGTGACTTGCGACTTCATCGGAGCGGCGGAGTGTCCGTGGGGCACTCCCTGTTTAAAAAAATTTTTGCATTTTTTTTGTTTTTGCATTTTTCCAGCCTGTCAGTGGGATGTGCACGGCCTCAGGCAGCCAACATCTCGAAAAGTTAGTAGTGGTAAATCAGTAAATAATTCTCTATTCGGCTTAAAAAAATTTAACATCGGTCAGCAAACAGCCAAAGAGTAGAGACTACAGGTATGGCTCTAGTACATAAAATCTTTTACGTGGCGCCCCTAAAATAATGTGTGGCGGGCGTTCAATTAGCCCGCTATGGTTAATGCACCGATTAACGTGGGCGGACATTTTTATTTACCGCGCCCGCCTCATAAAATCGATTAACAGAGGCAGACCTTTTATAAATAGCCCGCCACTGAAAAATGCATCCATTTTCCGAGACGGACTGTTAAAAGGCCCGCCCGAAAAATCCCCTTAGGTCCATCCACTACTAGACAATTGAACTTCCGTGGCGGGCAAAAATGATTTTCGGTGGCGGTTTTCACGCCCGCCACGGACGGAAGGTCACAGAAAATACGAGAACGGTGGCGGTTTTTTTTTGCCCGCCACCGTTAATAGAAAAAAAAAAAAAAAAGAAAAAGCCCGGCGACACCCTAACGGGCCCGGGCCCAGATCCGGGCCCGTTAGGGTTTCGTCCGCTTCGATCCGCGACGCCCGGGGTGAGCCCCGCCGGGAGGAGAGGTGAGGGAGCGCCGCCGCCGCCGCGCCCTGCCTCGGCCGACGCCCGGATCCAGCCCGGATCCGGCGCCGGCGGCCGGATCCCGCCCGCCGCGCCCGCTCTACTCGGGGAGGAGCTCGAGGTGGTGGGAGCCCGCGCCGGTGGAGGAGCTCGGGGGACGGAGCGCCCACCGCCCGCCGGCCCGGGGGGAGGAGGGGAGGGGCGCCGCCGCCCGCGCGCCTGCCGCCGCCGCCGGATGAGCTCGCCCGGATCCGCGCACCCTTGCCGGATCTGGCGCGGCCGGCCGGGTCGAGGAGGCCATGTGCCGCCGCCCGCCGTCGACGGTAGAGAGGGAGGGAGACGGGCGAGAGGGAGGGAGACGGGATGGTCGCCGACGGGGAGAGAGAGGGAGGTCGCGGACGGGGAGAGAGGGAGAGAGAGCGCAGTGTGCGGCCGAGTGGGGGAAGGGTGCGGGCTCAGAGCTAGGGTTAGGGAGTTAGTGAGCAGGGGGAGTTTCCAATATATATGCTCGTACTTATCGGGCTTATTTGGGCCGCCGTCAACTGGGCCTCATTAACCGTGGCGGTTTTTTTAAAAAACCGCCACGGTTAATTGATTTACCATGGCGGTTATTAAAACCTCCACGGTTAATTATGAAAAAACCGTCACGGTTAATTAAGGTATTAACCGTGGCGGTTTTCTAAATGCCCGCCACAGAAAATCTTTTCCAAGTGCCTCGTAAAATCAATTCTGTAGTAGTGATCGCCAAGCCCAAACCGACCTCCTTATCGGGCCATATATATCAAGGGAGCTAGGTTTTAGTCGATCTCACACACTTCTCTCCCTCTCGCTTCTGTTCCTGAACCGATGGCGCCCTCCCATCCCTAGCCTCCCTCTACACGCGTAAACAACGACGGCCCACCCCTCCCCTCCGTCCTCCATCACCCACGCGTCCGGCGGCCCACCCCTCCCCGTCCCTCCTCCCACGCGTCCCGGTGGCCCATCCCTCCCCTCCTCCTCCCTGTCTTCCATGGCGCGCAGCGGTTCTCCACGCCGGTAAATCCTCGGGCAGCGGCTCTCCGCGCCGGTAAATCCTCGGGCAGCGGCTCTCCGCGCCGGGCAAGTCTTCCCTGCCTTCCATGGCGCACGCGCCGCGGCGGATTCGGGCGCGGCACAACCTCCGGCAGTGGATCCACACCGGGCAAGGGCCTTAGCGGCAGATCCTTGCGGTACCGGTACTCCTACGATGAATTCAGGCGTGGCACACCATCCGACGGTGGATCCATGGCAGGCAAGGGCCTCGACGGCGGATCCATGCGGAATCAGTCCTCCGATGGCGGATCCAGGCGGGGCAAGGAGGATCCTGGGGCGGCAAGGTGGATCCTGGCGAGGCGGCCCTCCGGAGGTAGATCCACGACGGGAAGCGACGACGCGACGTGGATCCATGGCTCGCGGCGCAAGGAGGCGGCTACATCATGGATCCAGCCAGCGGCAGCAGTGGTGTCGAGTTCCAGTCGGCGGTGGCGGCGGTGTCGAGGTGCAGCGGTGGATCTTATGTTAATGATTTTACCGTGACCTCTTTTTGGTGACGGGCACCCTTGCCCGCCTCCGAAAATTAAAACGTCTGCCACCTAAATTTTTTTCTGTACTACTGTGGCATTCTCTTTTCTTATGTTAATTCTATTTTTTACAAGCTCCTATTACTGTGAACCGATACAACAAATAAAATTAACACTGTCGGCTATAGAACCGCCCGAGATATTAATCTTCGACAGAAGAAATAACCTTGCCACTGGCGGTCATACCTCCGCCAGTGATATAAGATAGCCGACAGAGAAATAATTGAGAACACTGGCGGGTAATTAACCGCCAGTCTAGTTCGTGTTTATTACTGACGTTTAGCGGTGGCGGTTGGACTTCGCGCCACTAGAGATGCCTTGGGAGCCGGCAGTGAAATTTGCTAGTGGACTAGTCGATTCAACTAAACAGCTATATGCAAACCAGCTCCTGGTGGTCAGCAGAACAAAGAGTTGAGTTTGTCTCCGTTTTATTTTATCACATGCATGTGCTACTTTCTTCAGAGTAAACGCTAGCAATTCATGCATGCACACACCGGTATGAAGCTTCGTACTAAATTTCCATGATAAATTAGTAAGAGGAACAGGTATAATTAATCGTATCTCCTCTCCAATCAACACCTCAATCCATGTCAACGCCATCCGTACCATTCTCATGATAAGGCCCCGGTCAGTACTCATCACCCTGGCCGTACATATATCCCCATCGGGCCAAAGGATCAGCTCTTAGACGACGGAGTGCCGGCACCTCGTCGCAGGTGCAGCGCCGCCAACATGCCTGCTTCATTCCTACCCACACCGGCTATCTCAGAATCAGAGAACCGCCCGGCTACCAACAAAGCAGGTAAGCTGATCTTCAGCTACACCTGCGTCGGCCTCACGGGCACAGCGCTCGTCGCCGTCCTCCTCTTCTACTGCTACCGCCAGTTGATCCGCGGACGAGCGCCAGTCACCGCCGCCGGAGCAGAGAACAATCCAGGGCCTGAAGGCCACCATATCGGCGTCGACATCACCAAGCTTCCTGAGTTCGCGTACACGCAGTCCTCGAGGCGAAGGGGCAACGGCGACGGCGCGCAGTGCTCCGTGTGCCTCGGCACGGTGCAGGCCGGCGAGATGGTGCGGCGGCTGCCCCTGTGCAAACACCTGTACCACGGGGAGTGCATCGACATGTGGCTGGCGTCGCACGCAACGTGCCCACTCTGCCGGTCTGACGTCGAGCCGCCCGGGGAAGCGTCGACGGAGCCGCACGAGGCTCTCCCGGTGTAGTTCGGCGATGATAATCTGTTTGTGTGCCTCCGGCAGTCATGTTAAATCATAGCTTGTCACCTGTGTAATTAATTTCTGTACTTACTCACATCATCTTTTCAATGTACTACCTATTTGCAAATTTCAACTGCCAGTACTGCACCAAATCCAGACGAGGGTTCGACTTCGATCCGTTTATTTGGTTATTAAAAATATTTAAAGCATAGTAAAGAGTACACATAGAATCCCTATTAACAAAGGGTACACTTAGAATCCCTCTTTGGACGGCATAGATCATGCGAGTCCTGGCATTTTAGAGAAAAAACAATCCTCGTACTCTAGCAAAATATAACCCGCAGTCTATCCTCCTCCCTTAGTTTTTTTTTTTTTCTAAAAACTACCTCAAATTTTTCATAAAATAGAACCTTAGTGGGCCCTTTTCAAAAAAAAAAAAAAGAACCTTAGTGGGCTGGCCTGCCAACAGTTCAGTGGGCCTTAGTGTCCCAAGTTTAGCCTAAAGTTGGTTTCCCTTATCTATTAATTTTTTATGATTAATAAATATGTTAAAACTTAGAAATTGCATAGTAAATCACAGGAAAAATGTAAAACAGAAAATCAAATCGTTTTTAGAAACCTCATGAACAAATTTATGCAATTTAACCAAAGAAAAGCAAGTTTTAGTATGTGTGCTAAAAACGCATGTTTTAATACAAAGATTTCACTGTAATTTTTTCCTACTATTCTTTAGCCACAACAAACATAGCAAATAAAAACACATATATCTCAAAGTTAAAAAAATAAAAAATAATACACGTCAACCTTTGAAATATATAGATAGTGAAATGGTAAATCTGAGTTAAAAGATACAATCATTGGTAAATGACAGTTTCCAAATAACAAGAAAAAAAACACTAATATATTACACAAAGAACAATTCAACTATCATTATCCGTACAGATGTACCTAACTATAAGGAAGAGAGAGAAAAAAAAGAGCTAACGCCGTAATTTTTTCTAGTCAATTCTATACATGCACCCCAAAAGATGAAGCTTTTCGTTTCTTAAAAAAAAAAAGAAGAAGAAAGAAGAAGCCTTTTTTCTTCTTCACGTCTACAAGCTAATCTGAATAATAACAACTTCATATCAAGACAAAGGGAACCTTAGCATATTCCGTCGCCGGCAGGTTTGCTTTCACGCAATAAACAAAGGAACCGCGCCAATAACCCGTCATCTTCCTCTCATAGACGCGCATTTCGCATTGATTCAGAAATTGGCCATTTGACATATCCGGGATGCTGAGTCTTACTAGCGACAAACAGTTCCCCCCAAAAAACATGCATTGAGCCCGTAGTGTAGAGCAGATTGTTTGAACTCTGAAAGTCTGAGTCTGATGAAGTTGCATCATGTCCATTTACAAGCGGCCGTGGCCAGGCCTCAACTTTCCTCCACCCCCACCACACCCACCACCACCACCACCACCATGGCGTCCACCGCCATCGTTGACGCGTACTCCCAACTCTTCCAAGCCAACAGGAAGGGGCGGGGGCATAGCAGGTGTCAGCGTCGCCGTTGGGGTCCTGCTGTTTTTCTTCTCCTGCATATGCTGCATATGCAGCCTCGTCCGAGGGCAGCGCCAGAGCCGCCGCGGCCGCGCCAGTGCGGCCACGGATGCCGCCACGCCGCCATCTGCAGCTCACACCTTACCACCTCAGCCAGCGGTGTCAGATCAGTCGCAGCGCCGCGCCGCACCTGCACCCGTACCTGAAAGCGAGCCGCGGCGCGCCAGCCCGACGTTGGGCCTCCCGTCATTCGCTTACAACCGATCCGTGAGGCACAGCGTGACCAGCGGCGGCAGTGAAGAAGCGGCGGCGACGTGTTCCGTGTGCCTCGGCGCATTCCAGGTCGGGGAGACGGTGCGGCTGCTACCGGTGTGCCTGCACTTGTACCACGTCGAGTGCATCGACCCCTGGCTGGACGCGCACTCGACGTGCCCGCTCTGCCGGTCGGGCTTGGGCACCGACTCGACGACGATGGACATGGACGGCGGCCTGTTTCCTCCGGTTTAGTCATGGCTCCGCTTCAGTTCAGCTGTGGTTAGTTTCATCGGTAGAGACTAGAGAGGAATATTTCGTTACAACAATACTATGTCTTTTCAGGTTTGATTGTTTTCCAGATAATGGATGCAGATCGAACTATATTTACTCTACAGTTTTGTATTATAATTGTTACTCCTATGTTCCAAATTATAAGGTACTTCGACATTTCTAGAGGACACACATTTTTACTACGCATTTAGATATATGCATTTAATTAGAACTGTAGGGAACTCCACAAAGAAGAGGCAAGACGACCAGAAGGCCCCTGGGAGGTACTCAGGAGTCAGGACGACAAACTAAGACAGCAAGTAAAGGCTGCATGTGGTGTTCCTTTTTTGGTCTTGGATGGTGGTATGGGAAATGACACTAGTTGCTGGGAGGATGTTTTCCTCTATTTTGCTATGCTGTTTGGCTGGTTGTAATCCCTGAAACAGTTGGGTTTAACGCTAGGCTTTGCCTTCGGCGATCCTTCTTTTCTCTGTTCAGGTTGATAGGAGTAGTATCTGCCCTCTAGCTTCTTCCCTTCTGGAAACAAATCTGATAACGTTTAATTTCCGTTAGTCCGTTAATGGAAATGGGGAATCACCCTCGGTTCAAAAAAAAAAAAAAATCTATATTATGTTTAGATACATAGGAAAACTATATATTTAGAAGGGGCAAAACGTCTTATATATAATTTGGAGCGATGGGGTAATACTTATTTTTGGTGTGTGTTTTTGTATAATGTGATTATAACACAAGTTATTTGCAAGTTCATAGAAGGACTCTTCTTTTTCTACCATTTCAAAAAAAGGATTATGGACTTGCCATAATTCCACAGTTTATGATAGTTCTGTGAAGGCTCTAAGGAAAACTTCATTCTAGACAAAAACACAAAACATATATCCATCGACCAATATTTCAGGAAAACAATTCCTCAAAAATATATTTTAGGAAAACATTTCAATTTTGACCTTCATTGTGTTGTTTTTGTTGTTCATTTAGAATCCACTAGTAAAAGTGCCCGTCGCGTTGCAACAGGAGTACATTGTTTTCTTTATTTACAACATCATTTTTCTATTGCACTCAACGCTACACATATGCTTGACTGGTGTTAGCCAAAAGGCATATTTACTTCCCGAGAATTTTTACTGTGCTTGAGAGGAACCAGCGGTTCCTCCCGTTAACGTGGTTCTAACCGGTTCCTCCCCCTAATTATAGATTAAGGGTAGTTTAGTATTTTTGTTAGCAATACCGCTCCTATGCTTCCGCATCCTAGCTCCACGCATCGCTCTTCCCCGTCGCGTCCGCTTGCTCGCGCCGCCGCTACGGCCGCTATGCCGCGCTCTGAGTGCCCCTGCGCTGGTCCGCATGTCGCTGTGGGAGCCCTGCTCGCATCTCGCATGCCTGCTGGTCGTCCCATACAAACAAACTGCGGCCAGCGGCCAGGCTCCATTATGAGGGCGAGCATGGCCTATACCTGGTGACAGGGCAGGCTCGTCGAGGACCCGGGTGGCCTCGTCGTCGGCTCGTGACGCCATAGACGGCGATGACCTAATCAGTGGCCTGGACGACGACGTGGTCCTCCACAGTCCACATCCTCGAGCTGGTGGCCGACGCGGTCCCCGCCGCACCGCCATGGAATTCGCATTCATGCTTGGCGGCGGCGGACGACGACGACATGCTGCTGTAGGTGAAGAATGCGTTCGTCGACGATCCCCAGGGTGTCTTGGCGGGCTGCAACGCCAGCGCCGGCGCCGGTGCTGACACGTCGGGGTTCTGTTCCTGGGCCGGCGTGGCGTGCGAGGCGAGCTTGGGAACCTCACCGTGCTCGGCCTCGCCTCCTGCAACCTCACCGACCCGATCCATAAAGGCTTCGCCTTGTTGGCTTCCGTGCTCTAGGTGAGACCAGGCTGTGGTGATCGCCGCACCTTGCCGATGGCGGTGGCCGTGCGTGTGCAGGACTGGATGCCGGCGGCGAGCCTTGTGTCGTGGCTCGACGGGTGATAGCCGGCAACAGAAACGGGTTCCACGGACAGGTCTTGTATTGTGATCCGGAAGGGTGTATTTCCATTGTATTTCTAGATTTGTTTTCCTAAAGAAAAAAACGGCCTTAAATCATGATGATATCATCATGATTTCATATAGATGCCAGCAAGCTAACAAGATCGAAGCTGCTTGCTCCGCTGCTCGTCGGTGTTCGCGTGCGCGTGTGCCGTGGATTGCTTAGTGTCGTGTGGTCTATGTCTGCGTGCGCCGTGCAGGTGTTCCTGGTCTGTGCGTGTGGCGATGCCAACAAGCCGGCTCGAAGGCCGGGCAGTACGGCAAGGCATGAAGAAAGGAAGGGGCATGAGCGTGTTCACCGGCGGCTCCTGCTGCTGTCCGACGAGGTGAAGGCACGACCGGTGTTGTTCTGCTGCCCGTGAGGAAGAAAGGGCGGCGTGGTGGACAGCAGAGACACGACGTCGGGATGTCATGGTTCTGGGCGAGGTCGGAGGACGACGGGGCTTGGTCGGGGCGAGGACACGCGGCCGACGAGGAAGCAGAAGTTGCTCCTCATCAGACTAAAAGGACTATCATACCCTTCAATATTAATTATAATTCGGTTCCAGTCTTATGGTTCCTGCGTCTTGACTTGGTTCCTCTCACGTGGTTCCTCTAACTTTTTAACCATCGGATCAGGCCAAATGGAGGGCCCATATTAATCCCAAGCGTGGTAAAAACTCTCTTACTTCCCTATTTAAAGTAACTATGAAAACAGTTTTTGTGAAAGCCAAAGTCAATAGCAAACAATTTGAAAGCCTATGTGTAAAACTGCCATGAGCTTTATTCTAGCGGCCCGACAAAAGTATTGATTTATATATGCTTGTGGGCGAGCCTTCTAGTTGCCTGCCGCCTGCCGTATGTCTTCCTTTCGCGTTGCCATCCATTGTCGCATGTCGCTGCGGCTGCCACACATCACGATGGCCTCCGGCTGGAACACGCGACGACTGTTTCCATGCATGGTCTTGAACACCTTGTAGTACCCCCTCGTTAGTCATCACTCATGCCCTCCCTCAACGACACGCTCAAGGCTCGGTACTGACCGTCCCCTTCTCCGACTGACATGGCTCACAATATCCCTTTTCACAAGGAAGAAATTTTGGTGCGCTACTGGAACGACATTGTCATCGCCCAGGCCAGTTGCGGTTGGTTGCCGGGTGGAGTGGAGGAATGGAGGAAGGCAGTCTCGACGCCGTTGCTGTGGTGCACCATCCATGTCGTCGATGTATAACATGCGCCTGAAGTGCTGGAAGAGCTCGTTGATGGCAAGCACAATGTCGTTGATGAAGCACATAAGCCTCTGGCCGCCAACGCTTCGCACACATGGTGCATGCCGCCGGCCCGATTGCTGCTGAGTGCGCGCGCCGCAGCCAGCGACGACCCGCCGGCGTAGCATTGGCGGTACGTGCGTAGTCCCAGCGAGGCCAGCTATGGGCATGTTGTGCCTTCTTAGCACTCCTATATATATTGTTCGACAGTGGCGGAGGCAGAAATATTTTATAGGTGTGGCGGATTTATAAAGGTCAAACATAGTATTATACAATATAACTATCAATTATGTAAGGACATACTAGAATATTACCTAAATATTATATTACTAGTTTACTATGTGATCGCAAATATAAAATAAAACCAAAAGTAAAGTATTGACACGTAATAAAATATCTCACGAGGTAAAAAAAAAATAACGTTATCGAAGCAGTTGCAGACTGCCGGC
Source organism: Hyparrhenia diplandra (assembly GCA_015847255.1). Taxonomy (NCBI): domain Eukaryota; kingdom Viridiplantae; phylum Streptophyta; class Magnoliopsida; order Poales; family Poaceae; genus Hyparrhenia; species Hyparrhenia diplandra. The sequence goes on along the minus strand of JADLZK010006208.1, from coordinate 16,532 downwards.
GCAAGCGAGAAGGGGAGGCACGGAGTCGCAGCCGCTGTCACCGACGTGGCGGATTGGCTGTGTCGAACTCGCGACACTGTCCATGGCCACCGCGTTGAGTTCTCGGCTTCTCACATCAGCACCACTGTCCATCATCTACGGTCCAAGAAACACAACGTTGATCCATCAGATCATCATAATTCGAAGAGCGGAAAAAGAATAGACGCTAGCAGACGGGCCTAGGCTAGTTTTCATTTCCCACCGTGCCTTCTCATATTCAACGCCACGAGAGGCCCATCAAGTGGACGAGGAATACACGTGTATGAGTGTATCACCGTGTACAAATATGCATGTATTCCAAATATAGCATGTATATTCAGTTTTTAAACTATTTTTAGGTATGGCGGCCGCCAAGGCTTGCCAGATTGCTGCCTCTGCCACTGTTGTTCGACTATATATGTTGTGCTGGTGTCCTCACCGCAGGCGTTGAAGCTCTCCGGGTCGAGGTTCTTCTGCAACAAACTGACACTTTGGCTATGGAAGTCCACAATCCCCGCGTATATGGCGGTCATAGATATAGATAGATATGTATGCATATAAGCGCAAGTGTTTGATCGAACGCAGGATGTTCAAGCGTAATGGCGAACGATTCTCTTGCTAGCTACAAGCCTGCAAACGTGACGTGAAACACTACAACTTCAAGCGTGTCAACGGACTAAACGCCGGGCGTATCGGATCTCAATGACCCGTGCGCCGACGTCCGCTCAGGCCGCGCCCAGGACTCACGTACTCTCCGCACACACGCGTAGTCTCGCGTGATGTGGACTCACGTCAGGTCCGATGTAGCGGCCCAATCGGGACTCGGAGAAGTAAGAGGCGAAAGAAAACGATGGTGAAAAAAAACGGCAGAAATTTTCTCTCTTTATTAGTAGGTATAGATATATGGTCTCTGCAGGATGTTTCAAATGTTCATACATAGCATATTTTTCCTATAATCCATTGTGAATTCCTATAGTACTCATAAAAACTCCATGGGATATTTTAAGATTAAGTTTTGGTTATTCACATGGTATTCATGGGATGTACACAATATATTTGATTGCTCCCACAATATCCATGATATGTTGTTTTTCTTTGTTACTTGACATGTTGATCATGATTCACCCAAATCTAGAATTAGTTCCCGCGAACCCAGAATATTAATCTCTCGAACATAGGACATTTTTCTTGTGAAAGCAAAATGTTTTTTTTCCTAAACTCACAATATTGTCTTTCTTATGATATAAAAATATATATTCAATCTTCATGAGAAAAATATTGTTCAAACAAAATGTTTTCAAAGCATAACTAAGTAGGATCTTGTTTTGAAGGACTGTTTGTTAAAGAATGGTGGAATCAAAACTTAATTCAGATACTTCGTCCATGAGCCATGACTTGTTAAGTTACGAGACATTTATTACATATACTGACATAAGAAAATCTATTTCCCATCTCTTGTGGGTCTAAGGCCGCCTCAATGGGGTTTCATGAGTGTTTCATGCACATTAAATGCAGCGCCACATCAGCAAAACTTCACTTTTGCATGAAACGTAGGAGAGAGAAGGAAAAACGTTTCACCATGGTGAAACCTTTGGGCACAGCTTTCACATGCGTTGGAAACGGGTGAAACTCCCATTGAGACAAATAGAGTTTCACCATGGAACTATGCAATTAAACCATGCAATGAGAGAGAGGTCGTGGGACCCTTGAGCCTATGAAACTGTTGAAGGAATATGGGATCGCTACGCCAGCCGAAAAACAAAATTTTTCTACCCATAAACCAATGATCTACTACTAGTTATAGATCACGGGATTACCACTAGACGCCAAGTGTGCAGCGGAAGTGTCGACCCTCGACGAAGATGTGCGCGTAGCAGCGGTGCGTGCAATTGCTCACGCCCGTCCTCCACGTCGGCGGTTCGCCCTTGTGCTCCGGATGCAGCACCTCCGAAGTATCCCACACGCATGGGGAGGAAGCGATCGCCTCCGGACTGCTAGGTCCGCGAGGAGCAAGAGGCGGGGCGTGGGCGGCGGCGGCCAAAGTGGCGTGGATTTTCCTCGCCCGCACCTACCTCTCATATATAGGCGTCCCCCTAACAAAGGCTCCCGAAATGAGGCCCATTAGTAACCCTAAGCCTCGTCTAATTGGATCAGATCCAAATTAGGCCTTCTTCCCCTTAAGCGTGCGACCCTATGGGCTCACGCACACATAGACATGGCCCGAGTACTCCTACTTTCGACCAATAGCCGATAGCGGCCTCTAGCAAGACGTGTCAACTCCCATGTGTACGCAATGATCATATCGCACGAACCACCACAAACTCACATATATGTTATTCCCTTGCCACACGCGATATTTGGTCCACCTCGTGGGTTAACACTTAACCCAAGCACGGCCATGCATTTCTTGATCCAATCAATCGAGTGGTCCAGTGATATCTCTCTCTCATGGAGAGGGGCAATTCCATCTTGATTGACTATGCCTCACAAAGATGCTTCCCGACAAACCCGAAGACCACCTTTATAGCTACCCAAATACGGAGTAATGTTTGATAGTCCCTAAGTAGGTCGTTTCACATCTTGAGTACATACGACAATCTCGTGTCTCTAAGGACATAACGCACATGATGTGTAAAGAGACAATAATAACATCTCATGTCGGGTCTATCCAGCCCCATCTCATACATGTGCCCACACTATTAGTTTGACATCTTCATGTATATGACTTGTGAAACATAGTCATCAACTAATATGTGTGTTGATCTAATATTCATGTGTGTCCTCACATGAACTCCGACCCGAGGACAATTACGTATAACCATACAAGTAAAGAGTCTCACAAACAATTCACATAATTGCCAATCGATACAAGTTGTCTTTAATGGATATTCATGAACACATAATATATCATGGATACAAGGTGATACAATTATCTCTATGATTATCTCTAGGGCATATCCCAACAACTGTGCATTGAGAGAGACGGCTATTTCAAGCCAAAGTTTCACATCTTGGAAACCGGGAGGTGAAACTCTCCATTGAGATTGGCCTAAAAGTGAAACGTGGAGTGTGTGGTGGACCTAGTACTAATAGTCAGAGCTATAGACTCGTTACTAAGTGATAAGCTAACACGGCCCAGAGATTGCCCTAAAGGCCAAACTTAAACTCTAAGGCCTTGTTTAGCTGCACTCTCATATCCGCTTCAATTCACAAGTGTTGAAGTGGATTGAAGTAAAAATAATAATAATAATTTTTCTACCCAATCCAGTTCAACACATATGGATTGAGGTGGATACGCCAAACAAACCCTAAGGTGGCATTTGGATACTGGAAAACAAATAGTGGGAATAGAAAATAGCGGGAGGAGGATGTTGATGTGGACATCGCCATGCTAGATAGGCCAACACCATAGTCTTCCCTAAGTTGCAACTCGTCCCCAACTCAACTGCCACGTTACCCTCGGATTCAGCAGACATGTCGTCAGGGTTTCAATCATAACTCCCTCATATGACTTCAAAACGGGGTGATCTTGGATGCGTTGGAAAGGGGATGACGACACCATCGTTTTGGTTCTGGTCCAGCTCCAGAAGACCCTTGGATCATTCTGTGTGACCACGAAAGGTGTTGTGTCACCTGTTTTGGGCCAATTTGGCCATGTATCATGTTGGGCCTTAAGCCCAAGTTGTGGACGCCTCCCCCCTCGTCGCCCTCACACAACCGTCGTCACTGTTAGACACTCGGGTTTTGTTTTGAGTTTAGTTTTCTATCGAGAAAATGAATCATTCATTGTAACTGTGAAGACAATTCCTTTTACACGGATCTTGGGCCTCTGTTCTTGATCTCCTCCATTGTGTCAATTTGTCCTTTAGAACTGAGTTCTTGAACCCCATCATTCAATTTGCTTCATTTGTATTTACAATTATCAGATTGCATGTTTACCTGTCCTTGCTTGTGTTCATTGATTCGCTTGCAGGAAAAGCCTTCTTGGCGAGGTCAATCAAATTGCGCTTGGTTGATAACCATTGGACCTATGGCGAATCTTTTGTACACATACAAAACTTCGTTGGTGTACCAGTCTAACTATGTATCACATAACAATTATGTTCTAATATATAAGCCAATAAACAAAAGGCACATAAGAAGTTTGAACATAATCACCTTTCACGTGAAGAGCGCATAAGGATTTTTTTTTCAATAGTTCAGTGTTGAGGAATCCGTTATATGCATTTTTTTCAGTTGCATTCAATTGACAAACAATTTGCAATGGATTAATGGCACATCTGATGGAAGTACACCATTACCTAATTTCTTATACCGCGATGGAGTTGGAGTTGCAGGCCTCCTCATTGTGCTAGACACATTGGAAGCTCCAGCTTCATCTCCTCCCCATCCATCTGTTGTTGCCTACCGCCCAATGGCTCAAGGGCCGCCGCCGGCCGCCGCCACCCGCATAGGGGAGAGAGGAGGATGGGCCTGCCGTGACCTAGAGTGTGCTATCACCGCCGTGAGTTTGAGCGCAGCAGCCGCCGACGGCTGCCGTCGTCCGCTGAGCGCCCAAGCTGGAGCTGCGGCAAATTTGTGAACGGCCGCCGTCGTCCGCTGAGCGCCCAAGCTAGAGTTGCGACGAATTTGCGATCGCGGCGCATGGGTGCGGTGTCCCTCCGCCCGCTCTCCTATACCTAAGGGCCAAAATGGCTTATAAAAAGGGAGAAAATGGGCTAGAAACAGAAATGGGCCTTATTAGTTGTTGGTTAGATAGCCCAGCTTGCTCCCAGCCATCTTCTATTCCTCAACCTCGACTGACTTAGGGACGTTGCCACTGGCCGGAGTACTAAGGGGTAGTAGCGGTGCTCACCGGAGGGGGCCTAGGGCGGCCACAGGCTCGCCCTATAGGTCGGTCCACCTGTGGGGCCAGTGCCTCATCAGATGTCTTATCCTTTGTTTGGATTTGAAAAACGAGAAAAGAACTGGGTTTAGATATAGGGATAAGAAAGTCTCTTCTTGAGTCAGTGGAGAAAAGAGCATTTCTTATCCTCGTGCTAAACTCATTTATTCTTTCGTTTCTCAAATCCAAACAAGGGATATGGCATCCTGGTCCGCTATTTCCCATTCTAATTCTTCTTTATTTTTCCATTATCAAAACGCCACTAAAAGATGACAACATGTGTTAGTAGACAACACATATTATTACATAAAGATTGTGGTATGTGGTGGGCCATTGTGGCTCGTGGTGACCCGGGGTCGCGCTAGCAATGAAAAGAGCTAGATCAAAACAATTAACCCCAGATTATAGAAAAAAATCAATTAACATTATATATCGACACACTGCCAAAATGGTGTACACGCACCGCCTGACGTGTGACGACCATCCTTTTGGCACCATCGATTAACCGTATTATCGTTTCTTTGTTCGACGCGTACGAACTATACTATTATACCTTCATGTATACTAATAGCATTGTTCCACTATCAATAGTTGAATATCACCCCTCGCTGCAAATTAAATGTTTCTTTTTGTCCTCTTCGTGACTAACCTGAACCAAACCTTGGCGTTAACACGACCCTAACAACGTAGGAGTACCGTCGCCGGCCAGTTGATGTCACACTTAAACAAATCAACCGCGCCAATGGTGCCTCGATCGTTTTCCCCTCCTAGAAGCACATTTGGCAATGATTCAGCAATTAATCATTTGACCTCAAGCTCCGAAATGATGTCATGGATTGTCTCTGGAGTGGAAGCATATAAAAGAATTTCGTGTGCCCTTGTTTTATGCCTCCCAGGTTTGCTGCGCATTTGTTTCGCTCAATACGGATTGTTCAAAATTCCTGCTCGAGGTATATATAAAACCCTTGCATTCACCAAACAAACAGGCCAACAGAAGCTGATTTCAAGTTTCACCCATGTCTGGCTACATGCCACCGGGCTTCCCCTTCATTCCTCCGCCGCCTCCACCACGCTCTACATGGTCTCCGCCACCGCCCCCGCCCCCGCCATGGCATGGGCCGTTTAAGCCACCCAGCGACAACAACGGCGGGGAAGTCGCAGGCATCGCCATCGCTGTCGCTGCCTTCCTTCTCGTTCTCTCCTGCTTGTGCAGCCTCTGCCAAGGGTACCGCAACAGCCGCACCAATGCCGCTGCCGACGCTGCCAGAGCAGCTGCAGCTCTCGCTGCGCGGCCGCAGGCGGCACCAAGACCGGAGCCCAGCTGGGACAACGAAGAACAGTGGCTGCGCCGCCACCACAGCGACCATGACGTCGGGCACACAAGCCGCGCAAGCCCGACGGCGGGCCTACCGTCGTTCACGTACAACCGGGCGGTGAGGCACAACGTGACGGGAAGCGGGGACGAGGCGACGACGTGCTCCGTGTGCCTCGGCGCGTTCCAGGTCGGGGAGACGGTGCGGCTGCTGCCGGTGTGTCTGCACCTTTACCATGTCGAATGCATCGACCCGTGGCTGGAAGCGCACTCGACGTGCCCGCTATGCCGGTCGGGCACTGATGACCCAACGATGCACGGCGGCCTGCTTCCGCCGGTTTAGGCGCGCTCGGCTGCAGATTGAAGCCTTGAAGGTATGACATCACAAGAGAACTAGTTAGGTGCGTACGTTGTTAAGAATTGTTATTTTTTAACCATAGTACATGTGTAAATAGTGCAGTGTCCATTATATGCAAATAATGCAGCGTATATTTTCAGCTGTTATTTTTGTGACCGGGTGGAATTCGTGTTATAGTCTTTTTTTTTTTTTTGAAAGATCCGTTACCGGCTTTCATTGATAAGAATTAAGAGGTTACAAACAATAACAGGTAAAAGATGCGTCGACACTAATTTGCTCGGTGCTCAGTTAAGTGAGCCCTAAGCCACCCCTGACGATGCAAAGAATAATTGACATACATAAGTATGCAACCGATACTGATACCGAATCAGGCTGAGCCATAGGCTGGGCACTATTTTCCGCCGGCAATATAAGCTGTAAACCTTTGTTGCCCGCATACGCCCCCAGCTTGGCTTCATCACATGTGGATTCCATGATTTTACATGCCTGCAATCCTTCCTGAAAACTCTATTGTTTCTTTCACGCCATATCTCCCAGACAGTCTATATTTGTATTGCGCAACTTCTTTTGAGCTACGACTTTGGATTTGAACTCAAACACCCGCTTTCTGACATTTAACTTATGATGAGTGTTGAATTTTTACTATTGACTATTGTATTAAATTTTAGCTTCTTGCACACCAAAAACCAAAAAAGCAACTCAGCGTGCATTTCCATTTTAAGATTATTTCTTTGAAGCCGTATTTCCAGTTTTTCAAAAGCACAAGCCCTAGACCCGAATCTATTCCCTCGGTCAACATAAGAAAGCAATTCTCATGTCCCCATAAACCTTCACTAAACACTATCAGAATCCAGATATTTTGTGAAAGGGCAAAACAAAGTCACGAAATATAGTTTTACTCTCGCTAAAATAATGTGTGACAACACCTATCACGGTAATAGACTCACGGAATACACATTTTTATGGGAGTTCACTGCCGTGGATTATTTTTCATGAGAGTTCACCATGACGGCTGCCCTCATGAAAATAATGTTGCTGCCAGGTTTGCATAGGTGTTTTTATAGCGGTTTTTTGAGGTATTTCGTTAGAGTTCATCATCACGAATGGATTTCGTGAGAGCTATGCTATTTCTTGAGAGTTCAACTTCACAAATGAATTTAGATAGAGTTTGGCATTTCATGAGAGTTCCCGTCACAACTGGATTTCGTGAGAGTTCATCTTCATGAATGGATTTTGTGAGAATTTGGCATTTCATGGTTGTTCACCACCACGAAAAATAGTTTTTTCGTGAGAGTATAAAACCACGGGAAATTTTCGTGAAAGTTTCTTCGTGAAAATTACTCAACGGGAGCTTCTCAATCCAAATTTCAATTCCAATACCCAGTGTATGCCAAGTTCAACCCAATTGCCCAGCCATTACAATAAAAGGGCAATATCAGGTCATACTCCTGGACTCCAAGCAATCTAACATAAGTTCTTGCAAATCCTGTCTTATTCCTAGCCATCCAAGAATAGATGGTGGTGATGACTTTGGTGGTGTCCATATCTAACAACCAACCTACACAGAGCTAGCAGTAAAGATTATGAGATGAAATTTAAAAAAAAAGTAGAAATTCATTGCCACGGTAAACAAGATGAATTAATTATTCAAAATCAAGCACTACAGGAGGTTGGTTCTTCGTCGAGCGTGCACGGAGCGCTCAGCAAAGGCCGGGGGACCTTCGGCGAAGGCTTCGCCAAACACTTTTGCAGGGGGCCGTCGGCGAAGGTGCTACGGTGAATTTTTTTAACGGCATAGGCCCTTTGCCGACAGCCGTCAGGCCCCCCTTTCGGCTAAGCCTTCGCCGAGAACCGAAAACAACTGTCGGCGAAAAAAAGTAACCGTTAACAAACCGCGTGGTTGACGGCCGTTACTCCGGCTTCGCCGAGCACTTGTCAGTGCGGTGCTCGGCAAAGAAGCTTGTTTTTTTTTCCGATTTTTTTTTTATATTTTCTAAAAAACCTTTGCCGAGCACCTGTCAGTGTTGTTCTCGGCAAAGAATTTTTTCAAAAAAAAAGAAAACACCCTTTGCCGAGTACGTGTCAGTTCTGTGCTCGGCAAAGTTTTTTTTAAAAATACTCGGCAAAGATGGCTTCTTTGCCAAGAGCCCGTCCAAAAACTCTCGGCAAAGCTGGGAAAGTGGCCGTCGGGGCTCCAAGCTTTGCCGAGTACAATGGCAAAAACTCGGCAAAGGCTTCTTTGCCGAGAGCAGTACTCGGCAAAGAACTGAAAAATTGTCATTTTTTATTTGTTTCTGCTTTCCACCTTAACAAATAAACAGATATATATAATATATATGACATCCATTCAATCACAGAACATATATATACCACATTTAACACATCCGGCACACAAAACACAGCGATATATCACAGAACCCATATTAAACATGTCTCACAAGTCTACATCGAGTCTCACAAGTATAATATCAAGTCCACAAGTCTAACATCATGTCCACAAGTCTAACATCATGTCCACAAGAGAAACATCAAGTCCACAAATGGTCCAGACAAGTCTAACGAGTCTCACAAGTTCATTCTTGAGGCGGTAAGCGTGGGAAAGGTGGATACTGATGGTTCGGGACGGAAGCCTTGCTCAACACCGAGCACCTACGGCCGGGCCGATTCGACCCGTCGATCCAGAGTGGAAGCCTTGCACAAAGAAGACAAGTGTTAGACATGATTACTTGAAAATGAAAATTGAAACTCTTTGCTATCATACTCACAGAGTACCCGTAACGGCCCGAGTGCGAAGCGGTACGTGGAGCGACCGGCCCTAGGAGCCCAGGTGGCAGAGTCAAACCACTTGGCCCGAAAAGGAACCTAGTAAGCTCCTCGAACTTGGCCGCCATTGTCGCCTGCGTCTGCTCCACCTCCTCACGGTGCCTCCTTTCCTCTGCTAGTAGCTGTGCTTGCTCCTGAAGTAGCCGCCTTTCCTCTTCTACCTGAGCCTACAACATTTAGCCGTCATTGTTTCAGTAATGCAAACGTTACTAGGCGTGTAAAGACGAATGTACGTTGAGTAATGCAAACCTCAAGGGCGCCGACACGCCCATCGCCACGCCGGCCGAGGTCGTATTGGCGGTCCGTCTCGTCCCTCCGCGGGTCGGATTTCGCTAGTCCGAGGCCGAGCTGTTGATGATGCCGTTGGCGATGCCCAACCTCCCGTGCTTCTTGCTACCAAAGTGGCCCATGATGATGTCAGTATCAATGTCATGGGCACCCGGATCGTAATCTTGCCCGTAGTTCTATCGGGCCGGCCGCGGCGTGTTCTCGCCGATCCGGTTGCCCATACCGAGTTGTTGTATGCCTCCGGGCGGGTCGCTCACGCCATAGGAAACGCCGAGGTCGCCTTGCCCTTGTGCGACATGCGTAAGGCCCGCCGGCCGCCGCAGTCTTGCCGGATGCGCCAAAGAAATGCGAGAAACAAAGGAAGAGGATTAGTGTGCCGGACTGGCTATAAAAGAAGTTTTACGCCTGTAAAAGAAAAGCACATACCCAGGATTCTTTGTACTCCGAAAGGCTCCGGCTGCCTTGGTGGTGTGCTGGCCCCCCGCATCACTAAACGCCGGTCCCGTCTTGGACTGCGTCGCCCTTTGCCGCCCTCGTGGAACCACTTGTCAACCATCTCGCTCCCAAAGAAGGGCCATGGGCGCGAACCAATAGGGATGCATCTACACATCATGACAAAATTTCAGATTAGAAGATCACACTAAATATATTAGATCTGAAAGCGAGCTTCGCTTAGTGTTGTTCCATACCTCTATGAACTACTCACAGGTCAACATCATCGTTCTCACCTGTTCCTTGGTCACCTTCCAGCTAAGCACCGTCGCGTTGTATGTTATGATGGCCTGGTGCTTGCAATCGCATAGCATGTCGGTGACGCATTTTTTGTAGGATTCCTCAAGCGCCCTTGCCGCTTCCTGTTCCTTTCCTTCCTCGCATTGGAAGAAGTTCTGCATACAAAAACGATATCAAATTCAAGAATAATTTTCAAGAATGCGATGTATTGAGAAAAGGATTTGTGCGAGGGCGAATTACCCAAAACTCCATGAGCACCTGCTCTGCCTTGTGGGCGTAGGACGGGTCTTCTCCCTAGTAGTAGGCTCCCCATGAGCAAGGTGCCGGTGTTGTCCGCCCGTGGTAAGTGACGATGTTGGGGTAGTGCTGCCTGCACAACCCCCCGATAATAGTGGCGGGTTTGCGTGAGCCACCGCCCGACACAACGACCCAATTCCTGCACAATGAAGACATAATATTAGTTTCACTAGAGAGTGCCAATGAAGTAGGCATCTAAATCCACTTACCTTGTCCCTTGGGGGCGAACAACAGGGCGGTTGTGAAGGCTAGGAGGCTGAGGTAGTCGTGTGGGGCCTCGCAGGTATACCTTTGCCGCCTTTGTCGTCCTCGCGTCTGTACCCGCACCTGAGGAGTCTGTGCCACCAGACGTGTCCTCCCTGTCGTCGTCGTCGTCGTCCTCGCCCGGTGTCACTCTACTTCATCTGACCATCTCCAGTTGGTACCTCTTCGTACCTAGAGGCTTTACATTTTGGGCAGTGCGTTGCATCGGCGTGCTCTTTCCTAAATAGGACACACCCATTCTCGCAAGCATGTATCTACTCATACAGCATCTTAAGTGCACTAAAGAGTTTCTGTGAGTCATACATGCCCGTTGGCAGGCAGTGGCCCTTTGGAAGCAGGGTGCCAACCACGGTCAACAACCTATCGAAGCCTGCTCGACTAATGTTTAACTCGGACTTCACCCCTAATAAGCGACCAATGTCGTCCAGTTGCGAGTTCGTGGTGTTCTCATGAAGGGGTTTGGCGGCCGAGTCCAACATTTGATAGAACGCCTTCGCCTCCTTCTCCATCGCCTCCTTATCACGTGCTTCATTGAAAAGTGTTTGGTGGACATCATCTAACATGTCTACAACCCCGACATCATCATCACACTCCTCGAGGCGTGGTCTCACCACCTCCTCTCTCATACGTTCTGCTTCACCATGGTAGGCCCACACGGTATAGTTCTCGGTGAATCCAAAATCCAGAAGATGACTTTGCATATCGATCCTTCGGCAAACTCTCCTCTTGTTGTCACATTTTCTACAAGGACACCAAACTAGCAAATGACCACGAGCACGAGCATTGCCCCATACCATTTCCAAGAATTCATTGGTCTTGTTCATCCATTCATCATCAAAATCACGCTTACTTCTGCGACCGTCGTACATCCACCGGCGGTCCTCCATCCTTTAGCAACCACGAATTCCAACCATGAATTCCATCTACATGGTGTGTTCCTACTGTCTAATAGGTGAGGATAGGTCCTAATCCCACCGCAGATGCGTAGATGGGCGATTCCCATGCTCCGATCCCACGGTGATGAAATTTCGGCAGCACCTCCCGGGCCGTTTCTCGATACACGTCCCGGAAGGGAGAGTGTGTATCCGGAGAACAACAGGGAGGTGGTGCCGAAACTCTGTCGCCGACCGGAGCGGAACATGGAAACTGACCCATCTACGTATCTGCGGGCTGTCCAAAAAACGTGGACAATCCAAAACGGATACGGTCGTAGATATGCACAGAAATGCATACCTCCAACCGTATCTCTTTCGAACGGGAGACGCCTAACTTCGGTTACGCCACGACCATGCGACCGAAGAAAGGGGAGGGGTTATTTATACCTCGGTGGCAACGCAGACCGAGGGAAGACGTTGGTCTCGCCGAGGTACTCTGGCTCGGCTACAACGGGGTCTACTCTGCAAAAAGAAACATAAAAGATTAATTGAAAATTTTGGCATAACCTCCCCTACACGGGAGGTTTTCAATACCTGCAAAAAAAACATACGGCACGACAGCCGACATCCACATCCACAATCACATCCATACGCACATTCACGTCCATATGCCCTTTGCCGAGCATAATGTACAAGTGGAAGAAAATGTCACCTTTGCCTTGACCGGCGGCAAGACGAGCAGCAGCAGCCAGCCGACGCTGGCGAGAAGAGCAGCAGCAGGCGAACAACAGCGAGAGGAGCAGCACCAGCAGCCCAGCGATGAGAGGAGGCAGGGAAACGACGGGTCCTCCTCTTCCTCCCTTCTTCCCCCTCTTCCTTTAACTCCTCCTCCTTCCCTCCTCTTCCCTCCTCTTGCTCGGCCTACTCCTCTTCCTTCTTCCTCCCCTTCCCGTTGGTGTGGGCGGCGGCAGGTGGTGTGGACGGCGGCGCGGCCGGGCGGCGGCGTCGGCGGGGCGCTGGCGGGCGGCGCCGGGGCGGCGCGAGCGGCCCGGCGGCCGGCGTCGGGGCGGCGGTCGGGGTCGGACGGCCGGCGCCGGCGTCGGGGCGGCGGCGGGTTGGGGGCCGGGCGGTGCGTCGGGTCGGGTGGCGTCCGGGGTGGGTCCGAGTGTGTGGAGTGTGTCGGTGAGTGTGAGTGAGTGGGTGGGTTTTTAGGGTTCTTTTTTATTTTTTTTCCTTTGCCGAACGCGCCAGCATCCGGGGGCCATCGGCAAAGAGCTCACCTTTGCCGAGAACCCCTGGTCCGACCGTTGGCAAAGTCCTAGTCTTTGCCGAGAGCCCCGTGATCCGGTCGTCGGCAAAGTCCCACCCTTTGTCGAGTACCCTCTCGGCGAATTTTGTCTTTCTTGAGGGCCCTGTGCCTCTCTCGGCAAAGAAAATTTAAAATTTTGATTTAGCCATCACAACTTTTTCTCTAGCTTAGCTATAGTACTTGTAGTTCGTTGTTGAAGTTTGCAATTTTTTTCAATCTTTTTACTATATTTTATGAATTTTCATGTATTATTTGAATTTCTTTTAAAAATTAAAATTTAAAGCGCAAGTGATTCGAATAATGGATTTAAATGATTCAAAAATGATAAACACCTTGTGAATCTATCACGGAGTCCTCATCCATGGCTAGACACCAAAATTCGAATATCTTGTCTTGTGGCTCGGTCGACTCACTTGCGGGTCGATTGTTTTAAAAATTCTATAAAATTCAAACGGAGTTGAAAAATCATGAAATTTGACGAGTTGTCCTTATATCCATTGTGTACACTATGAAAAACATTTGAGTCGATTTCGCACGGTTGCATCTCGGATGGCAATTCGCGAGACATCTCCATGTGAGTTTCGCTATCACATGCTCACGATGGGTGGCAAACTGCCAACCGAGATGCAACCGCACCTAAACTGACTCAAATTTTTTTTTCATAGTGTACACAATCGATATAAGGACAACTCCTCAAATTTCATGATATTTCAACTCCGTTTGAATTTTATAGAATTTTAAAACAATCGACCAAGCAAGTGAGTTGACGTGTTTCGCGCACAAGATATTCGAATTTTTGGTGTCCGCCATGGATGAGGACTCAAGATAGACTCACAAGCATGTTTATCATTTTTTGAATCATTTAAATCCATTATTCGAATCACTTGCAGTTTAAATTTTAGTTTTCAAAAGAAATTCAAATAATACATGAAAATTCATAAAATATAGTAAAAAGATTGAAAAAATTGCAAACTTCAACAACGAACTACAAGTACTGTAGCTAAGCTAGAGAAAAAAAGTTGTGATGGCTAAATCGAAAAAAAAAAAATGCTTTGCCGACACCGGGACAAGGGCTCTCAAGAAAACCAATCTTTATGGAGAGTTGAGACAAGGGTTCTCAGCAAAGCCAACCTTTGCCGAGCACCCTACAGTGAACACTCGGGCGAAGCACAAATGCTCGGTAAAGTTTGGGGACACGTGGACGACGTTTGGTGGAATAAAAAAAACTACGCCGAGCTCATTTTTTATTGTTCTCTTTTTTACTTTGCCGAGGGACGGACGGCAAGTCATCGGCAAAGGTTATGCAAACCGACGGCGTTACGTCGGACCCGCCTATGCCGACAGCCTACCCTTCGCCGACCGTCGCCCGTAGCCGCCCGATGGCCAGCCCTTCGCCGACCGCCGGAGCCAAGCTTTGCCTAGGGTGCTTCTTTGCCGAAATCGGGTGCTCGGGCGAAGGAAGCTTCGCCAACAACCAGCCCTTCGCCGACCGTCGGGAGCCAAGCTTTGCCTAGGGTGCTTCTTTGCCGAGAATCTGGTTTTTCTTTGCGAGCGGGGCTGTCGGCGAAGAATTTCTTTGCCGAACATCTTATTTTAGGGCTGTCGGCAAAACGCAGGCGAAGACTCAGTTTCCCGTAGTGAAGAGCTAGAATATGGATAAATCAAGAACAACATAGCTTCCAAGCATAACCTGATGTTCTTATTTCTTAACAAGCTACAAATTATCAGGAAGTGCATCCAATATATGGACAAAGAAGAAATGATTTCAATGTCATCACAATGAAAACACTCCATTGTTTCTACTTCTTTGGATCCAAACTTCATTACAAACATATGCGTTCAAAGTGCTAGCCTTTTTCACGGAGCCAAACATCAATTCCTACATGAAGACAGATTCACAATAATCACTAAATCTTTTGAATGGCTATTGATTCAGAAAAAATCATTGAATCTGATCGCTAGAAGAAAAAAAAAAAATCAGTAGTACAGCTACCACAAGAATGTCACCAATAACCAAACAAGGAACATTCAGGACAAAACTTGTATTATGAAATCCTAGGTACTCACGAAATCTAAGCACAACAGTTTGCAATACAAGACATACATATTTTCATTATCAAAATGATTATTAATGAACTATCTGCACGGCACATTTTCAGTGGCAAAACCTAATTCAATTCAGAAAGCTATTAGCGCCAATCAAAGTGGATATATGGATGCCAGGCTCTCCAGAATGGATGTATGGAAGGCGGGGCGCCCTGGATGTATCCGCCGGAGAAGGAGCTCCCTGGCTGCCGATCGAGGTCGCCATGCCCCGCATCAATCCAGGATCCAGAGGTCTTGTAGCTGTACAAATTGGTGTGTCTTCAGTTTCAGTCCTATCGCTGCAAGCTAGTGAATATGCATGCGAACAGAAATTTGCATTGAATGCAAGAGAGGCGGCAACCCAGAGACTCGCCTCAACCAGGAGTAGGTGGTTTACATTCCAGAGCGAACCTCAAGAGAAAAACTAGCGACGGAAGATGAAAAAAAATACAGTATGGCGAAATGGATAGCATGCATAGCAATATCCCTATAGCCAAGCTAGAGAACATCCAGGTAATAGTCGAGTAGCTATTGTTCTTCCTTTAGCTATCGGCTGAGAGTATATAATAACAAACTTCATTTTCCTTAATATATCCATAGTACAGAATGATATGGTAGTAAAAATTTCTAGCAATTCAAGGTATGGCGAGCCCCATACCTTGCCATGTAAGAGCTCGGCCCCTAAGAATATCAATCATGTCTCCCGTTGGTTTGCATAATGCACGTGTACCCATACTATTCCATCTTGAACCTAGTCAACGGCATAGCCAGGCATTCAACATGATGGGGGGATTATACACGACCAATAGATTGTTACTACTAAAATGTCCAGAAATATATAGATCGACACATTCGACTGTATACTTCGCAATTTTAGATGGATAATATAATAATTAATAATTCCAATACACAAGAGAACTATCACAAAAGTCTCGAACTAACTAATGATTCAACTAAATATGCAAATCTGAATATCTGATTACCTTTTTCATTTTAGTCTTACTCTACGGGTCTTCATATCATTGAAGTCATCAATAAGTGTATCAGTTGTGAACTCCATTGCAATCTCTTTCTCAATATAGATTATCAAGCAATCCCTCAGAAATTCATCACCCATTCTATTTCGAAGCCTTGTCTTAACAAGTTTCATTGCCGAGAATGCACGCTTTGTAGTTGCAGTTGAAACTGGCAAGGTTAGAACAAGACGAATCAACATGTAATGGAAAATATTTAGTACTTGTCAAATATAAAAAGTAATAATAGTAAGAAAATAAGTAAAATGGGGG
>JADLZK010006207.1:0-103908 GCA_015847255.1 Hyparrhenia diplandra | reverse complement strand
TCGAGAATTCAGTCGGTTGCTATCCAACTCCAAGTGGTTATGTTTTGCTTACTCCACATTTGTTGTGCTTTGGTTAGCACTTCCTGAATTAGTAGCGAGTTGGATTTTTCTGTACACAAACCTGGCTAATCAATCAGGCATATTTCACTTCGTGTATGGGAGAGCTAATGTTGCTTTTGATGTTTTTATATTTTCACTAAGGGATCCTGTTGTCATTATTGCATTGCTTGTATGAAAGAACACAATACTATACACCTGTTCATCAAGTCCAGGGCTGTGCAGTGAACATGCACATGTTGAAATCCTAGAGTTTCTCGACTATATCATAATTACTGCTGAGATATGAGTTTCTGGAAATGTCCATTTACAGAGACTAGCTTTCTTTCTGGATATGTATGTCTGTGCAGAGCATCTGATGTCCATCTCTTTAGGCAAGCTTAAGGTGCTAGGAATTATTTTATCTCATTTTGGTCTTCGATGTACCAAGCTCATACTGGAGAACTCTTTTCACATTTTCAAGGGCTTATATTTTCCTTGAACTTGCTGGGAACTGTCGCATACTCCGGTGCCTTTTGTCGAAGTCAGATGTGTAAAAGAAGGTAGTTTAGTATATCATTGTTGTGCACTGTCAAGAACCAACACTAAAATAACTGGATTCTCTCATTATTAGTACTGGATCTTGGAAAGCATAAGATCATATTGATTCTGTCTTCTGTCATTGTTCTGTTGACTTTGATATGTGTCTTGGCTGATTGAACTTAGTAATATTCTTTTGCTATCCTTTCTCGTCATTCTCTTTATTGACTATTTCTCTCTTTCTCTGGTTGACAGTAGGGAGCATGGAGGGTTCTAACTTTGAAAGGTTTTGGTGGAAGACGAAATTAAGCTATGAAGACGTGTGCAAGGCTGCAGGTGCATCGGTTTAGCTTTTGGGCAGTGCTTTATGGTGCGCTAAATTCTAGCGCGCATGATGGGCCTTCAGGTTGGCAGTGCACCGTGAAGTATCAGCGGATCAGAACTACTCAAGGTGTGGGCATTATGCAGCATGCTTAGCGGTTAAGCTGGAGCTATACATGTAGGGTCGAGCAGTCTCTTGCAAGGTACAGGATGAAGAAGGACTTCGTTAATGGTGCTGCTGCTGTTTTGCTGCTGGTGCTTGCTTTTGGGGTTTCAGAGGTAAGACATTTATTTTGCTCCAGTTGTTTTCCTAGTCCCGAACTTATAGTAAAAATAAATTCCTTTTGGGATAGTTTGTGCTTGTGTGATTTGTTGTCGATGATATTTTTACTTGAACTTTTCTCTGCTGATTTCTTACCACCTGTGCCCTACAATTTTTCTTTTTGGTGATGGGGGTCATCATGCTTCAAATTTCTTATGCTGCATAGTAGAAATTAGCTTCAGAGCTATGTGGGGTACTTTAATTTCTCGATTAATTTTAATTGCATTGGTGAGAATTGACATGCCACAAAGGTTTACTTTTGGAATTAGATTTTCTGTACATCTTGGATAATAGAATCATGTGTGGTTTATCAGAAGGTCTATGATGCTATTCTACCACATGATCAAAATGTAACATTAGGCGATGCTTACTGCAAATTTCGATGTAGTTACTCATATTCTTGCATGTTAGATATCACGATTTATGGGAAGGAGGCCACTTGTTGACTTATTACTCCTAGTTACTGTTCCACCTCCGCTGATGGTTTCTCATCATATGTTCCAAACTTCAACTTATTACTCCTTTGTGCATTACACAATTGTCATCTGGTTGGATGAATTAATAACATACTAACTTTTTCAATCTGTCATTGTTGCTTTTGTGCAGTTGGCATCCGGACAGCATTCTTTTCAGGGTCTGCACTCGCTTTGACATCTGTACTGCTGGATGTCACCGAATAGAAAAACTACTGATGAAGAAGAAAAGGCAACCACTAGCCACACCCTGTGAAAGTGAAATGGAAGAGCAGTATCTGTTTCAGAGGAGTCCCATCTCTAAAGAAATGCTAGTAGAGTAGGTGTTGGGGGACGGAGAAGAGTTTCTTATCCATTGATATATGGCACGCAAATGTATATATACTTAGCGGCGGTCCTGGTCTGAAAGCCAAACACATGTTTGCAGAGTACTTTCTGCCATTTTTCATCTGGTGCTAGGTTTTCTCTGAGACCTGCAAGTCAGAAGTTACTGGTTAGACTGTTAAGTGCCATCCAGGTTCCACCAAATTCTGAATCTGTGCAGCAAGTTGTCCTTTTTAACATTTTATATGGGCAGTGCATGCTTTTTCTTCCTCGGTGTTTAATCTGATCTCTGTTGTTTCTTCGTGATGACTATCAGAATGGATATATAGTTACCTTCTGCTCATCTGCAGGGGTTAATGCTCTTATGTTTTTATATGACCATCAGAGTATCGGGGGTTTTCTGCTCTTCACTCATGCTGACTATAATTTCCTAAAAATAGCTTATGTCAAGATTTTTATGGACTGAAACTGGCTAAACCTGGAGCAAGCTGGTGGTCTGTCCAGCACAAATGTCCAAAATACAGAGCAATCGGCACAACGGCAGGGTCACAAGATCCATGTATGCCACCTGGCCCCAACTCTGCCGTGTTTCCAGTGTGGCGTGATCCCATTGGTTCCCTGGATATCCCTCCTCTCCCTCTCGCGCTTGCCGCAAAATCCATTGCTGCAGCTCTCGCTTCTGCAGCTTGCTCACTATCCCCCAAAACGTTCTACAAAATCTCTAGATCCATATCATCATAACCAAAATCTCAAAAAGAAAAAGAAAAAGTCAAGTGAAACCGGTAACGGAAAATGGCAGTGGTTGGCCTATCCAGTGCTTTCTCTCCTCTCAGGTGAACAAAGATTTCTCCCTTTCACTACTCCCTACTCATTCTTCAATACAGTCAGTATGTGATTATTGTGAAACCTGAAGAACTGAATCGAATCTGTCTGCATGTATTGTTTTCAGAGGTTCTTGGATAGCCGTGAGGATCAGGCAGGGTGGCAAACCTGCGAGGGATCAGCCTGTCTCCAACAAGGAGGAGTAGCGCGGCGGCCGTGGTTCGGGCGGAGGTGAGCTTCGTGGACGCCGGCGAGGCCAAGAGGCTCGTGGACGAGGAGGGCTACACGGTGCTGGACATCAGGGACAGGACGCAGCGCGAGAGGGGCACACATCAGAGTCCTCCACCCACGTCCCTCTCTTCATTGAGAACCAAGACAACGACATTGGTATGGTACCCAAACTGCTCTACATCTATCGCCCATGCATTTGCTACATTTCTTACAGGAAGAAATGTTCTCTTCTTTTTGGAGGAATTTCTATTTCTTGCAAGAAATGTTATGTTTTTCCCAGCTTTTTCTTGTACTTCGAGATTGAGTTGAGACACTGCTGTGTGTTCTGTTTTAATTTGGATTTGTTATTAAGGGACAATCGTGAAGCGCCAGTTGCTACAACAACTTCGCGGGGCTCTTCTTCGGTCTGCCCTTCACCAAGCTCAACCCGGACTTCACCAGGACAGTCAAGGACAAGTTCTCGCTGGAGAGCAAGGTGCTGATTGTCTGCCAGGAAGGTCTCAGGTTTTTGCTTATTTGTGGTATCATCAAGCTCTTTTTGTCAGGACTAAGGACATGTCAGTAACCAAATTAAACATTCGAAATCGAGCTAAAAGGTGAGTACTCCTATGATTGCATCTACATATTTGTCTTGGACATTAAGACCCTGTTTGGTTTAAAATCAGGGACTTTTTTTAGTCCAGCATTTGGGGAAAAAAAGACTCTTAAAAGGATGTACTTCTAGGGCAAAGTCCCTCTTGTTTTAGTTCCTTGGGACCTTTAGAGACTTGTTAGAAGTCCCAACACAAAAAAAGATCTACGGGACAAACACACCCCTAACTACGTTTCCACTGACAGATTTAACTAGCCGTGTCTATCAAACTTAATTTGTTTCAAATAAGCCATTTTAAAAAGTAATAAAAGCTAATTGCTTATGGACCATCTTTAAAGGGTTTCTTTTTCAACAATCTCCCAACACTTATCAAAACAGCTGAAGCCGGTGAAGCCAATTTTCTGGCTCCACCAACTTCTAGTTCAAGCCGGAAGACAGAAAAACAGCTCCATACTACAGTGCACAATATTTGTTTGGAAGTCAGAGCCATTTAGGAAGAAGCTCCTCCCAAACACAACCTTTATTTCTTAATAAGCGGGAGCCATTTAAGAAAAAAAGCCTTCCCAAACACAACCTATATGTTTCTCAACATATATAGTCATCTACATAGTCATCCCTACATTTTGGTGGCGGACATTTTAAATTTTTGACCCTAAACGAATCCCTAGAATGATTTGTATTTGCAATCAGAGGAGAATATTATTTGGATAAGTAATGTGGTTATTGAGTAGTTACCCGCAGGTCAGAGTTTTTTTTTTTTTTATTGAGTAGTTGGATGATCTTGTAACGATTATTGATTTGGTTTCCCATTGGTCTGCTGAGGTCAGCGGCCGCTGCAGATCACTGGAGGAAGAAGGCTTCCAAAATATTGCATGCATCACATCAGGTCTTCAGACAGTGAAGCCAGGTACCAAACTGATAAGCTCACAGATTTTGTTGCTCCAAGGTGTTTTTGGAGTTTAAGCTGTAACATATAGCTCAAAAATAATTTTACAGGCACATTTGAATCTGGGAAAAAGTGGGCTGCGAGGGCTTGAGGAAAGCTGACCTTGCGACCATCAAGGGAAGATTTCAGTAGTCCTCAGGGACTGTACATCAGTAAGTTTGTTGGATTACACTCTTTCAGAAATAATCAAATGGACCAGCGCACCATCGCGCCCCATCTTATAGCCCTCATGTGCAGAGTCACCTATCTGTTTTATAACATTATTCCTGACCAGGCTGAAGCTTTTTGACTTGGCTGGCATCAGTTTGTGATCAAGAACTGATGTTGTTTCCATTCATACTGGTACTCCAGTTCATAGTAGGTAACCATTTGCGTATGTTCTCTTAAATCTATGTCAAAAATCGTATTCTCAAAATATATACGTTAGAGTTATTTGATATCTAAGACAGGTTACATATTGATTCTAAAGTTGCTTTATGTACTGGCGGTGACTGCTAGTTAATGCTTCTAACCTTCTAACATTTTATTTGATTCTGATTTTCTACTGAGTTTGTAATAACATGATAATTCCTTAAGTTCTTCATAGATAATAAGATGTAGAGAGGCTTTTAGATGTGCTAGCAGGGGAAAACTATCTGATACTGATTAACAAATAATGGTATCGGTACTTTCGACCAATGCATGTTCTGTAGCAAGCCAGAGGCCGTTCAGGGTTTGGGATTTCACCCAAAGATCTGAAGCACAATCATTTATAAAATAAGATGAGAATATTTGCAGAGTGCATGCTCAAATGCAAACTACAACAACAACATAGCCTGCCGATTCCTAATCAGTTGTTTTATTTTTCATTTCCCACCGGATGACTGGTTTGATCAAGTCGACTCACTCAGATGTTTCCAGTCGGAAAAAGAAAAGTTTTGCTCTATGTGTATTATTAGGAATTCTTGACAGATCAGCACATATTATTTGAAACATCCCTTTTTTTCTCCTTGCCTCCTATTTCTCTTGTATGCTTTGGTTCATCTACATGTTTGTGTTGCTTCTTGAAGTATTTAGGCCTCTGCAGCTACTTGTTTCCAGGATTCCAAATAAAGTTTTTTTATCCATCTAGTCATGTTCATCCACTGCAGAACATTTGATCCTGAAAGATTATGTAGAACTTGTACCAATTGCAGTTTTGCAGATGAAATGATTGTTTTGTGTAATGTCCTAATAATAGATCTTCACTGATGGGATGTTGTGGAGTTGTGATAGAACTGAAAATGCCATAAATCTAGGGAAAAACCTGTGTTCTAAATTTTATCCATCTGAAAAAAAAAAAAGTCCAATCTGTTCATTGTTCTCCATTCAATTCATAATGCCAGGAGAATTGAGGCCGCCATAGTGCATGTACTCCATTTGTTAAGTAAGCTTTTCTGACGATTCAGACATCTTATCTCTGAAGGTACCAACTGACCAAGGACATTAATTGCTTAAAAGGGTTTGTCCTGTAACTTAGCAAGGACGAAGCAATATGACATTTCATGCACAAATTTTACTTCTTATCTCCCCCTTTTAGTTTGGAACTTAATGCAATTCATTTTAAAGCGTTATATTTAGATGACTGGAAGCACGGGAGTAAAGAGCAAGAAAACCTTACACTTGTATCACCATCGTCTCCTAGAACAAAATAATGTCAAGAATGGATTTGAATCCCAAAATGAAAAACAAAACAATGCATTTGGATATTGCTGAACAAAATTTGAAAAGCAGAAAAGTCAGGGATTCAACAACAAAACAGTAATGCTGGAAATGTACAAGATGTGGAATTCGATTCAAGTAAACTAACATGGTATATAACTGAAACAAACCATGCTGCCTTTTAAGTCATTATATAGAAGTGCGTTAAGAAAAGTAATCATATAAACAAGCAAAATCCTTAACATACACTGTTATGGTACGAAAATTGTTTGATATATCGAATTGATCACTTTGTTATCAAAATCTAGCCTCAAGTATCCTTCATTTTCTACATGTATTCACGAGATATTCCCCCCTCCTTCAGTGCTCCTGCAAACTCTGCTAATCTAAGCTCTATTCACACGGATGGGTTGTCCTTCCAATTCCTGAAAACACATTTTAATTGCAGAACAATAAGACATTAGCCAAGTGCTCTGTTCCCAAAATTTGATATAAAAGCCATGCCAACTTCCAGGCTTCCAGAATCTTTTGAATAGCAAATATAGGAGATTATGGTCTTAATGTGTACCAAATATGGTTAAAGAACCGACAAGGATATTAATATCAGTAAATAAGTCTCTTTCGGAATGATGTGTCAGAAAAAATATGGCATCAGTTGATGTAGTTCAGATCATGTAATTCTTTTCTAACTCAATCTGTACACCTAACAATCAGTAGTAAGTTAATTCCATATTTCCATCTATTTTTCACTTAAATGATAAGATAGAAAGAATGCAGCACAACATTTTTCTTTTTGTTTGGCAATCGCCAAATGGTGACTGTTTTATGAGATAGCAAAGAAACGCAGAAATGCATAAAATATGCAAGAGAAGCTTACGCGTTATTGAAAGTAGCAACAGCAGCTTCAACTTCTTCCTCAGAAGAGAATGTGACAAAACCCTTACCCTTTGAATTCGAGGTCCCTCGAATGTGAGAGACCGTTGCACTGAGGATCTTCCCTTTTCAGAGAAGAAGTTTTAAGAACTTCGTTGTTACAGTCTTTGCAATTACCAACATAAACCTTGTATTGACTATCCACAAATACAGGCTCCGATTCTGGTGCCGAGCGGTCAATGTTTGGTAAGAAGCTCTCTGTGACATTCACTTTAATTTTTCTATTACCAACCTCCTGGCACAAAAAACAGAAATATGAGTGATACCATGCTGCATTCCCTTCATAAATATGCCGTGGAGCAGAATTGCAACATTGGATGCTTACGGTCCATTAAAACCTCAACTGCAGCACTGGCCTCTTCCGCAGTGCTCATCGTGAAACCCAAACCGTCGGCTGCGGTTGGTATGCTTGTCGTACATAACCTGCCAAGAAACAATTGAGCATTTCAACTACGAGACCCAGGTTATTTTTGGAGCATAAAGCAAAACACTCATCACAACATAGCCTTCTACTGATGCAGCAATTCGACAGAATCCAGCAAACAACCAAATTACAATAGATTGATTAAATAAGATTGAATTTGGGCAAGAGCTGAGTGGGAAAGGCAAAAGCTAAAAAAAACTGGAAAAGAGAAATGTCGTCCAATGTTGGAATGGGATAAGACGGTACAGAAATTGCGTTACCTCGGCCCGCTCGACGGTTTGCCGTGCGCAGCGAACATGTCGCGGAGCCTCGTCATTGGTGACGGTCCTGGGTATATTCCCGGACGTAGAGCTTCCGCGCCGCCACCGCTTCCGGCGCCTCGAGCACCGCCGAGGGAGGCGGACACCCGCAACGCCAAGCCCCGGCGCCACGCCCGAGGCGCCGCGGCGGCCCGGAAGGAGATACGGATAAGGGCGAGACGGAGACGGAGACGGAGACGGAGGCAGAGCTC
Source organism: Hyparrhenia diplandra (assembly GCA_015847255.1). Classification (NCBI taxonomy): domain Eukaryota; kingdom Viridiplantae; phylum Streptophyta; class Magnoliopsida; order Poales; family Poaceae; genus Hyparrhenia; species Hyparrhenia diplandra. Next base: position 95,753 of record JADLZK010006207.1, on the reverse strand, counting down.
AGGCAGTGCCGATGGAGGGCCGGAGTAGTTACTAGAGAGGAAATGGCGTAAGCCATTGTGGAGGGAGGGAGGGGAGAGGAGAGGAGGAACGAGAGGGAGGACCCGAAGGAGGGAGGGACAGCGTTATCCGTTGTCGCGGGTGGGTTCGGTGTTTTGGAGTTTCCTCCGTTCCCATTCTAAATTCGTTTATTTTTTATTTATCCCATTTTGTTATGTATTCCTCTATTCTAAATTATAACACTTTCTGGTTATACACTATACTTAAATACACAGTAAAAAATGCATCTAGAAAATGGGAAAGTTTTATAATTTTAAATGGAGGTAGTATGATTTAGAACAGAGTTACATATATAACTAATGAAGCTATATACAAAATATCTACTTTATTCTAGCCTATATAAAATTATACTTCCTCCTTCTCGAATTATAAAATGTTTTACAATTTCTAGAATCATAACTTTTAGTATAAAATAAATTAAGATATAATATATATCTAGATGCATAATAAAAGATGCGAACCTAGGAAAAATCCACGACGCCTTATGATTTAGAAAATTAATGGAGTATATTTTATCTTTTAAACTTACATAAATTAAGATGTCTAAATAATCCACTAGTATAAATAATCCAAGAAGGTTTTTTGAATTAAAAGGCCTACATGACCTCTAACCTAAAAAGGTTAGCCGATAACCTCTCAACTCTCGAACCTAATAATGTAGCCTCCAAGTGTCTCATTATATTTGAATGGCCACTTAATGATCTTGTAGGGCCAGTGGGTACCCTATACTATTGCGCTGGCCGGGCACCCGCAACGGTATTAGTCAAGACTAGGTACATAGCCAAATTTGACGTGGATGTGAAAGGTAATAAAAAAAGACTATTTTACACTCACAGACCACACACATACTTCTCACATATCTTTTGAGCTACGAAAATAGATCGGGCCTATTTGTTTGTCGCGAGTGACTTACCCTCTTCTACTTTTGTTTGTCACTTCGCATCTAGCTAATCAAATAAATGTCATTACGGATGCCCTAAGTAACTATACTTATGCGTAGGTCCATTTTATTCCCTCCACCCCATGCTCTTCTAGACTAGCCTTACAGCCCGTTAACATACCTCGATCCTGTCACTCGTACCAAATCTTCCATCCAATTGTCCATCAGTTTTCTTGGGTATCCATAGGAGGAAAGCGAGAGGGGGTGCGAGGATGTGTGATAAGCCAGATGATGACAAGGGCATAGGCGCAGTACAAGAGCACAAAATGCTCTCGAGGAGTGTCGCGAGGTGGAACAAGAGAATGTGATGCTTATTGGGCTAAATAGTCCCTCTAAAACTTAATTAATAATTTGATTTGATAAGGTAATTAATTTAATTAGAAATATTTATGATTTGTAGTTTTAAGTTTACATCGAGACCACCTTCTTCTTCTTCATTTTTTTTACTTACCTGGTAAAAAGGGGCTACATACTCCACCTTTAAGCACACTGATTTTATATCGGTGAACCATATATAAGTAGATCGTACACCAAGCAGGCAGGAAGTGCCAGTGGCATGCATCGATCGCAGATCGCGGTGGACCCCCACGTGTTTGTATGGCGCTTAGTCCGCTGGTCAGCGGAGTTGTTCATGTGCATCTGATGTTAGCGACCGGAACATCCAATGTGAGAGCAAGCGGTCCGTCCGCGTGGCTTAGGCAGTTGTTGCTATATCCCGTGCTTTTTTATTCTCTCGGCTAAAACATGAAGAAAATTAATTACATCGGCTACCTCTAATTATTGTTGGAGGAGCTGTGAACAGTAGATTGCATTGGAGGAGATGGTAGACTAGTAGTAGTAGCTACCCTAGCTACCGAAATGCCAGTGGGATGGGCGGCATGGGCCTTCCGGGACATTAAACAATCCAACGTGGAGAAGGCGTAGTTTCTCCAGCGTCTAAATCAAAAACACAAACACGATCGATTTCGGAATCCGGAATTCGATACACACTCGGTATCGGTATTGGTACGTGCCCTCTCTGCAGTCCTCGCGCCAGACGCGCGTGCCCTCAATATAAGCGGTCGGCGCCGACGCGACGCGCGTCGCCCAGATTACAAGACAAGAACACGTACCATCGATTAGCAAGACTCCCCACCTACGCAATTTTTCCCTCCCTTGTTCACGCACGCTAGCAGCCAGCTAGCAGGTAGATCAGTGAATCGATTTGTGATGGGAATCCGGCATGGTGCAACCGGACGGCGGCGGCGACGACGAAAGGCACGCCCCATCCGACAGGTCGAAGCCGGACTGCCCATGGCAGGCGATGAGGAGAGCGGCTCGACACGAAGCCGGACTGAGCCCCTGTGCACGGGGCCGGCAGAGTGGGTGGCCGTCGGCCCGTGCGGCCACAGGGCGGTCTGCGTCAACTGCACGGTCCGCATGCGTTTCTTCTGATCGAAACTGGCATTGCAGTCTCTGTCGCGCGTTCTGTCCCACCGTGGTCATCACTACCAGAAAGGTCGCCGGCAGTGGCAGCGCCGCCGGCCCAAGCAGCAGCCGGCCTTCTCCGCGCCGCCGCTCGCGGCCGGTGGCGCGGGGCAGGTGGGCATGTACTTGTCGTACCACAGCGGGATGGCTGCCTACTTCGATAGCCCAGAGCAGTACGAGAAGGCGACGCTGACGTGCCTCAGCCGGTCATCGTCGTCGTCTTTGCACCACCATGCTACACCCAGCGACGAAGATGCGCTGCCAGACGACGACACTTGGGTGTTGGTCCTCATTGGTGTGGTTGGATGTGCGATAGCTGGCGGCCTATTCACTGGCCTTCCTGTTGCACTGCACGTGCAGCTTCGGCATTTGCATCACATAATTCTAGTTGTTTTAGCGTTCGGCTTTCTCTATGGTGCGCTCGCGTACCTCGTTTTTCTTTTGATTTTGCAAAAATTAGCAGGAGTCCTGATGCATGATTAGTTGCATCTTTTTATCAACTATGTATTTTAGTTTTCTTTTCTTCAACTACTAAACCTAAATGTGTCCTTGTATTATAATTACTAGCAAAAACGCCCGTCGTTACTTTTGGGATTATAACTGAATAATTTGTGGGTTGAAAATTGAAAGATCACTAGGTAAGTGCACGCGGCGTTGCTACGGGTCAGAAGTGTCTTTACCTGCATTATGATTTCGATTTGAGTACAAGCGTGGGTAACTGAAACACTTTGTATGGTCAAACGTCTTGCATGCACAGCTTGTACATCACTTCACTATAAGCACCTCCTTAGAAGCCAATGATGATCTACCATCAATACCGAAGCTGTCTACATTGTAGTGGAGATATGACCTTTGTGAACTGCAAACCTTTTGGATCAACCTTCAAACTAATACAATATACGAGGCAATCGAAGATGCATTACCATAAACATACGTGGTCAGATAAGTCCAATCTGTAAGATAAAATCTTTAGGTGGGCCATGATCAATCTCTGCAACCAAATCTACTAAAAGAAATTTACTTATCCAAAATAAAAATGGTGTGGTAAATTCAATAGGAAACAAGGGAAACATCGTTTCTTCAAATATAGCAATTTAAATTTGGAACATGCTCATTCAGCCTCTCTTATCTCCATCACTTGTGTATTTGCACGCTTCATCCAGCAAAGGATAGATATTGCATACATGCAAATTTTAGAGGGCATCACCAGATTTTAAATGGGTGCTAAGGGCAATGCAATCGAACCATCCTACAAGAAAGAAACACTTGATGAGGCACAAGCAAATGTAAGGGCTTGAAAAAAAGATTATTTTCTTGTTAAAAGTTTAAGGTCCCCATAACCTCTGAATCTCTAGTAGAAAAACAGAAGTGCAAGTTTATAGACACAAAATTCCCAACCTACAACATGCTATTGGTGTGCACTATATATGGATGGAGAACTTCATTGAATCTCTATAACCTTGTATGTATCATCAAAATTTCCAGGGCCAGTAGGGCATTAGTTTAGAGACTGTAGCTGAATCAAAAATCTTATTAATGTGCTGAAACTGTAGCAAATTAACTTCAGAAGATGCGAGTAGCTAGTGTGTGTGACTGTGCTTAGCCAATGACTGAGATAATTTAGCAGAAGCATACATTTGTTTTGGAGTTCTTCTCTCCAACAATCCAATCATGCAGTTCGTTTAGACTTTTTCCTAGCAAAAATAAATGGGATTAGATATTTGGTTGACATAATAGCTGGCTGGTATTAATACGAAACCATAAGGAGCAGGGTTGAGGAGAACACCTAAGGTGCGGAAGGTGAAGTGAGACTGCTAGGTGCACCTTTGCTGGATAAAGGGCTCCAGTGTTTTCCTTGATGATGCCTTAGCTGCTGATACATCAGAGTGGGTGACAGCAGCATTCTGTTGCTTGGGCTAAAAACAACATGCATATTAAAGCAAATGCCACGGTGCTGCCTGTCTACCAAACATACAAATGGACAGATAAAGCCTCAATGCGTATTTTATGAAAATTCCTATTGCTGTTTTCACTTCAACAGCATTGCATTTTCAAGAAATATTCTAAAATAGAAGATGGGAATAAAAGTGTTCTCTTGGCATAAATCAATTAGGCAGCTATTAGGTGTAGAACATGGACCAGAACTCCAGACGACAACAACAAAAAATCCCCAACTCTGTACACTCAGTAGAAACACTTCACCAAGGCATATACATCAACCCATCGTGGTACTGTTAATGACTGCAACTATGACTACTAATTGTAGGATATAATAATGTTTTTTAAGAGAGACTATTGACTCTTTTCATAAGATGGCCCCTAATCAGGAAGTAGAGAGCAAACATCATATATTAAGAGGGCCAAAAGCTAATCAATTATTAATCATAGTGCTCCAAAAGTTATAAGCAAATAAATCCATTTTGAAAAAAACATGAACTATCTATTTATCCCACACCACATGCCTAACATAGTTGAATCAATCTGGAACCATCATTAACTGTGGATAAGGACCATCTTGTAGCACACATTGGGAACAGGCAAAAACTGAGTCCAGGCAAATTAAACCAACCCACCAAAAGGGGCATATCATCCAATATCTAGGATATGCAAGATTAAACTGACCTATAGATGAGCTGTAGGCTTGAAGCTGCACAGATGAGATACTCGGCGACCTCCTGGCCGTCCTTGATCTCGCTGTAAAGTTAAGCAATGTATCTAGAAAAGAAGACATGGGTACAATGTATTCATTAGTACAAGCTTGTACTTTCTGTACATCACAATATCTATTAGCACTCTAAGAATGAGTGTTATCAATGATTAGCAAACAATGAATCCTAAACGGAAAACATTTAGACGTGATACTGAATCAAAACAGAAAGAGATTTTTCTCTGGATTGCAGATATGAATCATATGATACTTGTAAGGAGAGAATCAAATGGTCATGCTAGGTTACAACAGAGCACAGTTCAGTTGATGCCAACAGAGATCTCTTAATGCTTTGGCAGGTCTGGATTGTCGAAACAACAGGTGAAATTTCCACTGAGCAAGTGTTAAAAAGAACTGACTGCAATGAACATATAGTTTCTGAAATTTAGATGTCAACAAACTTACAAGATGATCTTGTCATCTTTCCAAAGATCCTCGACACTTACCCAACAAAGTGTGTGTTTTCATCATTCCAGAAACGTTCATGACCGAACCACATTTTAATGATAGCATAAATCAAATAAAGAATACACATTGGTGAACCAAGCAGTATGCTAGCTCCTCATTCGAGTAGCAGTGGAGCACTGAAGTACACCCAAAAGAAACATGCCTTGTCTTTTGCCTACATGACCCATCCACCTGACATATGAATTTTATATTTATATCTAAACTCTGAAACTCTAAACAGCCATACAAAAAGAGAATAAAATGAAGTGAACACATTTGCAGCAAAAGGATCCGAAGTGCCATTACCCAACCTAACTGTAACAGCTTGAGTCATGGATCTTAAGGTGCACAAACTGATAAGATCAAATAATGGAGCCTTCAAGTATCAATGCATTTAGGCCAGCATAATTTATCTAGCATCCTCTTAGAAATTGTGCATACCTTAGGACAAAATTCCAGCTGACAGTCACGCAGGTACATCCTCTCTTACCAAATTGCAGCCTTTGGCCCTTGGATCAGTCAACACCAAAAGAAGCAAAACCTAATAAAACCAAATATTATTAGGGATTGTGAGGCCGAAGCAGTGGTCTAATTTGCGTCATGATATGGGGAAATAGGGAGGGATTCTGCACTTACCATTACGATGGTGGCGGCCGGAGCTCGGAAGGGAAGGGGACAAAGGAGGGGCTGCAGAGGACGGGAACCAAAGCATAGCGACGGGCGACGGTACCGCACACATCGGCGACGACCAAGGCGGCGTGTGATGGCCCTGATGGGCGCTGGCGGCACGCGGCGGAGGGCACGCGTGCGTGCTGCGTGCCGTGAGCTGCCACGCTGGCGGCCCAGCCCCATGCCCCTCGTGAGCCAACGGCCACACCCCGGCACGAGCGCGCCGTTTTCCGGTTGCCGGCGGCTGAGCCCCACACCAACCGCACACCCGCCCCATCATCGCCGATACACGAACGACCGTTCTCGTCAAGCGGCGCGGCTTCTTTCAGCCATGATCGATCTCGCCTTCTGGCTAAGGCACCATGGTGTAGACTGCTTGACCTCCCCTGGCGACGGCGATAGGACGGGGTGCTCGATCGCGTAGCGGGCTGGGCTTCGTCGGCGATTCCGCGGGCGGACGGCGCGGGAGCGCTCCGCGGTTTGGGCGGACGGGGAAGTGGGGCAGCGGTTCCGCGGGCGGAAGGGGCAGCAGGAGCGGGGCGGCGGTTCCGCGGGCGGATATTACGAAGGGGAGATATTTCTATTATAGGGGCGAAATACCGCTTTAGCTATTATTATAATTCGTTACCGCTTTCAACACACCAAAAACCATACTTTGCAAAACATGATATTTGGTCATTTTAATATTCAAATACATCTCCAATACCTGTATTTTGGCCTAAGTGTACGTTTTTGCCCTCAGGTGCTGTGCACCACCACCCCTGCCTGATTGGAGTCCTCGCCACGTAAGTCCTCGCCGCTGCCTGTCCGAGGACGACGCCGGCGTCGGATGCAGGCTGCAGCGCCCAGGAGCTCGCCGCATGAGCCGATCGATCATCAACTTAGGAGCGTGTGCATGCATGGAAAATTGACTGATGATTGTGTATTGCAGGTGGAGGGCACCAGCAGATACGACTTCGACCCCGACGGTCGGCCGGATGGAGGAGCTCTCGTCCCGACGGTGCTCAACTGGCGGCTCCGGTCGGTTACTCCCTTCACCTTCATCGACTTCTTCGCGTGCAAGGTCGATCCGGGAGCGAGGCACACCAGGTGCCTCATTGCCCGGGCCACACAAGTGATTCTGGCTGCAATGCATGGTAATTATGCATGCTTGGGGACGCTAGCTGCAGTTCCAACCTCCAATCCAATGTGTACTAACCGTGAACTGCTGCCACGGACATCGAGTTCTTGGACCACTGCTCGTCATCAATGGCGGCAGCGGCCGTGCTCTGTGCCACCGGTGAGACGACGTCGCTGGAGTCCGTCAGCCCTGAAGCATGCATGGTGTGGATCTCCATCGGCTGGGGCATCCATGAGGGTCGGCAGTATGTGCACTCGATCGCTTAGGGGCGGCGGCGTTGGGTCTCTGGATGGTGAGGTTGAACGAACGGTCTGTAGATAGCGTGCGAGGAAGGAAGGGCGGCGGCGTCGGAACTCACGTAGATCAAAGGGTAGTACAGGTATTATGAAGAAATACATATATTTTATATTATCAAATGAATTAAAATTAACCAAATGTCATGTTTTGCAAAAATGTAATCGTTCGGTGTCATTGAAGAAAGAAAAAATCCCATAATGGTAAGCACCATGTTTGGAGTCCTATAATAGCAAATATCTCGACGGCTGGCAGAGGAGAGGGGCGACGCGTTTAGCGCTGCATTAGGAGCGGGGGAGGGGGTGGAGCGCCGGGTGAAGCGATTAACGCTAAGACGATGACATTTGGGTTTTTTTAGTAGTAAGATATCATACGTTCTAGTATCTTGGAACCATACTATTGGAAGGTCATCTACTACTTAAAAAGACCCATAGACTCTACCGACGGGCGACGGGCGCCTCCCGGTTCGCTCTCCCAGCCCGCCCCGCTCCCCGCATGCTTGGCTAGGACAGACAGCCCAGGCCGGGCAGTTTGCATGGTGACCCCGCCCTTCTGACAATCACAAAGAAAAAGAAACTATTATTTTCATCCACTAGATTTGCATGCAAGGAAAAAAGATAAAGCGCTTGTTCCGTCCCTATGTGTGCATGATGAAGACCTCCGACCCTATTTTAGAAGGAAAAAACTTTAAAATAGATATGATCGAATCTAAAAGAAAAGATGAGAAAAATTCTATGGTAGGAATAAAAATTCTATGGTATGAAAGATGTACATCCGCCTCAACTAATGAGACAAAAATAACTACGCTTAGATTAGTTCTGAAATATTTTTTTCTCTCTATATATATCCTTACTACTAAAAAGAAAAGAAACACATTGGCTCTACCGGGCAGAATATGATTACGCGCCCCCCTTCACTCCGCCCTCGACGTGCTCCCCCCACATATGGCTAGGACAACCCCTCGCTTTGCATGCTAAGAATAGGAAACTAATATTTTCATCCTCTAGATTTGCATGTCTCGCATGCAATGAAAAAAAAAGATATGTGCATGATGAAGAACTCCGACCCTATTTTAGATAAAAAAACTTAAATGAATATGACTGAATCTAAAAACAAAGGATTGAAAAAATTCTATGGAAGGAATAAAAATTCTATGGTATGAAAGATGTACTCCCTTGGTTCCACAAAACATGCAATTCTCTCACATCCGGAGGAGTCAATCATGGCAAACTTTGACTAAAATTATTTGAAAAAGTACAAACAATTATGAGACAAAATAAGTACATTTAGATTAGTTTGAAATATATTTTCATAACAAACTTTGACTAGCACGCTTCCTATAATTACGTGTTTTTTGGAACGGAATGTACGATCAGACTCTATCTAGAAAAAAATCTTTTGGTACAAAACACATTAGATAAAAAAATATAAGAAAGAAGATCTAATCAAATATTTAGTACACGATAGATTAGAATGGATAGACACAAGTGAACGCAAGGAATATGATTAGACCATCGAAAAAAAAACAGAAGGAAAAAAAAACTAAACAAATCTCTATGGATTAGATTTAGTTCTATTAAAAATTCAATGTCGCTAACAAGAAAAATTGAAAAGCTTTGGGGCATACGCTCCACCTCAAGCGTTGTATTAGCATTCGTGGAGCTTTGATGAATGTAGCTAATCGCATCCCCGATATCGATGAAAAAAAATCGCGGGCTATAGAATTTAACGGGAGGTTAGCGAAAACTCTATTAGCGCTTATTGGCATTGCGACAAGTGCTTCCAAGCCGCTATTAGCTGCTATTTCGCGCTATAGCGGCGCTATTTTTTTCATGGCCTGATACTTATTCACTACCTCCCTAGAATTTGTATCCATACTATGAACACATTCTAAAATCAAAAAAAAATATTATTTATGAATTATAGTTGAGCAAATAAAATTTTATTTAGGTTTCTTGCTTCAAGAAAGAATTATAGTTGATATGGAATTAGTTCAACCTGTCTATAATTTTTATGGTATATGCACCGCCCATTTTAAAAGATGAGAATTATGGGGATCAAGCAAACTCATGTTCGAGAAGACAAGATTTCTCTCATACAAAATATAATGATCTAAACCATTGAGAAACAAAGGTAGCTTAAAAATTGTAAGCATAGGAAATACAAAATCTAAGGCCTACAACTATGGTATATTGTTCTCTTCTTTTCTCACACAACTATTATGAGTACAAGTCTATAATCATATTGGAAACATGTAATCTTGTTGAACGGAAGTGTCAAGTGAAGCGAAGATAACACCCGTAGCAAGGCACGGGCATGATCCTAGTAGATTAATAATTATGTAGTATGTCATCTTTCTCAATTGATTCTTGAGAATATATTTCGCCCCACAGCTTTAACTCGAGCAGGCTTAATGTAGAATTATGGAAATGATTTCTTATTTTAGTCATAAAAATGCTTAACAATTAATTAGTACTTACTCCGGTTTGGTATTAGAAGTCGTTTAGGACACCGATACGGTCTCCAACACACAACTTTAACCACTTGTTATTATAAAAATATTTATAAAAATATGATATATGTATACTTTTATCAAAGTATTTTTAAGACAATTTTATTCATATAATTTTCATATTTATAAACTCAACAACTCAAAAGTTATTGATGATTTATATTCCCAATGTTTGACTCAAACGTTGTTCAAAACGACTTCTAATACCAAACCGAGGGAGTACATGTCACCAGGTTCTCGATTGTGTACGCCAAAAACACATGAAGGAAACAAGCGACGTCCGGGTGGATATTGCCGAAGTTCAAGCGGGACTCGTAGTTATGTAGGATTGGGAAAACAAACACAAACAGGGGACTTGTAGTTACGTAAACGGATTGGTAAACAAACACAAACACATTTACATCGGGTTCGTAGGCGGACAATCCTGCATGCATACGGGGAGGATTTGGCTCGGGCATGCGTGGAAGGACCGAATTTTAGTGTTCGAAATGACCAAAAATTTTGGTGGACCAAACCAAATTTTAGTGGACTGAAATTTTCTCGCTTTAGTAGTAACTAGCAAAAATGCAAACAATAAACAACAATATTCGCGTTGCAACGGAAGAAAAAAAAAAATACTATTATACCTAAAAGCACTTAGATTTATAACGTCAAAATATTCTTGAGATTATCATTTAATTGTCGTGGCGGGTGAGAGAGTAGAGAGCGGATGAGCACGTGGTGCCGGTGTCGGGACGCGTGGAGAGTCGAAGGGCACCGATGGCATGATTGCGCATAAAAGGTTGACCCTGATCGTTGATATTCATGTAATTAGTTTTAAAATTTTTTGTTTTTGCTCTGTACATATAGGGGCGTGTAATGTCTAATTAATACGGTAAACACAGAGTCCTATTTAGAATAGGATAGGAAACGCACATGGTCAAACAAATTAATCCACCCGTAAGGACATGATGTATTCGTATCGGACTTATGTAAAAGTGTATTCGTATCGCACTCATTGTACGTTTTGCATGGCCGGATTAAATTAATCCATCCGTAGGACCTGCGATGTCGGAGACTCTTCTGATGTGGATAGGAAAAATGGTGAAAGAAATTTAAAAAGATTTTATAGACCCATCTATATTTATTGTTTTTATTATTTTTATAAAAATAAACGGAGGTAATTCAAGAAATAAAAACAAAAAAGAATCACGCACAAGGGCAGTGCAACGTGCGGCACTTTCCTCACGCACACACACCGACCTGGCCCGCTTGCATGATTTGCTTCTATGCTACTCATTCTTAACGTTAAGTATTTACTATTTATATACTGCACGCGTATCAAAGATATGGTTCCAACTTGTCTCGATTCCGTTTTTGGACTACGCGTATTCGTCGGTGGGTTGGGTGGGTCGGAGTTCTGGGCGTGCAGGTTGGGTACTCGTTGTAGCAATGGAGTTTGGGCGCAGATGAACAGATTTGGCCGACAGAAAGCAGGAGGCGGAAGGAGTCCTATTTCGGATTTGAGGTGAAAGAAAACGATGATGAAAAAAAAAAATTGGTAGAAATTTTCGTGTTTTAATAGTAGGTATAGATAATGTATAGATATAAAAATAACTCAACTTAATGTGTGCGGTCAAATGGACCTGCCCATTCATGAATAATGATCTCTCGCTATCTTTATTTGTTTTACTACTCCCTTCGCCATCCAAAATTGTAAATAATTGCAAAAATCTTTAAGAGTCAAAGCATATTAAGTTCGACCAAAATTATAGAGGGAATTACAAAGATTTATGGTATCAAATAAGTATACTACGAAAATATAATTAGCAAAGAATTCAATAACATTTAGTTGGCATTCTAAATCACTACCGAATTCCACTCTTTGCCAAGTGCCGAGTCTTAGCCGAGTGCCAAATAAAAAATACATGACAAATAAACTTCGGTAAAGATGGCTTTATCGAAGTGTTTTTTTTGACACTTTCCGACAAAGATGTATTTTTATCGAGTGTTATTTCCTGACACTCAACAAAGAGCTATTTTGTTGAGTGTTTTTCCCCGGCACTTGGCTAAGAAGTATTTTGCCGAGTGTTGTTTCCTAGCACATGGTAAAATGTGTGCCCAAAGATTCGAAAAGAGACATTTTGTCGCGGTGCCAACAAACAGGCACTCGGCAAATCAGTTTTTCAAAGCAGTTTTTCAGGCCCAAAAGAGTTCAAATGAAAAGGTTTTCAACTATAAAGTTCAGTCTCTTGAAACAAGAAGAGAGATTATTAATATTCATGAGCAATGTTACGCCATTATGTCGATGAAAAATGACTAAAATAAACTTTACAGATCTTGATAAGTTATAAATCTTTTATAGTTGACAACTTTTTATTTGATCTTATCATGTAAAGCTACATTTGAATTTTAAATTTTTAAAATTCAATTTTTTTCAAATGACCTCGGATGGAGAAACTTCCCAAAATAAAAATTATAGATTTTGATAAGTTATGAATCTTTGTAGTTGACAACTTTTTGATTTGAATTCATCTTATCATGTAAAACTACTTCTTAATGAAAATGTAAATCTTGAAAAGTTATGAATCTTTGTAGGTGAGCACTTTTTTTTATAGAATTTACCTTATCACGCAAAAAACTATGTTTAAAAATCTCAACATTGAAATTTGAATTTGTAAACGATCTCGACGAAGAAGAAAGTTACTGAATGAAAATTATAGTCCTAAAAGTTATGAATTTTTGTAGTTTAACATTTTTTATTTTAATTCGTTTAAGTCCTCGGACAAGCAATTTACTCTCGATTTAGTACAATATTTGGGGAACCGAAATGGAATATCAACTCATGTGATGGTTTAGTGCAGTGGTAGAGCAGCAGGTGCATGAGGGGAGGTCGCGGGATTAAAGACCTATGGCCGCAAAGTTAGCAAAAGCAGTGAAAAATGACCATGAAAACAGGTGGTGGCTGGTTGTCTGGTGGGGCGCTCCTTAGATTAAAAACAACATTTTTCTAGTTTTTTTTGGGTAGCTGTCTGGTGGGGCACTCCCTAGATTAAAAACAATATTTTTTCTAGTTTTTTGTTTTTTTTCGCGATTTCTTTTGAAAGTGTTTTTTCGACACACGCCAAAGCGTCCGACAAAAAAACACTGACAAAGAGCTCTTTGTTGGCGCCTTTGTCGAAAGTATATAAGGGCCGCAAAGAGCCTGTATCGTCAAAATTGATATGCTTTGAGTCTCCAATTTTTTTTTTAAATGACTTATAATTTAAGGTGGATAGAGTACGTTGCAACAAGAGGAGAAAGAAACAATAAATGTTCAACACGTTTGCTTCAGCTTGAATTGCTGCACAGCTGCAGCGGTCATGGTAAGCACACGGAAAGTGACTCCCGGAAAAAAAAAAAAATGTTAAGTGACCCCGGGATGCCACTCGTCAGTCGTCAGCCACCGTGAGGGGGCGTTGCAAGGTGGCGACGAGAGGCGTTGCCGCAGTCACCAGCTCAAAGATTGCGTCGCCCAGGCCCGGCAGACTAGCAATCTAGTCTAGTCTAGTCTAGCATACAAACGAGGCGCGATGGGGAGGCAATAGCAGACTTGACTTGCTTACCATGGCGCCATCTGCCTTCAGGCGCGAGCTCGAAAGAGCTGCCGCATTGGCAATCAGGCGAGGCGTCGAATTGGAACGATAGGGCCGGATGGCAGGTGCCATCTTGGGCGACTACGACTTCGTTTTGGATTCTAAGAGCAACTATCAATCAAAAAGCACTGTGGAGTGTGGAGCATTCTTCTCCCTCATCTCAGGCAGGTAGCGAGTCAAATCTCCGTGCCGTGCTAGCTCCTCTGCTCCCTCTCGTCTCCAGAGTCATAGCCACCACCGAGCTATTCCAGCGTGCCACCCCCGCCACATCCTTCCCAACCGCCCACGGGCGGCGGCGTCCCTGCGGCTGGCGGCACCGCTTTCACGGTCACGGCTGCCCATGCCTCCCCGGCTGCCTTACGCTTAAGGCCTTTAATAACTGGCAAACGCCCCTTCCCAAACAACATGGCAAGCTAAAAAGAAACCCAGCGTCGGATGCAAGTTTCATCAATTGTGGCCATTTAATCTACCCACACCCAAAAGTCGACTGAACAACTCTCTCTAACATAAACTTGTGATGAATTCTAAAGAGAAATCCATGTGACAACGGGATCTAAACAGCACAGGTTTTTCTTTTACCTTACCTAACAATCTACCATCCATAAATGTGAATCTCTACATATTTTAGCACTTCGAAATAAGTTAAGCGACAAAAATGGACTGCCATGTTACTTTTTGGGGAGTAAAGATTTCTACGGCCCTTAACTTGCATAGCTTGTGTCAAAAGCTCGGTCCCTAAAGTCACAAAACGGGCGTTTAAGTGCCTAATCTCTGTTTTGGGTTTCATTACGGTCCAATCAGGCGCGACGCGCGTGCACGTTATGCACTAACCCCCTGTGGGCTGTTTAGCCATTTGACGGGCCCTTGTGTGGTGACGTAGTCCACCTTCTTTCTCCTCAACATCGCGGCTTTTCTCGTCCGTGTCTGTTCGTATCCTCGGCGGCGGAGGAGCCGATACGGCTCCGACGGCGGCGGCGATCGGCGGCGTGTTGGTGGTCGGAGGCCAGAGAAGCGTCGCGCGACTCAAAGCCAACCACGCTGGAGGTGTCCGCATTGGCCAGAGAAGCGTCGCGCGACTCAAAACTTAAGATGCACGTACTGTTAAGGTCCAGTGATATGCTTCTGTTGAATCTGAAAATGCAGTCACATGCATCCTGCTAGTGTGTGTGTCCAGCGAGCCGCCTCCTAGCTCTGAATTTTGTTGGTCAGCTGAGTTGAGTGAGAATAGTTGTCTGATGTCATGATTAGCAGTTGCTTGTTCGATGATCGAGCAGATTTTGTCAATTTCTCATTAGTGCTGAATATTCGATGATGGGCCTTTATTTTAAGATGCACGTACTGTTAAGGTCCATTGATATGCTTCTGTTGAATCTAAAAATGCAGTCATATGCATCCTCATGTCGATTCAGTACTAGTCATATACGAGTCAGTTCAATCGATGTCGACGCTGGCCGCGCGGAGAGAGCACCTCTGTGAGTGTGTCAACGATGGCTGCGCGGAAAGGGTTCTGGAAGCGAACAACGCGTCAGCGAGGACGAATTATGGCAGCGACGACGAATTGCAGCGGCCGGGTAAGCTGTACGGGCGTCCAAATGTATCTAAACAGCCTACAGGGGGTTATTGCATAACGTGTATGTGCATCCGGACCCGATTGGACTGTAATGAAACCCAAACAGAGATTAGGCACTTAGACGCCCGTTTTGTGACTTTTGGGACCGAACGACACGGTACAAGAAGTTAAAGGGACCGCCAAATACTTTACTCTTTTTGGGGCACATTATCCGCCAACCCATCATCTCTCTAAGTTTGGTGACAAAATAAACAGAAATCAGCCCGTGCTGGTTGTGCTCTCTTCAGACTGATTCCGAACACCTGATCCAAAACATCAGCATTCTCCCACCTGTAAAATTCAGTTTGAATAAACATACATTAATAACATTTCTCTGCGATGATCAAAGCGTTTAAGTCAAACCAAATTTATATATATTTAATATATATTATACTAAATACATTCACCTGGGTGTATTACATATAGAAATCAATTTCTATAAATTTGGATCAGACTGAATATAGTTTCAATTTTGATTTATAGAAAACTTTTTTTTTTTTTTTTTTTTGCGACTGGAGGGGTTCATTCATTATATGAAGTCGGGATTACAATCAGAGATTAGGAGCAGGGATACACATGCCGGGGTCTGTTGCCACCACCCAACTTGTGTCTCGCTCGTAACCTGTTTTGCAAGAGTATGAGCAACCTTATTACAATTTCTATTAATGAAAGAAAATCTAAACTCTTGAAAGAGTAAGCTCAGCTCCCGAATTTCCTTCAGAATGGGCAGAATGCTTGGACGTTGGCTATCTCCTGCTTGCCATAACTTTAGAAGTTCTTGGCAGTCTGATTCCAGCCATATACGTTGTACCCCAACCTGCATCGCCATTGTCAAGCCATCCCGACAGGCTAGAGCTTCCATGCTTAGGGATCCAAACAATGATTATACCATTTAGCACCTCCTCTGACAAAACCCCCCATTGTCATCACGTAGGACCACCCCTGTAGCTCCTTTCCACTGACGTTCATAGAAGGCACCGTCAGTATTGCATTTGAACCATCCCTCCGGTGGTCGCCTCCATTGCTGTTCAACAGCTGCTGTCCCAGCCTGTGCTGTTGTCTTGTTTAGTTGCTCACCCAACTGCCAGAGATCAAAGGCCATATCCATCGCCCATCGGACTGCATCTCTGATTGGCAGGGGCTGTTCCCCGTGTCTTCTCTTGTTACGCTGCATCCATAATGAGTGCATGCCAATGATGATCAGCGACTGATTCTTTTCAGAGATAAGTCTTCCATGAACCAGGTCATTTGCCCAAGTTGTTGGATGAAGAACTGGAAGTTTGACACCAGTAAGTGACTTAGCATACTCCCAGAACACTCTAGCGACTGTGCAATCACATAAAACATGTTTTATTGTCTCTTCATTCGCCCCACATACCTCACAATTTGCCACTGGTTCCACATGTCTTCCATGAAGAATTTGTCGGGTTGGAAGGAATTCATGTAAAACCCTCCACCAAAACACACGAATCTTTGGCGGCACCTTCAATTTCCAAATCTTTTCCAGACTGCATTCTCTGACACACTCGCTGTGTCAACTGTATTTCTACCAATTCTGCTTCTATCAAGCAGCCTATAGGCCGACCTAACTGAGTAGCAGCCATGTTTTTCTGGCTCCCATGCCCATAAGTCGACAAGCTGTGGCTGGATTGGGATACGCATGATCGCATTTGCATCAACCGGAATGAAAATTTGGAAAATTTTATTTTCATCCCAACGACCAGCAGCTGTGATCAGGTCTGAAACCTGCTCCACCTCCTGACCATCCTGTGGTGTTAAAGGTTTAGCTTCAAAATGTTTCGGGATCCAACGATCATACCATATGTTTGTCGAAGAACCATCACCAATTCTTTTTATTACCCCCTGAGTCAGCACCTCTCGGCCTGCCATGATCGCCCTCCAGGTGTGACTAGCATGCCTCCTCCGTGCACAAGTTATAAAATCACCATCATAAAAATATCTGCCTTTAAGGACTCTTGCACACAAGCTGTCAGGTTTAGTCATCAGTCTCCATCCTTGCTTTCCCAGCATTGCGATGTTAAAATTCCGGAGGTCTCTGAAGCCCATCCCTCCCTGCACTTTTGGGAGAGTAAGTCTCTCCCAGCTTTGCCAGTGGATGTGTTTGCTGTCAGCCGAGCCTCCCCACCAATAATTCGCAATTGGACTTTTCATTTTCCTGCACGTAGTCTTGGAGAGGAGGAAACAGCTAATGGAGTATGTCGGTACTGCTTGGGCCACCGATTTTAAAAGAACTTCCCGACCAGCTTGGCTTGCCTCCCTTCCACTCCAAGTCCCAATAATATTTTTTTACCTTTGTTGGCATAAATTCGAAAGCCTCAGTAGTTGATCTACCAACAGCTGTCGGCAAACCAAGATACTTTTCTGCTAGAGCTTCATGGTCTATGTTCATTGATTGTCTAACTTCACACTTCATATTATCCGTGCAATTATTGCTGAAAAACACTGCTGATTTTTCTCGGTTCACCAGTTGACCCGGCCCCCTCTGCGATGCTTCCGAAAAGACTATACAATCATCCGCAAAGAGTAGGTGTGAAATCCAGGGGGCATGGATACCCACGCCGCACACCTCTGGAAAGATACCCTGGCCCTGTCGACTTCAGTAAGCATGAAAGCCCCTCGGCACATATCAAGAACAAATACGGGAGATTGGATCCCCTTGTCGTAGTCCCCTACTTGGCTTGAAACAATCTGTGAGAGCACCGTTTACTTTGATAGACATAGAAACTGAACTCACACATCTCATTATCAGTGAGACGAAATCACCATGAAAACCAAGCTTCAGCGTGATTTGCCTCGGATATTCCCATTCAACACGATCATATGCTTTCGCCATATCCAACTTGATTGCACATGCTCCCAATTTTCCTTTCTTCCTCTTTAAATAGTGGGTGCACTCATAAGCAATTAGCACGTTGTCTGTGATTAACCTTCCCGAACAAAAGCGCTTTGCTCTTCAAAAATAATCTCATCTAGGAAAACCCTCAAACGGTTGGCCAAGACCTTAGAGCAAATCTTGTATAAAACATTGCAGAGAGAAATTGGCCTAAAATTTTTCATATCTTGCGGATTCCTCACTTTCGAATCAACACAATAGTTGTCCTATTCACCTCCTCCGGCATTTGCCCACCATTTAGAAAATCAAGGACGCCCCCTCGTGACACTCAGCCCTAGCAGCTCCCAGTGATGTTGGAAAAAACCTGCAGTAAAGCCATCGGGTCCGGGGCCTTATTTGCGCCCATCATAAAAAGAGCTTTTTAACCTCATCTTCTGTAAATTGTTTTGTAAGCTCCTCATTCATATGATCATCCACTTTTACTGGTACACAATCAAGGATTGGAGCAACAGCCAAATTCTCTTGTCGTGTAAACAACTCTGAATAAAAATCCATGGCCACTGCTTCCAGTTCCGGCTGTTCAGTTGCAGCTGAACCATCAGCACGGTTCAGGACATTGATCCTGTTAATCTTTGCTCTCTCTTTAGATTTAGCTTGGAAGAAAGAGGTATTGCGGTCTCCCTCTCTCAGCCATTCCACCCGTGAACGTTGCTTTTCCATCAGCTCCTCCTGGTAAGTAATTCAGATATCTCTTTCATCAAGCGTCTTTCGCATCTTGCCGGACCAGAGCCAATGGATTGCCCATGTACCCATTCCAGTTCCTTCCTTAGCTGTGCCAGCTTTTTTCGGACAGAACCAAAAATGGATTGGTTCCAATCTGAGAGTGAAGTGCCCAATGCTCCCAGATCACACGAGAAGTTCTGTAGAGAGACGACCCCATCTCGGTGTTGCCAAGCCGTCTCAACAGCTTGGGTATATGATGGATCCCTTCGCCACATATTTTCATAACGGAATCGGGCGCCTTCCTCTACGTCTCCTGCGGGTTCCTTGCTCACATTCAATAACAAGACAACAATGATCTGACTCTGTTGTTTGTACATGCCAGACTTGCATACAAGTTAAGGAAAGCAGCACATGCTAAACCCCTGTCAAGCCGGACTTTCACATTATCATCTCCTTGCTGCCCTATTGTCCCATGTATAGGGTAAGCCAATATATCCCAAATCAGATAGCCCACAAGACTGTACAGCCTCTCTGAAACCATCCATCTGCTTTTCTGATCTCATCTGCCCCAAACTGTTCATTAGCCTCCAACACCTCGTTGAAGTCGCCAAAGACACAACCAAGGGATATCACTGGGAATTTAGATATCTCGTAATCCCAGCTCCTGTGCGCAGTTCTCGCCTCGGCTCACCATAGAAACCAGTGAAAGCGCCATTTTTCTTCACGATAATCGGATCCAAAACTGCAACATCGATGTGTAGCTTATCACAGCTTTGGAATTTCACTTGCACATCCCGAGTCCATAGGAGCGCCAAGCCCCCACCTCTCGCGAAACGCCAACCCCTAGGCCAAACCGCATACCTAGAGATCGCTTCAAACCATCCACATTATCAAAAAAGCAGCCGCGTTTCTGAAAGGAAGACCAACCAGGGGCGATGTAGCTCTATCAAACTACGGACTTCTTGAACTGCCTCGAGTTGTCCCAAACCCCGGCAGTTCAAACATAGTATTTTCATGGCGCCCGGCTCACTTCGCAGCCGCCGATCCTACATTTTGATAGCTGCCCCGCCTTTGTTTCTTTAGAGTTTCGATCAAACTCCGCCCACTTTATCACCGCCATCCAATTGGTTCACTCGGGAGGTCACCCGTCCCGCAGGGACAAGGGCATTGGAGACCCCCAAGGGATGTTGAGATCAGGAGTTTGCACAGCCCTAGGAAGAGTTTTTGACTCTCTCTTCCTAGGCCCCCGATGTTGATCCTCCTCCATCGCCTCAAAAGCTAGTTGTTGGCTTGCAACAGGCTCACCCACTATTGCCCCATGCACTTCTTTCTTTGAGTTGTCCTTTAGAGGAGATCAATCTCGGGGTCTTCGAGTCCCCCATATGACTCCCGTGGACGTGAAGCATCCATGACTTGGAACTCCTTGCCTCTCCCCGATCGTTTGGTGACCCGATTGCGAAAACCGAAAGATGAGCCACGCCAAAAGAATGCGCGCAAGCGGCAGCAAAAAAGGACCGCAGCGGCGCTTGTTCTCTTCAGAGCCCTCAAGTTCACGTCATACGGCAACTTGCCATCATCACCACGAGCAGCGGGTTGGGGCACTCCATATCCGAATGTCCCATCAAACCCACGGTGAAAGCATATGTAAGGCAATTTTTCATATCGAATCCGAAACCAGCGAGGGTCCTCATTCTTGTTAACTTCGGAGAAGGATTCCCGTCTCAGCGGGCTTGTCAATTTGGATCGCGACCCTAGCGCCAAAGAAAGAAGGCGCCACTTGCTTTCCCATCGGCGTCCACATCCATTTTCACAACCTTACCAATCAAGTCCATGGCCCTAGAGCCTCTCGAGCGATTCATCCAGCCAAGAGGGAGGTTTAGGATGCGAGCCCAAAGCTTCACTTGATCAAATTTAATCTCTATCGGGGCTGAGCTTCTCATTATACTCTTGTAACAGAACTGAATACTTCCCAACCATCCATGGCGAGCCGGACAAAACCCTCTCAAGTCACGGGCACTCCCAAACTCCACCACAAACAGGTTATCTCCCTTATCGCCCGATAGCTCGAATTTTGAGGCCGACCGGATTGCCCCAGGCGGTCTCATGGCTGAACGCACAATCTTTGACATGCACGGGCACCACCGACAACACCTTGCCCACCAAAGCCCACTCCACCGGCGCGCCATGGCTTCAGGCTCCTCGTCATCACCGAATTCCGGGACGGCATCTTCCTCCTCCGTCGGCCCTAAGCTTTTGGAGCAGTCCGTCACACCGGGGTTTGGGGCATCATCCCCACCCCGATCTTCCACTCCCAACCGATGCCATGGAGGGCTGGCTGGGTGGCACCGTGGTGGCCTGCACAATCGAGTGCAGCCACAAAACAATTCCGACCCTAGAAAAACCTAAGCGGCAAACTAGGTAATCTGTGGACGGCGGCGCCCGGGCGGCTAACCGACGTTTTATGAGAGGCGGCACCACGCTGCAATGGTGGCGACGGGGCTTGGACACCACGGTCACGTGACCGGGCGGTGTTAGCAGATCAAGGTCGCCGGCGTCGGGGACCTAGATCGGGGATCGGGAACCAGTCGCTCGGGATCGCCCGCGATCGCCACTCCGAAAGTTTGGCGCGATCTGCATGGCTGCTACCCAATTACTTGATGTTTCTCCCTTCTTGGAGTTGGAGATGGACTGATGCAGAGAGATTTAGGCAGCGCTTGCTGAACCTACACACGCGGTTCTGAAATGAAATCCTATGAAATTGAAGTGGCTGACATTCACAAACTGGTGTCAAATTTGCAGTGGACACATCACTGAAAGTAATCCTATTTGCAGTAGAGAACCCACACAATACACATTTGTTTTGTCATAGAAAACTTCACATAAAGTCTGCAACTACAGATCAACTTCCTTTGCAAGGCTAATTAGCACCCAAGTTGTAGTGTGAACACTGGGGTTTTGGTAGACTATTCTTACTTTCTAAATTAGCTATCAAGTATTGCAAGCTTATCATGAAACTATATTAGTACAACAGTCAACTTTGCTCTCTAGGTCAGTTCCTACACAACCAACATCCTGTTTGTGTGTATGTGTATGCAAGTACCTCAACATAAGACAGAATTTACCAAAATCTTCGCTTCCAAAATTGATAAAAACTAGACTAGAATTGCATTTTTTTAGACAAAAACAATCAGTTAGAGAATGCATGGAGAGAAGAAATATATACTCAAGAGTCGCCGCCATCGAGCACTATACATCATTGTATTCTATGGCATGCCTTTCCAACACTTTTCCCCTGCAAATTGAATTGTAAAAGTATTGTAGATATAAAATTAATTCCCTTTAAGTTAAAAGTCTCAACAGTTAAGAGGAATAAAGAATATTTAGAAAGAGGAACTTACCGAACATCCAGCAAATATACTAATAATGACATTCAGAAGGACAAAGAAACCAAAAATGATCCACATCCACCAGCAAAAACCTCATGCGGAATCCTGGTACTGTAGATGGTCATCCAGGTCATGGTGAACTGCCATATCATAATTGCGTTGCAACGCTCATACAACCGAGTCAGCCTAGGTGCTTTGGTCTGAACAGTGTGCTCACACAATAAGACAAGATGGCACCAAGTCACCAAAGAAAAGCAAGTAAACATTTCAACCGTCATTGCCGCCTTGTCTACAGCTGTTGCAGTAATATCACGACGCCTATGCATTTAAAAAAGTTAGTTAACAAAGATAAGTTTAGTCTAATAAAAAAATAGAAATTTTGAGTTGAATGTAGAAATTTTTCACCTTGCAAACAGCATGGTCAAACACATGGTCATTCCTCCAAAGTAAGCAAGTCTACTCAGAGCCATCGTGTTCGAAAGTACTTTTTCAACAAACTCGTTCCAGTCTTTTTCTGGATGCTCGAGCACCAGCTGCTGCCGCCGCTATAGCATCCGCCGTAAGAGGAGAAGGAGTCACCGCTATAGCAGCCGCTATAGGAGGAGGAGGAGCAGCAGCAGCAGCCGTAGGAGGAGGAGGAGCAGCCACCGCCGCTGCTGTAGGAGGAGGAGCCGCCGCCGTCACAGGACGAGGAGGAGCCACTTCCGCGGCTGTAGCAGCAGCCGCAGGAAGAGCAGCAGGAACCACCGCTGCAGCATCATTCTCATCTACAAAATGAAGTTATGTAAAAAAAAATAGCTCAAAGATCATACCACTACTAATAATGAATTTAATATGATTTTACACACATTCAGATAACAAAAAAAACCTCAGCTATCAATTCATTTTTGTGTCCGCTAAGGAGATAATGTTGCTAGGTATAAAATGCTTCTAAACAAACTGGATTGAATGCTTATTCTGACAAAAGTTGATACTGTTCATGGGATCTACTCGTCCTTAAGTGCCACCTGCAATAGCCCTCCCAACTCTTGGCTTCAAATATTACAGCTTCAAGATCTAATCTTTTAAGGGCAATGCTAAGGTACACTTTTACCTAGAAGAAGGTAATATCTCAAACGAATATGAGCCATTGATTTTACATATTTTATGAATTAATAAATAAATTAAAAAATCTAGGAAAACAAATAAAATTCCTCTCGGTTCCCATAATGGCGGTAGTAAAGATGGAAGGGAATCCTCCATTCTTCTCTAAAAAAAAAGTCTCCCGATTTCTTCTCTAATACTGGCAACAGCACATGATTTATGGGAACCAGTCAGCTTAACATGTTTCAAAATCTTTTACACTCATATTTTAAATCTCTACTTGCATAATTATTTGTCCTAAAATAATCAGTGAAGCAAGAGTACATTGTATTTGTTGTCTTCAAAATCAACTTGATATTAGGATGTAAATAAAAATTCAAACTATCTGTATCGGCATTGAAATTTGAACTAAAATAGGGTAAATATAGTTCTATTTGAATCCAATTACACGTGTATTTGATATGAATCGACTGATGATCTTACACATGCACACACACATGCAAATCATTGAGGTTAGCACGCATCAATCAAATATAGAAAACTATTTTTATATCTGAGTTTTCCTTAATTGTCTTTTTTTTTACAAAATGTTAACATAGGAGGTAATAGATGATCGTAATTGTCCGATCGAAATAAATGATTGGCTCACAGTTGTTTAGGAGTACCACAGCAAACCCCAATCTTTAATGGTTCAGAAGGTTACACATCAAACTGTGCAGGACAGCCAGGGTGATTAGAAACTGGAGTAAGAAAAATAGTAGATATCTGTCTCCAATTTCATATGGGAACCAAATAATTTTCTGGCTGGATGTGGCTCAAAAGGAAAAGGATTCTCACCCAAGGTTTGCACACAGTGTTGAAGAGATACATTCCTTGGTTTGGCTGCAGTAGAACTCATGCACATGTGACAAAATGCCACCTCGCCAAAATAAAAGAAACCACTGATACATTTTATACCTCAAAGCCAATATGCTTCGAATATAATCAGAAGTCCTTCCAAATTGAGCATGGGCATGTATGAAAAACCTCTGAAGTCTGAACTTCTTTACAAATACTTACAGTGAACTAGAGAACCAAGGGAATTAACTTAATTAGGTAGAATTGCATTTACAACAGCATCATCCAGGTGCTTTAGAAGAACGTTCTGATGTGGAGCAAAGAGATATAATTTTTTTTGGTCATTTTAAAAGATCGTTGGGACCCAATGGTTTCACAGAAAGTTATCACGTGACAAGTGTCTGCTCTAAATTTAGTCTTTGTAGTCCACCAACGAAGGAAACCCATAATTGTTATTCGGAGCATTAGGAAAAATACTCTAAAACCCTGGCCAGCAGCCTCGCTCGCTACATGGACCAGCAAATCTCAAAATGCCAAAGTGCTTTCTAATTCTAACAAAAGAACCTCAACAAATAACCACACTTATGAGATTAAATTCTGAACAATTTGTGGACAAACAAGAAGGTTGTAAAGAAGAATAGACTTGTGTCAGGAAGGAAAATGATGTTGGCTGGTGGAGCTGATGGGGTGTCAGGAACCATCAAAACAACATCAAATTGCTGAGAAGTGAGGCCTGGAGAGGTGGACCCAGTTTTGGCTGGTGCTAAGACCCTCAGGGGAGATTTTGGGTTAGGAAGATGGATTTGGCTGTTCTTTCAAGGGCGCGAATGTGTTAAAAGACTAACCTTTTTTAGGGTAATAAAAGACTAAGCTTTGCCGGGAAATCAGATTTTGGGTAAAAAAAAAAGATGGAGACAGCAAGTATCTAAAACAAAGCACATCAAAAAATGACTGATGAAAGGTAAAGACGAATGCTCATACTTGTTGTGCAGAGTGCCATAAAGATTCTTCATTTTCTGCAAGATTGTTTCGATCAGGGGCTTTGACTGTAGAGCGCCACCTGGCTGCTGCAGTCCCGCCGTCCTGACTCTCCCGCGGCGCTCGACGTCGTCGTCGCTGCGCTCCTGCCGGCCTTCATCGTCACCGTGCACCTCTCTCTGGGCCGTGTTGTGGGCGCGCTCCCCGGTGCTGGGGTCATCTTGGTCCACCAGTACATACCGGCCCATCTCAATATCACCTAGTACACAAGAACAGATTTGTTGTATTTATACGGGAAAGGGAGATGCCGAACCAGGAAACACACACAATTTTCGAACAAGGTTGCAACTTTTCGCAAAAACTGACTTTGCATACCAGAGCGTAGGCGATGGCCAGACGACGAGCTCCCCGGAGTGCGTGGGCGGCGCGGCACACCGTCCAGACCGGAAGCAGAGTTTGCCCCACCCTGCTCGAGGCTGCGACAGAAGCTGAACATTTTCTGGACGTACGTCGTCCCGTCTCTCTGGCCATGGTGGAGGCGCTTCCCTTCCCTCTGCCTCCCCTCCCCTCTCGCTCTCTCCCCGCCTCCTCGCTTCCGTCGCTCTGATTCATGATTCTTCCCCTTCCAGCCTTCCTCTCTCTTCCAGTCTCGCTTGTGTTTGTGTCATGGCCGAGAAGGCGGCCGCCCCTGCGCCGCTTTTTATACCCGCCAGTCGTGGGAGTCTCGAATCCCACGCCGGAAGCCTTACCTCTGCTTGACCGGGCCCACGAAGGGAGAAGCAGGTGATAGGAAGAATTGTGCTAGTGGATGCCAGCTCGCAACAAGTACAGTACGTTCGTTGCTTTGGTGTGTCTAACGGGAACAGATGGTTTGGTTTTCAAAAACGATGAAAATGGTTTGATTTCGAAACTCCCTCAGGTTAGGTTAACATGTACTCCCTCCATCTCAAAATAGGTGTCACTATAGGATGCGTGCTTCAAACTTTTTCAACTTTGACTAGGTTTATAGAAAATACGTACAACATTTAAAACACCAAATAAATTTGTTAAAAACTAGACTTAAAGATATTTCCGATGATACTAATTACTTATCATAAATATTTATATATTTTAATATATAATTGCTTGGCATTTTAAAACGTTGACTTCCGGGGAAGCGAGAATGACATCTATTTTGAGACGGAGAAAGTATGTGCACGCGTCCGTCAGGTTATGGAAACTAAGCTTCTCTAGCTAAAAGTAGAAACAAACAAACAAAATAGTTTGTGGGGATTTGGCGTATAGCCGTTGGTTTTGCACCTAGGATAACCGACTTGTGGGAAAGAATAGACCATTTCTTCTTCTATATGTAATAGACCATTTCTATATGTAATAATGATATTAAAGAACGAAAAATATTTCTATTTTTTTTTCTAGACTTTTTCTATACATAAGAGCAAGTTTACAAAATTGGTTTGGCAATTTTTTCTTGTTTGCCAACTCCCAAATCAAAATGGCAAGTCAAAAAAAAGTCAATCTCAAGTGTTTGGCAATTTGGGCTTGACAAATGAAAAAAGTGGACCCGAAGAGACCCGGTAGTTTGCTTCCGATCGCGCGTGGCGGCGGCCGCCGCGCGACTTCTCCCCCCCGGCGTCGATCCGATGTCCATGCCCCGCTTCTTCTTTCACAACAAGTCGCCGAGGTCCTCGTGCGGATCCGGCGGCGACGGCACGATGCCGGCGCTTTTGGCATTAGTGGCGAGCTTCTTGACGACGGAGATGTCGCGACCGACGGTGAAGCTGTCGTCCCTTGATGCACCCGGACTCCTCGAGGTCCCTCGGTGATGAACCGCGGAAGACCTTGCTTCTTGACGCTCCGTCGGCAGCCCACCTCCCCGAACCCACGGGTACTCGGGACGGGCTCCGGCCAGGTCGGCAGGCTGAACTTGAACTGGATGGGCTCGGTTCGGCGGCGCCGCCCGGCATCCTCTTCGGCGAGCTCGAGGAAGAGGGACATGGAGTCGTTCAAGCTGGCGTCGTTGGGGTCGTGGTACTTGATCCGCCCGGCCCGATAGCTGTTCCGTCGAACGTCGGCGGCGTCGCGGTCCGATCTATCGGGACTTTCCTCGTCGCGCGCATAGCCGCTGATGGTGCGGTTGTGTTGCCCCTCACTTCACGCAGCGTGGCGATCGTGGAGCGCGAGACTCGGGTGGGCAGCGGACAGCAAGGCGGCGGCGGCGGGACAAACCTCACCAAATGTCAACCTGATAGAGGCAGTTTTTAGAGTTTTTGGCAAAACAAATTGAGAATGTCAACTCCAAATGGGGAATAATTATAACCGACTTGTTAGCCTTCCGGTATCACACGCTAGAGTTTATTTTTATTTTAAAAATGACACTTCTAGATTTTGAAGTCAAACAGATATCGGAAAGACTGAGCAGAAAAAGATGAATCGAACAAGGCAGAGCTCTAAATTGAAACGCTCAAGAAAGAGCACACTGGCCTCATAAATCCTGAAAAATTGTCTCGTCTTACTCTAAATCTCTAATATTAAACCACGTGAAGTTTCTTGGTTTCGGTTCTTTTGTAATTTTTCGTTTTTTACTTTCCTTACAGTTTTTTATCTTCTATTTTTTTAGGAATAAGGAGGAGATAGGGTTCTACTGCTGTAATTAAATTAAAATAAAAAAGAACACAAAGTTATAGACAAAGCAACCAGGGAGAAAAGAGAAGAGGGCAGAGAGTAGTGACAATAGATGGGCTCAAGGTACAAAGAAAGAAAGAAGAGCCAAAGAATTACATATTAGAGTTGATCCATGGTTTGTACAGTACTACATATCTTTTTTTTTTTTTAATCTTTTATCCCATCCGTGTTTCTATTTTGCGGGTGCCCGATACCACAATTTCTCTTCTGATTTTTTGTGTGCCCTCCCCTAAACTACCACTAGTGTAGGATAAGGCACTAGTCCGGCTTGGAAAACCCCCTCTATTCTCCGTTTCCTAACCGGGGGCTGTCAATCTCTACTATAATGTCCCAGTTCTTACCATTTTTAAAACAAGGCTCACCAACCAACGGATCTCAGAACCAAAGGCTGGGATTGAAAGTTTGACCAAATGTCTTACACCCGCATTTTACTCGCATGCTCAACCTCGCCGAGCGCGTTGAAGGAACGCCGCGCCTTGGTTCGATTCCTCCAAGCCGAGCGAGAAAAAAATCTATACCTACTAATAAAACTAGCTGCTAGAACCCTTACCGAGGTAAGGGATACTTGAAATGCGGCGCCCTCATACAGATGGCGGGCACACCATGATTCAATGGTATTCAGCTGAATACCCAAATTGTTTGCCAAAAAATTCATATATATAATGTATACATATACGGTTGCACGTGAGAAAAGAAAAATACAGAACCTGTACTTATTCAGCAGCTGTTGCTAAGGTGAACAATGATTGTAAGTGGTTCTTTGGACAACTTGCATATTTGTTGAATACTCTTGGCATGTATTGTAAGAAGATTCGTTATGCTTTCAATGTTACTTAGATGCATGGCGTCATTCAGCCCAGCTAATTCTTTTTGCTGCTTTCAATGTTGAAAAACTTGGTGAAGCTTGCAAACTTCTATCCTCATGATTTTTCATTTGAAGAAAAAAGAACCAGCTCCCTTTTCAGCTCACTCACTATATTAATGATGTGAGGAATGATGAAAACTTCACAAATTTGGGAGGTCTCGCAGAGTTGTCCATGATGCTTGTTAAAAGAACAAGGCTGATAGGTACAACATTGTTTACAAACTTCTCAAATTGGTGCTAGTTCTCCATTTGCAACAGCCCGGTGATGAAAGGATCTTTTCTACCATGAACTTTATCAAAAACAAGCTGAGAAATAAGATGGTACAAGATTACTTGAATAATAGCCTGGTTACATTCATTGAAAGGGAATTCTTCTTGCAAACAAAGGATGAGAACATCATCAACGTTTTCAAAGCATGAAGGATCGGAATGTTGTCTTATAATTTGTAAGTTTTATTGTCATTTGGTTGTCATTGTCAATTTACCTTTAGATTCTTGAACATAGAAAATCTGCTCTGTTGATGAACTATATATATGGCACTATACATGCCGAATATGAGCCATTTGGTTTGCCAAATTTTTTTTGAATATCCAGCCCTCAAATCCTGTGCCCCGCCACTGCCCTCATAAGAGGTCACTCCATGCCAATTGACACGCATGATCGACAGGTGAGACAAAATTATTAGATTAAGGATCCTAGAGGTAAAATCTCACACATATACTTTAAAAAAGATTGAGAGGAATTGTCTGAAATTTATTAAATATAATTTGCTTTGAATTGATGATATCGGTGACTTAATATTTTGCTTTGAATCCACGTTTTAAATAGCGGCTATAGTGGCGTGGAACAACTCACGAGAAGCTATCACACTTTTTCGCTATTCGCGCTATTTGAGCTATAGCACGCTATAGCGCCGCTAATTCCGCGCTATAGCGTCGCTATTAGATGCCGCTATTTGCGCTATAAGCGCCCGCTATTTCGCTATAAGCGCCGCTATTCACGCTATAGCGGCGAGGGGCAGCCCCGACGCTATCGCGGCGTAGCTGCCGCTATAGCGCGGCTATAAGCGGCGCTATAAGCGCCCAATAGCGTCGAAAAGGCGGACGCTATTTTTCATAGCCCGCTATTTAAAACATGGCTTTGAATTGATAAGCTGTTTGATATCGGGCTGACTTAATAGTATTCTAGCATGTTTCAGCTTACTCTCTCTCTAGTAAACAGGGACCGGACAGTTCAATACATACCTGAAAAAATTATCGGCCTTCAGTTCTAAATAAAAGTAAATAAACATCAGTCGAAACTTCAACTGATTTATTCAATTATAAGTTATTTTCTATTTCCATTTAGCAAAAACTAAATTATTTTTCACACCAAAGCAGGGCCGTGCCCCATGCATGTGCAGCAAGTTCGGTGGTACAGGGCCACCAAATTATGAGGGCCTCAAAGAAAAGCTCATTAGTAGAAGGCCTAATAAGAATTAGAGTTAACTAGCAAATGTGCTTTCGTCGCGTTGCAACGTGGAAAAAATATAATATATCTACTGAGAAAAATAAGAAACTCTAGAAAATAGTACGTTCAAAATCTATATCTCTCGGCTGCCCTCGTCGATGTGGTCAATTACGTCAAGCAACGTTCAAACAAATAATTATACTACATGAGATTTTTTTCCCCTAAGCTTGAGTTTGATGAATTATTTAAATGTTTGGAATGCTGATTGAAACATAAAACATGCGATTTGAGATACATCCTATACATCCATCTCAGTGACGTGGCCCTAACAAACAAATGGAAAAAGAAAAAAAAAAGAATTAATAAAAATAGAAGAAAATTATTAATTATTATTTATCGACAACATCATCACTCAACTGGTACGGAGAAGACGTGACATCATGCAAGAACGAGTTAGTGGAGCGCTCAGGCGAGGCAACCCACACACACACCATCCGCTCGCATGCGTAGCAATATGCACGTGGGTTGCAACGGGAGAATATGCCGAGTGGCGCAAGGCGTGCGCCCTAGCGAGCGTTGGTTGAGTTCATGGTTTGATCCGTACGTGCAGCTGCGGCGCCTAGTTCCATCATCGTTGTTGCAAGAGAGAGATAACTAAAACCTAGATTGATGTTCTGGTTGTGCAGAGCATGTTACGGGACGTGTCTAGCTATTTATGTTGGTTGAATCCATACTTTGAACCGACCAAAACTTAGAAT
Organism: Hyparrhenia diplandra; assembly: GCA_015847255.1. NCBI lineage: Eukaryota > Viridiplantae > Streptophyta > Magnoliopsida > Poales > Poaceae > Hyparrhenia > Hyparrhenia diplandra. The sequence continues at coordinate 64,700 of JADLZK010006207.1, read as the reverse complement.
TAAATTTCCTTTCATGTTCGATTACGACACGATTAAGTAGAGACCTGTGCGTCAAAAAGAACTCGTCGGTCACCAATTCTTTTCCGATATGAAAGAGAGACAGGGAGAGGCGAAAGAATATAGGGTGAAAAAAAAAAGGTGGCAGAAATTTTTCATGTTTTATTAATAGGAAAAAAATAATGTTGAAGTTCTCTAATTATGCTGATAAGAGCTACTACCAGCCGAACACGTGCTAACTCAAGCCGAACACGTGCTGCAACTAACGATATTTAAAGGATGCACTTGATATAATTTAAAAATGATTACATATCCAAGAGAAGAAAATATTTACAAACAAAAGGTTCAGAAAAAAGATTCTTTAAGGAAAAGCGAATAAAAACTAAAACCCTCAAAATTAAAGGTTCAGCAACACATACCACACGTAGATGAATCTCGATCTTCAAGCTATCTGAAAATTTTCTAGACATGCACAATTTCCTCAGGGCTATTAATCCACATCTGGTGACACCGGTACGGTGTAGAAAAATAAATTTAGGGCTCAAGATGGGAGTGATTGCTGAAGCCGGGCCTAGGGCTCGGTGATCAGTTTCATACTTTGACACAGCAAGGAAGAGGAAAGACCTACTAATAAAACAAAAAATTTCGAAAATTTTCCTTTCACCCTTTTTCCTTTCACACCCCTTTTCCTTCCCCTCCTTCCTTTCACCTTTTTGTGCCCCAAATCTATTTCGGTCTTGTGCTAGCCTCCGTATACCAAATCAGCAGCCCAAATCAACAAGGAGACTAGGAGATGCCCGGCCAGGACCAAATCGAGTACGAATCAAAGTCCGAACACCACAACTATCCAAATCCAAACCAAAATCAGACGAGCTTTATAAGGACTTGGAGAAGCTGTTTTTTTTTTTTTTTTTCAAAATTAAAAAAATCAAGTAGAAGGATACAATGGAAAGTCTAACCTTTTTATGTAAGGCTAGAGCTAAAAAAAATGTTGATTCACGGAAGAAGCCATTTTTACCAAATAATAAGCTGGAGCTCAAAAAATGTTGATTCACGGAAGAAGCTAAAAACGTTGTTCTAAAGGAAGCCATAGTTGAAATTGTTTTAACGAAAGTCATAGCAATACCAAAGGTGCCCTAGTCCCTAGGTATAAATAAACCAATAGCGAAACTTAAAAAACATGCTAATTCCGACACTCGCCGCTCTTGCTTCAGTTTTCGACGAGTCCCATAAATTTCGATGGCAGCATGAGGCAAAGACATAGCGTGGTCGCGGCCGTGGTTGGAGAGGCTGGCGGGAGGTGTAAGAGGAGATGAGGTCAGAGCTTTGAATAGTGACACCATGCCACCATGGACAAGGCTTGCACGTGCGCGGTCATGCCTGGAAGTGCGAGCTGCTTCTGGGCTTTGGGTGCCGATGTTGCCAATCCTTTATGATAAGGTTGACAAAAAAGTTGTTCTACCGGTGAAGTGGGCTATAACGGGGTCTTTAAAATCTGAAAAGTTCAGTTAGTTTGTTCGCTTGATTTGGATATCTTAGTGTCTTTAAAATCTTGAAAGCTATAAAACTATAATATTTGTTAAGCTTTCTATAATGGTAAATTTTATGATTTTGTAATGTATGTATCTTCAGTTATGAATTCTAGAAGCTTGCTGTCCTACTTTTGGCTGTCAGAAAGGATTAGATCAGTTAACATGTTGCTTATGCCATTTTCAAGATCTCGTATGCTAGATTTATTTGTATAAAGTGGTAGGTAATACTATTAACCATATTCTATAAAAGTTTAATGATGTTAGAATATTTAATTTCTCCACACTAAAAATTTGAAGCATGGCTGCTGTTGTTGGTGGGTTGTTTGGTTGCTGTTTTGTTGGAGACAATAGCACACGGCGTATGAATGCTTTATGTGTTATTCTTATGTGTTTGTATAAGTATGTTTTCTGAGATAATGATGTTTGAACAGGTGGTGTGCCTTTGGATCATTCTTAGCTCATGTTGTTAGCTCGTCTTTTGAGGCAAGTAAACGTAGCGGTGGTTGCTATAGCTTGACTTGTTTTTTATTCTACCTACACCCTATCATAACATTAATTGAACCAAGATGATATGCCAAATATGAATTAACTTATTATTTAAAGTTATCTATATATGATCATAATTTTTGAATATCATGTGACTATCCTCAGAAGGTAAGAAATGTTACTTTTTTTTTTATTGTGGAGGTATATAACATATGTAGTAAGAATTTGTTTATCATCAGAAGGTAAGTGATATGTGTTTTATAATTGTGGATGTATATGGAAGATGAAGTAAGTACACTTGGTTGCATCATATCATTGCATCATGAGCATGCATTGAGCCAGGTCGGTGAGAAAGTTTTATAACTAAAGTGGGCTATAACGGGTGCGAAAACACCGAGGGGAGCAAAACATCTACCTAAAAAGGGCTAGGAATAGAAAGAATAAGTTATTGGGTGAGACAAGCGGGTGCATAGGGATGGCTAAAGACAAATATTGAGCTTATTTCTTCTATAGCACGAGAAAATAATACTTTGATGTTTTATATGATATTATGCATTACATCTCCGTTGCAACACACGAGCAATTTTGCTATCTAGAGTAAGGCCGGACTCAATGGTGAGTTTCATTCACGTTGTTTCAAAGACGCCATGTCATAGAAAATAAAATAAAACTTAGATGAAACTCCTATTCTCAATGGAGAGTTTTATTCTGTGATTTCATAGACATTTAATTCATGACTCGAGAGATAGTTGGTATTAGTGTCAAAGAGAGTTTCACCAAGATGAAAATTTTCCCTTCTCTCCCCTCAGGTTTCATGAAAAAGTGAATTTTTGCTGATGTGACGTTCTATTTAATGTGCATGAAATGCCTATGAAACCCCCATTAAGACTGGTTTAAGAACCCCTTTAGTCCCTGTATTGGCAACCGGAATTAATTTAGAACTTCTAGTCCCGGTTGGTATAATACTAAAATTTGTTCCAGCCGATTGGTTATACAAAACATAAACCCTAAACCCTATATACGATAAAAAGTTTGACAATAAGAACTTGGGCGGTTTGGCAAGTTCATTGTGCTACTAACGTTGATTTTCAGGTCTCACAAAGTATCATGTTGGAGGAGCACCAACCAAATAATGATTAACAGGCTACTCAATCCTTCCTGCTCTCGGATGCCTTCTATAATAATATGCACAGCCAAAAATGGTGCTATGCCTGATCACAATCCCATTCATTCTTACTTTCAGTTCTTTCATGAACAGCCACAGTCTCCTTCCTTTAGGATAAACTAGTATAGTGCCCGTGCTAACATCACGGTTTTTATTTGCAGAATACACATGTTAGCAAGAAAGCAAGAAAATAGATAATAATATTATTAACACCAACTGTTTGATTACAGGAATAGCATTTTATATATAATATCAGGTCCTTTCTAATAAAGAACAAACACACTCACATGAAGGTATACAGGTTAAGCAAAAGGGCCTGGCACCAAACAAAAACATTGATGGTACAGAGTGAAAAAAGAACAACACTAAAGACCTCTACAGAATCTATTATTATATACTGAAATTTGCATCCAATTCATCTCCAAAACACCCAAATCTATCATGTGAATGACATATTTATGTTGTTCAAGTAACTTGGACTTCAACCACAGCCACATCACCATACTTCTATGCTCAATGCCCAACACATCAACAATGTCCCACAACTATGACTGCACCATCTGGCCGGAAAATCATATCCATCTCCCAGAAGAATGTCTCTGCATAGAATCAGAGAACACATACTTGTTATGATATAAATATAAACAAAAGATGTCACTGGCATGTATCGGGTGGTATTGCATAGGCTTCACAACCGCCAACACTCAATGTCAACCTGCCCAAAAAAAATAATATCAAGCACCTGCCCAGCCATATATATTAACATGAGGACTGAAAAAATGGTCTGAGTAAACCCACCGTTAATCACCAATTCAGGACACCTTGTAAACAATATTCGGTGCTCTTACGTGCAGGATCCAATTCCTTTCTTGGTTTAGCCAAAAGAAGGATTTCCAAATGCATTAGAGACAACATATCATGTGAAGAATAAAAAACACAGGTTCTTCTATTAGAGTGCAGGACATTTTTCTCTACCATGCAGGAAGGAGTTGCAACTGTACAATTGATGAACTATATATTATATTCAATATAATTCAAAGGTGCAGGCAAAGATCTATTTCAGATTAATAGTTAACTGGAAAACATATTCCATAAGAAACCATTTTAAAAATGGAGCCTCCACCAACAGTGCAATGATGCAACTGAAGCAAAGAAACTGATCAAGCATATTTGGAAATGCAATTGGAAATTGTCTTACCCCACATCATTCCAGTAGTAATAAGAGCATCAGAGTGCTCAGTCCAGTTATTAGAGAACATCACACCATTCTGGAAATCTGAACAGCATGTTCAGAGCAAAAGCATTTGAAGTTGTTCTACAAAGAATAAATAACCACCTTAGCTTCATTAAAACTAAGCAGACAACTATAAACATGTGACGATTTAATGTGTGACGATTTAATTTATTAGTCTCCAAGTGTATAGCTATGCTAGAGAATCACGTTCTGACAAGAATCATTAATAAACTCGAAAAACATTTGAAGTACCTTATGTTAACGACAGACTTTACTGAATCAACAAAACCTACTGACGGACTGCTGACTGCTGCTTGAGCCCATAGGGAGTGTAACTGATACTTTCCGTCTTCCCATGCATCAGCTTGACCATTCTCTGAGATCCGATCTGAAACTGGTGGTGAAAAGAAAATCAATACTTCAAAATCCAAAAGGAATCTGAATCCGTCATATCAACCACATAAATGCTTCAGATGTGACAAATCAAGAATCTGTATTACAGAAAATGAGGAATCCGTTCAAGGAGTTATAGCGAGAAGAGAAAGGGATCACCGTACCGCTGGATCTCCGTTCTCACAAGCTGCAATCATATTAGAATAGAATAAACACATATCGATCTAACCGAAAAAAGACTTCGGAGGGGCGGCATCTCGCGAAAATTTAAATCTGTTGGACAGCGGAGAACAAAACCTTTTGTGCTGGACCAATTCAAATGCATACTACACAGAGCAATTTAAAACAGATCAATTTAAAAACACATGAAATTGTTGACCAAATTTAAAAGCTATATAGAATACAAGTATATCCTGTGATTACAGATTAAAATATGCAACTTGCGTACCTGACGATCTCCGATTTGGAATCGAAGCCAGCAACAGAGGCGGATGTGGTCTTGGACGACGTCTGTGGTTTTGTAGATTGAAGACAGCAGTACAGGCGGTCTTGGTCTTGGATGCCGCCGGCTGGTTCCCGTCATCCAACGCACGTCGCCGCCGGCTGGTTCGTCGAGACCGTCATCCAACGCACGCCGCCGGCCGGTTCCCTCGAACCCGTCATCTAACGCTCGCCGCCGGCCTCTCAGATGTTTCTGGTCGTGGCTAGGGATGAGAAGGACGCCGTGCGGGGTCGTCGGTCTGGAGAATGGAATCCTGGGAGCGATAGGAGGAAGGAGTGCGAGCATTAGGAAAGTGCCGACGATGATTGCACGGCAAATACGACGGGGCGGGCGGGGCGACGACGACGGGCTGTGTCCAATACTTTTGATCCTGACCATAGAATCGTGTCCGGAAAGAATGAGAGAAAGGTTAAAAAGTGATCTAGGCTGTTGATTTTGAATGGATTTGAACGTGGAAAAATTGGTGCATTAGTAGGGTATATATATAGATATAGATATAGATATGCTGGTCATGCTTAATGTACTGAGAGTCTATACTGATGATTCTATCCCTCCAAACCAAAATTTTGTGGCCTACCACAATGTAGGAATTGGAGTCTTTCTTATCATTTCGGGGCTTCTATATAATTTTAATATTTATATATAAACTTCTTTATCCAAAAGCTTCCTCTGTCTTCATGGCGAGGCAATGGCTCTTGCTTTTAGAGCACCCACAAAATATGGGTTTTAGTCGGTTCTATGCATTGAATGCATGCATAGTACCCGGTCCTATACACTGCAGGGTTGGTTCTATGAAGGAGCTGGTTCTATCCACCGCACCCGCTCCTTTGCATTAAAAATCTATTATTAGAAGAAGAGAGAAAAAACCATGCATGAGGCGGAGGGGCGACATCCACTCATCATCGTTGTTTTATGCGTGTGGGTCCTGCTAAAGAGTCCATGTCCGGTCCGATACATTGCTTTGGCTCAAACTCGAGACGTCTTGTTATTGGTGGGACCCTCTATAGGGCGTGCTCGCTCCTTCCACTTCTTTGGTGCTCTTACAAACCTTACAATGCTGTCGTCAACGAATGAACATCAATGGGCTACCTTCCTCTCTCGGACGATCGCAACTGGTTTCCTACTTAAACTCTACTTCTGAAGAAAGATGGGAAGCCAAATTCTATACCCAAACTTTCAAGAATGCGAGGCAAGGGAAAAGCTACAAGACTTACAAGATTCCTAGAAACCTTAGTATAACTGCTCATGTTCTTACTTCTCAAGCTATAGACACCAATTACATGTAAACCCAGGTATAACTATCACTTGCCAAAGTGCTATTCACATCTCGAGTTGCCCTCTCATGAATGCTCTTGATCATGTAACGTTGGGAAATTTCTCCCACGTAGCAGTTTCTTACTACTAATCTATAAAGTAAGTGTGTTTGTTAAAAAAAGATAACATTTAGAGTTCTAATTACAAATTATTGAAGAATATGTTTTTCTAAGATCTCTATTCCTATCAATAAATAAGGATATAGAGAGGTTCTCAGAGTTGTTTAAGACACCTTTGTAAATCTCTTGAAATTCAGCATACACGGTATGGGTCACTAAAATTTTGTTTCACCCATCATTTGGGTGTGTTTAGTTTACGAAAAGTGAACCCTGCTACAGTATCCGTCACCTTGAATCTTTCGACATATTTTTAGAGCATTAAATGTAGGTAAATAAAAAAACTAATTGCACAGTTTGACTGAAAAGTGTGAGACGAATCTTTGAACCTAATTAGTCCATATCGGGGCAATATTTACCAAATACAAATGAAAATGCTACAGTAACGGAACTCAAAATATTTCAACAACTAAAGACACCCTTTATCTGGAGCGTCCAATTTCTCATGGACCATTCAGATACATCTGTCTCTGCCCAAAGTCCCAAACCGGACCCACCACATTTGGTTCAGACTTTTGAGAGCTCGCTCGCGCTCTCCACATTTGGCGAGAGCTCGCCAAACCCTAGCTCCCTGTCCAATTCGTTCCGACCACGCCATGGACACCTCCGACGACGAGGCCACTGCCGCCGCTGCCGGGACCAAGAAGAAGACTCCCAAGGCTGCGGCGGCCAAGGGAAGGCGACGGGGAAGGGAAAGGGGAAGGCGGCTGCCGGCCCCATGGCGTCGGCCAAGGAGAGGAGAGCAGCCTCCTCAAGCAGAGTGAGCTCCCTCCCTGATCCCCTTTCTCATTAAGAATTTCGTTTTTCGGGGTCGGTTTATCTTATGCATTTTGTATCTTTTCTGGGGTTTCTGCTGCAGAATCGCCCGCCGAATTCTTCGCGGAGAACAAGAACATTGCCGGATTTGATAATGTGAGTTGTTCTCTAAGGACTTTTAGCCGATTTGGGTGCAACAGCTAGATGTCGCACGTTTGGAAATTTAGCTAGGTGCAGGTGCCCTATTAGCTTGTCGACGGACAGTATCATTTCTTAATTTTCCTCCTGGTTCAAGCTCAATGTAATCTACAAATTAAACTTAGACCACATCTGGCATTGGGGAACAAACAACTGTCAACCATTGTTTTGATTCACGGATATTACTCATTCTAGTTGTAGTACACTTTTGGGGAGGAATCTACCAGATACCATTGTACTCCCTCCGTTCCAAATTGTAGTTCACTTTGGCTTTTCTAGATCCATTTCTTTTACTATGTATCTAGACATAGTGTATAACTAGGTGCATAGTAAAATCAATGTATCTAGAAAAGCCAGAGTGAACTACAATTTGGAATGGAGGGAGTAGTTATTATTTCACATAAATACTGATGTAATGGTGCTGGTCAGCCTGGTAAATCCCTGTACACCACGTTGCGGGAGCTAGTTGAGAATGCCCTTGATTCTGCCGAATCCATATCAGAGCTCCCTGATATAGAGATTACAATGTAAGTAATCCCCAAATGCATTCTTTGTTGTCTTTTCTATTTGAGGTTTCTATTTTGCAGTATGGGACAGTGCCCCATAACTTTGTTTTGCCATGTCCTTGTCAGAGAAGAGATCACAAGGACCAAGTTCAACACAATGATAGGGCTAGAGAATCGACAGCGTGTTGACGCGGCACTATATGATGATTTTGAATCAGAAAAGGATCGTGAGGTAAGATGAGCGAGCACCTAAGTTTGCATTAGCTTGAACATACAACTTTAAGTCTGATAAAGTTGTATGATTTCACAATACTTAGAAACGCCTGGCCAAGGAAGCACGTTTCCAAGAAACTCAAGCTAAAAATGCTGCACTTGGGAAGAAAGTTAAGGAGGCTCCATCTGTAAGAGGAAAAGGTCGGGGCGAGGCTGCACTTTTCAAAGTAACTTGCAAGGTATTGCCATGACAATGTGATATATCTGTGAAAATATATTCTTACTTCTGATCTTGACTAATCCACCCCTACCCCCTGTGGATGCAGGATAATGGTAGAGGCATGCCACATGATGATATCCCAAATATGCTTGGGAGAGGTAGGTTTTTAATGGTATAATCCAAACAATTTGATCCTTTCTTACTTTGAGATGAGATATTACCATGATGTCCAATATCATTGGAGTTATTACATCTGATGCAGTTTTGTCGGGCACAAAGTATGGTTTGAGGCAAACACGTGGAAAATTTGGACTTGGTGCTAAAATGGTAAAACTTTTTTTTTTTTTTGTGTGTGTTGAGAAGAATCTTTCTAAATTGTATGCTTCTGTGAACTATTGTTTTGTATCTTTTTGATAGATAAGGGTGAATGCAAATAGTTAGCTGATGTCTGCATTATCATGAAATGTTGAAATTGTTTTCTTTCTATTGCTCGGTAATGACTATCTTTGGGTTTGGATTGGATAATGCAAGTGTACAACCAAGCATTTACTCATCTTATGCTGTTTGTCATGTTACTTTATTCTCATTTCTACATAGCCATGTAAAACTTGCATCATATAACTAATGTAAAACATTACAATCATAATAGCAAGTTGTTTGCAGTTGGCACAATCATCCTTTTCATTCACTTTGATTATACCTTTTAAGTTTTAAGTGATCTATTATTAGTTTGTTCTCTTGTTTGTTGTTTCAAATTTGATCACATTCTTTTTGCTTAATCTATCCCATGTCTAAGAGATATTCATTGTATTTTTTCTCTGTAAAATAGCTTAGGACAATAAACATGTGACCTATTGTATGGATTTTTTTTTTTTTTTTTTTTTTACTGGATCCTAATGGTCTGTTTCCCTTATAATTGTGGATTAGAACAGGCACTTATATGGTCAAAGATGAGCACAGGACTTCCTATTGAAATTAAGTCGCCGATGAAAGGCCAGAACTATACTTCCTTCTGTCGCCTGGACATAGATATTAATAAGTAAGTACAACTTGTTGGTTGTGCTGTTCAACATACATACTGACTTGATATTGCTATTTGTCTCTATTTATGTCACTTTGGTAACTTCTGCAATTTACCTTTACCACCCATTTTGGTGTATTCCACTTCTCAGAAATATCCCTCATGTCCATTTACATGACAAAAGAGAGAACACAACTCACTGGCATGGGGCAGAGATTGAAGTTATAATTGAGGGAAATTGGACGACTCATCGTGTGAGTAGCACATTTTGGAACATTTGAATCAAGGACTTATGCTGTAAATCTAATCAAGTGATCTCCTTCGTGCAGTCAAAGATCCTCCATTATATCGCGCCAGATGGCAGTCATCACACCATATGCTCAGTTCCTTTTTAAATTTCTATCTGATGCAGCAGAGTAAGCATTTCGTTTATGGTTATTTATGTTATGCACATGTTGTTGTCATTTTCATGAATGTATTTGTTTCCTGCAGCAAAAACTTAACAATAAAGTTTGCACGACGGACAGACGTTATGCCTCCTGTTCCACTTCAAACAAAGCATCACCCATCTGCGGTCGATTTTGTTACTGATAAAACGCTTAGTTGCAGAGACTACAAAGCAAAATCTTTTACAGTTTCTACAACACGAGTTCGTGAATATAAGCAAACCACATGCTGAACGTTTAATTGGTGAGTTGTATGATATGCATTGTGGCTGACCTGGTTATTGTAAACTAAAAAGATAATCAAGTCAATATGGTTTCTATCTGTTTTCAACACATCATGGACCACTATAGTCCAATTTTCTAGAATAGAATCTTTGACGATCGTGAAGTAAACCTTCTTTTAGGCAGTTTGATCTTTAGCTTGCTGTTTATGGTTCTGAGTTTCAGTTGTGTTTCTAATGTTGTTTTTCAAAGTGTTCTACTCTCCACTAAAATCATTTACAAATCCTTTTATCACCTGTTTTGCGCTAAAAATATAGTTTATTGCTGTTGTGTACTTTTTGTATTACTCTGTGTCTAGGCTTTACTATTCTGGTTATCAGTTCAATGTTATAATATAACATATTTTCGATTTGCAGGGGAGATGGGACCTGATTTCAGTCCAAAAATGACAGTCAAGAGCCTTAGTGATCAGCAATTAGTTCGAATACATCAATTATTTAGGCAGGCTAAGTTCGATGATCCCAGCGGCAATGTATGCATTCCCTTTATTTGTCAGCTATTCATTGGCTGCTTTCATATGTGCAACTGGTCATCGTTGTATCGAAATCAACCAATTCTATAGTGTCTTAGCCCTGCAGGTGAATATAATTTACGCCTGGGTATCATAAAAAGAATTGCACCCTGATATGGTTGCAACACATGCAAGCAGGTGTGTCATTTTACTCAGAGTGAATTCAGAAGGCATTTCAGTACTGCATATTTGAATAAACTAAATGTTGTCCTCCGTTCAGCCCACAGGTTTTTGAAGGTCACCCATTTATTGTTGAAGCTGGGATAAGCATTGGTGGAAAAGATGTTAAACAAGTAAGGAAGAACTTAAATTTTTATTCTGCACGGCGACATTTATGCTTTTATTTATATTGTGTTAAAAGACAGATTGTATAAACATATATTTTGTTCGTGCTTTGTGGTTCCAGCAATTTTCAATGATATAGGCAAACAGCTACCCAAACAGATCACCAGAAATTCTCATACACACACGAACACAGTGGGTTTGGTGGCTGGAGTGACTTAGCCTTTTCTTATATTCTCCCCTATATATAGGCAGCCCTAAGCTGCATTTTAGGCTGTGATAGCCTTGTACTAGTGCAGAATATTACATACTTGATTAGCCTATATTACTACTATTACTTTACTTCGTACTGAAATTTGCTGAAGTTAAGGCTATGGAACTAGGTACTAGCATGCACCTAGACACATGATTATTCCCAATATTCAATGTGTGATGATAGTCAGTAGTCATTGTAAAGATCATTATAGTTGATTTTCTGTCTTATTGATTCTAACATTTTTAAATTTCTCAGGGTAGTTTCTTTCTGTCTGAGATACTATACTGAATTAAACTCCTAGAGAGGCCTGGCCTGCAAAAAGGAAAATGTTGCTTTCAAAAGAATTTATGAATTTGACCACTCTAAAACTGGAAGAATGAGAGGCCATATCGGATTTAGACACTAATAGTGGCCAGCACGTTTTAAATTGACTGAGTTCTTCCACTTCATTGTTTTGATTGGCAAAACTTTTAAATAATAAAAATAATTGTTTCAGTATTACATCGAACTCCAATTATGGGGAATATTCTTTCCCATCCTTTTTGCTTTTATCTGACAAGATATCGCTACTTGATTCTACTGGGATTAAAATTAAAATTCTTATATTATTATCTCTCTTTTTCGTTCAGGGTATAAATATTTTTAGGTTTGCAAACAGAATACCGCTTCTTTTTGAACAAGGTGCTGATGTCATCACAAGAACTGCTCTAAGAAGGATCACGTGAGTGTTTGTTTTTAATCTTGGTTAGTGTATCATTAGAATCAGATGTTCTAACTCTTCTATACCTTTTCCCATCCTGTTTTTAAGTTGGAGCAGCTACAAAATTAATCATCAGCAAGATAAGATTGGTGTCTTTGTGAGCATTGTAAGTACAAAGATACCTTTCAAAGGAACTGGAAAGGAGTACATTGGGGATGACATAACTGAAATATCATCTGCTGTTAAGGTACAATGCAACTTCCTTTATTAACTGTGTCTGTAAGGCCACATATTAATCATCCTCTTGCACCTTCAGTCAGCACTGCAGGCGTGCTGTCTTCAACTGAAGTCTAAGATTGTGAAGAAACTTCAGGCTCGTGAGCGGCAGGACAGGAAAAAGAACCTGAGCAGGTAGTTTTCTACTTTGGGGGTCAGTGTGTATATACAATTGGCATTATGGAAAAACTCCTGTTTTTGAATCTGTTACTGAACCACACATTCCATTATACTAGTATAATGCCCGTGCTAACACCACGGCTCCAAATGATGATATTTTTTTCATAGTTTAACTTTCACACAATTGCATATGACCATATGCACAACAAGGCATAATAAAGTTATGTCTAGCCTTAACCATCTAAGGCCACGGTGAAACCCAAAACACAATCAAAATTGATGTGACAATTTTCATATACAAACAAACATAATATCACAAATATAATTCCCAATGTTTTACACCGCAGCTAGAGCAGCGTGGTAATGGTAAAATAAATCAAAGTTTGAACACGAGTTATATTGTTGAGCTCATAGCAAATATATAATAAAATTTTTCATAGGGTATAGCCTCTCCTTGCCGTGCCACCCTTCCTCCTCCACTTTACGTCGCTCATCCCAGCCTCGACTCTCCTCCGCCGTGAAGGCCCTGCAATGCAACATTGCCTATTGGTCTGCCACCACTTGCTTGGAGCAAGCACGTCTGGAGACGCTTGCACTTGCACAGCCCGGAGTCTGCACTTCCCTCACATTGCAACCACCAGCCACAGGGAAAAAAAATGCAGTTTCCCAAGTTGAAAGGAGAATGTTAGTAAAAAATAAACTAAGCGAACAGAGGTAGTAAATTAGTACCTTTGGGCCAGAGTGCCAGACACAGAGTTCTGTAAGGTTGGCAACCTACCCCTTTTCACTCTTGATTTTAGAATTCATGAAAGTGTCATAATGCTGCTTCAGTGGGTAGTAAAGGAAAATTGGCTTTCGCAAGTTCCCACATTAGATCAAGTGCAATTCAAGGATGTTCTAGTTCAAACAATAGATCATCGGCATGAGCCAAAGATGAACATTAAATGCTGCTTCACATTGATACAAAATTCTCCCAAATTGTATACATTTTATATTATTTTACTATTTTATATTTGCAGATATATTCCTGATGTTGCAAGAGCGATTATGGAAACTCTGGTAGAAATTGCAGATGAATCTCCCCCAAAACGGCCACGCTATGACAAGGAAGAGGAGGAACTCCTTGAGAAGGTAAATTCTCAGGAGGTGACAGAGATGACATTTAGAGACTGCTTGACTCAGCATGTTGAACAGGTAATAAAACTTATATATAAACAAAATAAAGATGAATCTGTGAGTCTGACACATTTTCTTGTGTGCTCTGTTTCAACATGTGTCTGCATTACTTTCCACATGTCATATATTATTGAATAAATTTGTTGCTGATGTGGAATGCAATCACCTCAATTGGTTATTGCTTTTTTTCTCCCACTGCAAACTTGCAAAGGTGCATAACGTCCGAGTGCCGATAAATTATGCCATCAAATGTTCTATTTCAATCGTCCTTTTTTTATTACGCCAGGTCGACTATGAAATGGCGCTGGACTACGCCATGCAAAGTGGAGTAAGCGAGGAGCCCCGAGAAGCAATATATTTGAACTCACTTGAAGGATCCTACAAGTTTGTCGACTTACAGAGTCCAGTCTTCGTGTTCAGATTTGTTCCTTGAGAGATAAACTTACACGTCCACCGTCCTCAGACCCATCAATACCAAATTCCCAATGAACCATGAATTGTACTGATATTGTACCTGAACTTAATGCTTTAAGCTGTTTTGACTGAGCAGTTCATGTAGCATAGGCATTAGTGCATTATTATAAGTTTTAGTATATATATAACGTTCTTTGGAGGCTGGCAGTGATGTCCACTTGACATCACAGCCTAGTCTTTGTATTTGGATTTGGTTTTCCGATCGAGAAAAAAACAGTAGAGTCGTACAGCCTTGTGGGTAAAGAACGCCGATTGACTTCTGTAGACATACTCTCTCCGGGATGGTATTAGAAGTCGTTTAGGGACAGATGACATGGTCTTCAAAACACAACTTTGACCTCTTATTATGATAAAAATATTTATGGAGATGTGATATATGTATACTTTTATCAAAATATTTTTTAAGACAAATCTACTCATATAATTTTTACATTTACAAACTCAACAAATTAAAAGTTATTGATGATTTATATTCCCGATGTTTGATCCAAACCTTGTCCAAAACGACTTCTAATACTATCCCGGAGTGAGTATATGTGATGCTTCCGTCGGGGTGCGGGGCCTATTGAGGCCACAAGCCTACGAGAAGTGGCCATGATAGAAGCATCGAGAGTCCTTGTTCTTGCTCCCATAGTTCAAGGAAGTATTGTGTCGTAGATACGATGGAGGCTTCATCAAGCTCAAGAAATTGGATACAGCAACCAATGCTAAATCTGAGGGCCTGCATCAATGAATGTTAGTGATTAACTCGAACACCATCAGATGTTTTGACACAACCAAAACTAAATCTGAGAACCTACATCGACGATTGTTAGTGATTAACTCGAACACCATCAGCTGTGTTTTGCCACAAAAGCAGGATGGAGGAAATCAAACATACGCTTTACATCCATAAACCATTTATAGTTCCATAAACCATTTATAGTTTTTATGCACGTACACACTTAAGTATATAAATTTTGTTTCCGATCGATAATGTCTAGGTAATAATCTTTTGTCCAATCACACCTTGTCTCTTCCTCGTCTACCTTTTATATTTCTATGTCTTGGTTCTCGTATAGACTTCTAACTTAAATATAGTTTCTTTATCTCTCCTCATTAAATCGTTTGCTGCATCAGCAAAATGCTTAAGTTATAAGATAATTTTTGCACATAAAAACTATGATACTTTTTACATTGTGAGTGCCTTAACACGCCATCTAAAAATAAAGGAATCGAAAGTCATAGAACTTACTCCCTCCTCGCATACATCTCTATTGGAAACCACTACTGCCTATGCATTTGTACCTATCTTGGTGTTTGCATAGGAGCCAAGCTCTCCCCTCTCTCCTTTTTTTCTCCTCCACATCAACAAAAATGCTAACAAGCTTAGCTAGAAGCCCATTATTGTACATGCTCGATATCGGTGTGTAATGTTGAGTGATAGGAATGTAGGATGTCTAGTACCAATATACTTCTCAAGGTAGCCATTGTATGTATCTAAGGCCTTGTTTAGATGTCAGAAAAATTTGCAAAAAGTATTGTTGGAACTCTTGTAGCACAATGTAGCACGTTTTGTTTGTTTGTGGTAAATATTATCCTACCATGGGGTAACTAGGCTCAAAAGAATCGCCTCATGATGTACATCTAAACTGTGTAATTAGTTACTTTTTTTTTTATCTTCATTTCATACTCCGAACATATGTCTTTTTGGTGTATTTAATGTGATGTGATGGAGAAAGAGTGGAAAAAACTTGGAAGTTGGGTTAGAAATTTTAGCCATCTAAACAAGGTCTAACTAATCCTTAGTTTTATCACATGCTAGGATGTTTAACTCAACCTAAGATAATTGGAACCACCCTTCTAAAATGTACTTCCTCTATTCCAAATTGCGGTCGTTTTGGCTTTTTCTAATGCATTTCTTTTCTTATGCATCTAGACATAATGTATAATTAGGTGTATATCAAAAGTAATGTATTTAGAAAAGTAAAAGTGAACTATAATTTGAAACGGAGGGCATGCCATGTAATCAGATAAATCCTGTCAATTTATACCATTGGTCCATCTGTACACAGCCACTACCGTAGTGATCTGAACCGTGGGATTGACTCCATAGCAGCCAGCGTTTGGTCTTCGGGGTGAGAAATCAGCAAAGGCAAATCCCAGTAAGCTTGTGTCAGATCTGATTCAGTGGAGAGTTGCTGCACCGAGAGCCCATGGCGGGGGATGGCAACGGCCGCGCGGAGGAGCTTCCCCGGATCGCGGTGATCGGCGCCGGCATCTTTGCGCGCACGCAGTACATCCCAAGGCTCCGCGAGATCGCGCACCTCGTCGTCCTCAAGGCCATCTGGAGCCGCACCCAGGTGTGCGCCCATCCCATTCCCTGCTTAGGCGCAGTGCGTGCTGCAAAGTGGGATTGTAGTGTCTGACCAATTTTGCACATTCCTTCAGGAATCTGCCAAGGCGGCCGCGGAGCTTGCTCGTGACTTCGCGCCTGATATCGAGTGCAAATGGGGTGATGCCGGCCTGGAGGAGATCATGGGAGATAGCTCTATCATGGGCGTTGCTGTTGTTCTCGCTGGCCAAGTCCAGGTCGGTGTTCCCACTCCCAAGAGTTGACATAGCATGAACCATTACTGTCTAGCTAGTTCACTTCACAGTTACATGATCAAGCCAAGCAACAAACTTTTTTAATGACACTTCAGAGTTTTTACTATTGCTCAACATTGTATCGTCTGTCCTTAGATTTCTTCATACAGAGCTAGTATTAATTTTTACAGTCTTGCTCACTATTCCATTTGATGCAAACTCCAAAATCTTGTTAAGATCATCCACAAGCATGCTATGGCTGTGTTTTCAGTGCTTCATTTCTTTCAATAACCAATTGTTCAATATTTCGCACAATTCTCTGCGCCATATCTATTTGTCCAATGATAGTATTTTAAAAATCATTTTATGTTAACTACTTTCTTATTTTCACGTCACTTCTGGATCAAACAAATGATACTAGCAGAGGTGGAGCTTAGCGAGGGGCAAAGTGGGACATGCATTCAACACTTTTTATGTTGTGGCTAGCTAGGTTACGGAGATGATAGTGGTGGTCGGTGGGTGGTCGAGGCTGATAACCCCGGCGGCGAGGTTGGGGCGCCGTGCTCGGCGCCTGGGTTGAGGAACGACAAGACGATGACGGTGAACAGTAGTGTCAGGGAGCGAGAGAGATTAATCTCAATCTCTGGCTGATCTTATCATTAACTGAGTTCGGGTACTTGTACCCCAAATCCTAACAACCATCTCCTACTTCATAGGAATTACATTGATAAATAGAAATGACAAATTCAAATAGATAACATGCTGAATTCTAGGATCTGAAGACCGAGTTGTTCAGCATCTTCGTCGAACCCGGCCTGGCTGACTTGTGCACCCGGCTCGGCCGACTTGAGTACCCGGCCCGGCCTCCTTCTTCTCCCGATCTTCACACTTCTAGCCACTCACGCTCTTCTTCCTCTTGTAGACGACACCGGTCATAACAACTCTCCCCCCCTCGACAAACAGCTCGTCCTCGAGCTGAAATTCGGGGAAGGAGGCCTTGAAGTCCTCGACGAGCTCCCAAGTCGCCTCAGCTGGCGGGATGCCTTGCCACTGGATCAGCACATGCCTGGTGTCCCGACGAAGTTGACCACGCAGCGCGCGTTCCGGCTCGAGCAGCAGCCGGCCATTGCATAGTGGAGGTAGCGGTGGAGTCGATGGCGGTGGAGTACCCTGGAACGGCTTCAGGACGGCCACATGGAAGACGTCGTGGATGCGGGCACCTGCGGGAAGCGCCAGGCGGTACGCCACTTCACCCACGCGTTCCAGGACCTGGAAAGGTCCGGCGAACCGAGGTGCCAGCTTGCCTCGGCGCCCTGGTACGAGCGACTGCGCCGGGCGGTGCAAGATGCGCAGAAGCACCCAATCGTTGACGTCGAACTCCAGCTGGCGGTGATGGCCATCGTAGTGCTTCTTGGCATACTCCTGCGGTTGTAGCAAGCGGTCACGTACCTCTGCGATGAACGCGTCGCGGTCACGAAGGAGTGTCCACGGTGCCCGTGCGGGCAGACCCTGCCGTGTATGGTGCCAACGCCGGCGGCGGACGGCCGTACACAACCTCAAACGGCGTTGTCTTCAGCGCGGAGTGGTAGGACGTGTTGTAGCAGTACTCGGCCCACGGAAGCCAGTCCAGCCACGAACGCGGGCGGTCACCGGACACACGGCGGAGATACATCGCTATGGTGCGGTTCACGACCTCCGACTGCCCGTCTGTTTGCGAGTGGAAGGCCGTGCTGAGCTTCAGCTTGACGCCCGCGTGTTTGAAGAGGTCGGTTCACACATTGCCGGTGAAGACAGGGTCGCGGTCGGAGACGATCGATGACGGAAAGCCGTGTAGACGAACGATGCCGTCGAAGAAGCTCTTGGCGACCGAGGCGGCGGTGTACGGGTGACTGAGCGGCAAGAAGTGGGCCTGCTTCGACAGGCGGTCCACCGCCGTCAATATCACGCTCTTCCCGTTGACGCGAGGTAGGCCTTTAACGAAGTCGATGGAGATGTCTTCCCAGATGCGCGTCGGGACCGGCAAGGGTTGCAGGAGGCCCGCCGGATGCAGGTGGTCCGTGAAAGGTCCTAATTGCTAGGGGGTGAATAGCCTATTAAAAATTCTTGCAACAACACTAAGCACCCGGATTAGTAAATAAGATGGCGAAGCTATTAAGCAATGCAACAAACTATCTATGCAAGCCCCAAGTCAATTCTATTGTCTCTAATCCACTCAAAGGCTATGTCGCTAGTTTACTCCTAGGTGAACAAACAATTCTAACTAGATTACAACTAGAAGCTAACAAGACTAAGCAACCTAACACACTACTCAAGCTAACAAGCTAAGCACCCTAGCAAGATATACTGCAAAGTAAATACAAAGAGATGCTCGAATACAATACCACCGTTGTTGAGTAGAGGTTGTGGCCAATCACCGTGTACAAGAAATCTCCAACGAGCAAGAACAATGACACGATGATTTTTCACCGAGGTTCACGTGCTTGCCCAAGACGCTAGTCCCCGTTGTGGCGACACACTCACTTGACGGTTGCTAAGCTTAATGGCCGGTGCCAAAACCCCTATGGGCGCTCAAGCAAACGATCACAAGAGAGGGTCCAACAAGCCACGAGCAATCCACTAGTGACGCCTTTCGCGAACCTCCCGCGGGGTAAGGCTCAACCCCTCACAATAACCACCGTGGTGGCCTCGAACAAGCTCCACTCGAGCTCAACACCACCTCTTGCTCCAAGCCGCTAGGGAACCGGGCAAATTCTCAAGAGAAACAAGAATCCCGCGGCTTCTCCAAGGATGAAGTGCTCTAGATGCAACCAAGCAATGCAATGCACTTCTATCACTCTCAATCTCACCAAGAATTCGAGTTAGAGTTGGGGAGATGAGTGGAGAGGAGTATCAAATGCTCACTAGCAAGTTGGAAGCTTCAAATGTGCAAGAGAGAGCCTAAGGAACCAGCCAACCAAGTATATATATGGCTCCTCTCGAAATGGAGCCGTTGCTCCAAAAATTTGCTCTCTCGCGGTGACCGGACGACCGACCGGAACCACCGGCCGTCCGGCCGCGAGTCCGGTCATCGCTTCGGTCACAACCGACAAGGGTTGGGTCCACGGTGGCACCCTTCCATCGTGGCGTCCGATCGGCGGGTCCGGCCGACAACCGGAAGCTTCGGTCGCGAGTCCGGTCGCGCGTCCGGCAAGAATGCCGCTTGCGGGGCTCTCGCGAGGCGCACCCACCGGAGCCACGGTGCGTCGCGTCGGTCGAGCCGGGCCAAGCGTCCGGCCACTCTGATGGCGAATAACATCTTCTTCCTTTTCTTTGCTCTTTGCTTCAAACTTGCTTCGCCTCTTGCCATGGGTTGCCAACACGTCGAAGATGACCACGTTATCACCAATGTTAGCACGTCGAGATGTTAGGCAAGATCAAAGTTAGTGCTCTCATGTCCTAAATGCAATATGCAAGTCAATTGGACCTAGAAGCACTTCATGCAAGGATTGTCGCGGCATTCCCTCTTGATAGTCGGCTATCTATCCTATAATGTGATCACACGCTCTATCGTGTCTTGATCACCGAAAGGAAAACCTTATCAAGATACCTTTGCCTTGATCTCCCGAGTTCCTCTCCAACCGATCACCGAGCTTGACGATCCATCATGTCCACCATCATCGTCCATGTTCATGATCATCATGCTCCTTGTCATCAACCTAATCCTATCTCAAGTCACACACTTAGAGCAAGGATTAGTCCACAAGTGTGTCATCAATTTCCAAAAACCAAACATGAGATTTCAGTCCGTCTTATTGCGCTAGCAAGTGGCGCAGGAGGCCATGAGTTCGCGCACGAGCCGGCGGTCGTGGTCGACGACGAAGTCCTGGCGAAGGCGTTGGAGTGTCTTCTGTACGCCCTCATGGCCGGCCTCGTGTCCCGCCAGGATGACGGGCTGGAGATGAGCTGAAGTCGCCGGCAGGTAGACGCGTGTGCCCTGGAGGACAAGCCCGTCGTGGACTCGCCATGGGGCGCCACGTTCCGTGGCCACCGAGTCGCGGAAGGCTTGCAGCTCCGCGTCACGGTTATATTCCGCGCGGAGATCGTCATAGAGGCGGAACGAGGGCCCCGACACGGCGTGGAGGTGGACTGCATCGGCGTCACGGCGCGAGAGCGCGTCGGCCACCGTGTTGAGCCGTCCGGGCCGGTACTCGATGGTGAAATCGTACCCGAACAGCTTGCTCACCCATTGGTGTTGTGGCACTGTAGAAAGGTGTTGATCGAGCAAAAACTTGAGAGCAAAATGGTCAGTACGTACAGTGAAGTGTCGTCCCCAAAGATAGGGCCTCCAGTGTCGAACGACTTGCACCAAGCCGATCAGTTCTCTTTCGTAGGCGGTGAGTTTGTGATGGCGGGCTGGGAATGGCCTGCTGAAAAAGGCCAGAGCGCCCTCGCCTTGATGCAGCACTGCGCCAAACCCGGTGCCGGAGGCGTCGCACTCGACGATGAACGGCGCCGTGAAGTCGGCAGTTGGAGCACCGGTGCCGTGGACTGCGCCCGCTTGAGAGCTTCGAACGCGTCGGTGGCCGCCTCCGTGCGGTTTCAAATCGTCCTTGCGGAGGAGCGCCGTCAACGGGGCTGCAATGGAGCCGTAGTCGCGGATGAAGCGCCGGTAGTATCCGGCGAGGCCGAGAATCCACGCGGCCGCGCCGCGGGCGGCTGCGCGCCGATTGGCCACCGCGGCGATCTTCTCACGATCCATGGCGACGCCCGCCTCCGTTATGACGTGGCCCAGATAGGCCACGGGCGACGTGGCAAAGGCGCACTTGGCGCGCTTGAGCCGGAGCTGGTGATCCCGGAGCGCCGAGAGGACTGCGTTGAGGTGTTGGAGGTGAACCGACCACGTCGGGCTGTAGATTAGGATGTCATCAAAAAACACCAAAACGAACTTACGCAGGAACGACCGTAGCACCGAGTTCATGAGACTTTGGAACTTTGCCGGGGCATTGGTGAGCCCGAACGGCATGACGAGGAACTCAAAGTGTCCCTCGTGAGTGCGGAATGCAGTCTTCTCCACGTCGGCGGCACACATCCGGACTTGGTGATATCCAGACCAGAGATCGAGCTTGGTAAAGTACTTGGCGCCCTTGAGTTCGTCCAGGAGCTCCTTCACGACAGGAACGGGAAACTTGTCTTTCACCGTTTCTTTGGTTCGATCTTGTGATAGTCCACGCAAAAGCGCCACGAAGCATCGGCCTTCTTGACAAGGAGAACCGGCGCCGAGAACGCTGACGTACTTGGCCGGATCACGCCTTGCTGCAGCATGTCGGCACATTGGCGCTTGAGCTCGTCCTTTTGAAGCTGGGGGTATCGATACGGCCGCACCGCCACCGACGCTGTGTTGGGCAGCAGGTGGATTCGGTGATCGCAGTCACGTGGCGGCGACAAGCCCTGGGGCGTGGCGAAGACGTCTTCGAATGAGGCCAGCAACTTGTCGAGGAGGGCTGGCTCGCTGGCTCGCATAGCTTGGAGGCGGGTCGACTGGACGTCGTAGCGGGTAGATCCCACGCCGCGCCAGAAGGCACGAGTGGAGCCCCTCCAGAAGGCCATGCACAAGTCATCAAAGTCCCACAGAATGGGTCCCAACTGGCGGAGGAACGTGACACCGAGGATAATGTCGTAGGCGTCGAGCGGAATGGAGTAGCCGTCCACCATGAACACTTTGTCGGCGATGCGGATGGAGAGGTCCCGCAGCTGTCCCCGGCAGGTTACCCGGTCACCGTTGGCTACAATGACGCCGGCGCCTGGGCACGCCCACGTGTTGATGTCGAGGGCGCGGACCACCGCCTGGCTCACGAAATTGTGAGTAGAGCCGGAGTCGAGGAGCGCCTTGAACTGTCGTCCGCCAATCTGCACATACACCTGCATGGTGTCCTCGGTGCGCACGCCGGCGATGGCATGCAGCGAGATCTGCGGCTGGGCTGGTGGGGCGTCGGCATCGGCCCCGAGTGCATGGTGATCGTCGCCATCCTCATCAGGCTCCTCGACGATGTAGTCCGTGACCTCCAAGTAGAACAGCCGCGCGCACTTGTGCCCCCGGATGTTGGGCTCGTCACAATTATAGCAGAGCCCTTGTTCGCGGTGCTCCACCATTTGGTCCGGGGTGAGACGCTTGAACGGCTTCGGCGGTGCCCGGGCTGCGTAGGTGGTCTTTGGAGCGTGGCCGGGGCGGCGGGAGCGGCGTGTTGAAGATCTTGCGTTGTGGCCGCGCCGCCGGTGCTTGCACGGCAGGAGCGTTGCGGCGCTCATATGCGCGCACGAGATGCATCGCCCGCTGCAGATCCTGCGGGTCGTGGAGTTCCACATCGACCTTGATGTGGTCGGGCATCCCCCCTGTGAAGAGGCGCGCTTGTTGCAGAGGGGCTAGTGCACCGGCATGGGCGAGCCGAGCCTGGAAGGCTTCCATATAGGCGTCGACGGAGGGCGTGAATGGAAGACGAGCCAGATCCGCCAAGTGGTTCGTGGTGAGCGCCGGACCAAACCTCTGATGACACAGGCGCCGGAAAGTATCCCGATCCGAGTGCCGTGGGACTTGTTCGGCCACGAGGTACCACTTCTTTGGGCCACGCCCGGTGAGGTGGTAGGGCGCCCGGCCCGACGCGCTCGCCCGGCTGATACCAAAATCGCCGCCGCGCATCGGTTCAGCCACCCCATGGGGTCCTCTTTGCCGTCGAAGGTTGGGAACGTAAGCTTGTGGAAGCGAGGAACCTGGAATCCTTTGGGGTCGGGCTCGGCGCGCGAGCCAGGGAACGACGACGTCGCGCCGATGGTGGGCATGGGCACCGACAGCTGCATGATTGTGGAGTAGGAGGGAATGGGCGATGGCAAGTGCGGGAAGCAGATCTGTGTGATCGGCACCCCCAGGCCCACCGACGGCTGCACTGAGGCCGACCCCGACGGTGGCGGTGCCGGTAGCGTCGAAGATGGCGGCGCCGTCATGATCTCGAGATGATCGCCCGCCAGCCGAGCGCGGGCACGCCGCCCGTAGCCGCAACCCATGCGGAAGGGAGCCCGCACCATCACGGGAACGCGTCCCTCGACCGCCGCCAACCGGGTCGAGAAGTCCCCCACCTGCTGCTGGAGACCGTAGATGGCTGACGTGAGGCGGTTGAGTGCATCGGTGGAAATGGCGGTGTAGCCGGGCAGTGGAGCGCCCGACGTCACGATCGGCAGCGACGCGCCAGGTTCAAATGCCACTAGGGCGGCGGAGATGGCAGTGGTGGTGGTTGGAATGACTGGCGTGGAAGATCCCGAGGAAGCCATGGAATCTGATACCAGATTGTTGTGGCTAGCTAGGTTACGGAGAGGATAGTGGTGGTCGGTGGGTGGTCGAGGCTGATAACCCCGGCGGCAAGGTTGGGGCGCCGTGCTCGGCGCCTGGGTTGAGGAACGACAAGACGATGATGGTGAACAGTAGTGCCGGGGCGAGAGAGATTAATCTCAATCTCGGCTGATCTTATCATTAACGAGTTCGGTACTTGTACCCCAAATCCTAACAACCATATCCTACTTCATAGGAATTACATTGATAAATAGAAATGACAAATTCAAATAGATAACTATGCTGAATTCTAGGATCTGAAGACCGAGTTGTTCAGCATCTTCGTCGAACCCGGCCTGGCCGACTCGTGCACCCGGCTCGGCCGACTTCGAAAAGCCGGCCGACCGACTTTCTCGGCTCGGCCGACTCGAGTACCCGGCCCGGCCTCCTTCTTCTCCCGATCTTCACACTTCTAGCCACTCACGCTCTTCTTCCTCTTGTAGACGACACCGGTCATAACATTTTAACTGCTAATAAAATACTACATGCTGTCCTGCTCCCCTCTCCTTGCATTTCATGCCATATTGGTCCCCTCTCCTTTAATGCCCAGGCTCTGCCACTGGATCCTGTGTTGGATCATAATGTCAATGTAACAATCTTTTTTTTTTTTTTTTTTTTTTTTAAGTGTAATGTAACAACCTGTTGAGTCTTCAAGAGTCTTACCCACTTATGGTATTGTCCAAACCTGCAGGTTGAGCTTTCCCTAAAGATGCTAAAGGCTGGAAAACATGTTATTCAAGGTAAATAAAAATAATAAAAATGATCTTAATGACATGAACTTTAGTAGCTGCAATGAAAGAGGAGTCCAATTCACCCTTAAGAAAAAATGGACTCTAGTTCTTTCTCTTTTATCTTATTAGTTTGTATTTCTCTGCTAAATGAAAATAGGCAATGCTGTCAAATGTTCTAATTTGTTTATTGCTGTTTGCATGATGTATTTTCCTGTGCCATGAAGAGAAACCTGCTTCTGGATGTAAGATTGCTTTCTTTATATCTTTTGTTACCATTATAGTGGACATATGGTACATCTGATATGTATTGCCATAAAATTTTTTAGCAACAACAGAAGCAGAAACTGCATTGTCAATCTACAACTCATTTCCAAACCAGTTCCCGCATAAACCTATTTGGGCTGTTGGAGAGAACTACAGATTCGAACCTGCCTTTATTGAGGTAAAGTCGCAATATTCTTTTCTTTTAGCCCCAGTTAGTGTTCAACTAATTTATGTCGGTCATCGAATCAGTTTATTCTTATCTGTAGTCAAGCAAGCTGATCAATGATATCGGGGATATGATGCACATCCAAGTTATCATCGAAGGGTCAATGAACAGTTCAAACCCATATTTCAATAGCACCTGGAGACGCAATTTTGTGGTAAGGAACATTACTGTGCATTTTCCACCTTGTGTTAGGTGCTCCATCTTTTGTTTCCATAGTGGCTGTTATACCTTATAAAATTCCAAGCTGCAGCACAAATATGTGAAGTAGACCATGGGTAAGGACTAGTGAAGTTTCAGATTACTGGAATAGCTCATGTGAGATTCAGTGGTTATACAAATATATGCTAATTATATGCTAATGTTACTAAACATTAGGTATTTGATTGTCAAACCGGAAGGCATTTTTTTTCCTGCAAAACTATCATGTCATGAATTACAGTGCAATATAATTTGCATACCTTTTCTATTCATTATTCATTGTGAATTTAACTTTCTTGTCTACAAAACTGTAGTACTCTGGTTGCTCGTTGAATGATAGTTTTCCTGGTTTTCTATTTTACAGTACAATCCAATTAGGTGCTGGTAGCATATGTCATGTCACATTTAACTAAATTCTCTAGTTCTCAATTGGCTTTTGCTATTTTACAAGAATCTTTCTGCAAGATCATTCGACTTCTGCATTTTTGAGAGATCCAAACACTTCACTTTTCTAGATGCCCTTTTCAGTAACTATACTCCTGCAAATATTTTCTGCTGTCCTCTGCAAATGGTGTATCGCTCAGAGCAGTATAGAAATGTTTCATTGTATTTGAACTCAAGATGCTGCCCTTGTCCTTAGTTTGATAACTTTACATTGCAGGGTGGTTTCATTCTGGACATGGGTGTTCACTTCATAGCAGGACTACGAATGGTAATTTCTCCAGGTTATATTTCAATGTTTGAAAAAAATATGGATCAGGTTCTGGCCTATGTTAGCAGAAGCAACATTGCTGAGTTAATAACTGTAATTTTTTTTTTTTTTTTTTTTTTTTTTTTTTGAATTTGGCACCCAACATCAATGAAGTGGTCAGGTTTGACACCATGGAACTTTTTTGACAGTTATATCCTTCGGTCAAGTGGCTTACCAATGTTTTTACTTACTGAATTGATGTGCCATTTAAGATGACAAATTCGTTCTTTAATTCCCTTGCCTGCTTTGTTAAGATGAGGGTCTTTCTCTAACAGCTTGTAGGTTCAGAAATCACAAGTGTATCATCTATCTCCCGTCATGTGGATATGACTTTGCCGCCACCAGATAACATATGTTCCCTTTTGTAAGTTTCGAAATAGAAAGTGATTCGTGAACCAATTTGTTTCATAACTAACAGATGTTCGATGACTTTATGCAGCCAACTGGAAAATGGATGTGCTGGTGTCTTTGTGTTTGCAGTCAATTCAAGATTGCCAAAGGTTGAATTGAATCTCATTCTAAATCCTTTACGGCAATCACACATGTCATTCTACTAATATAACAAAAAATTATATTCTTTGGTCACATACTCTGTTAGTGTTTCTCAGTTCGTATGTACTTACACAGATATTATGGCGGGTCGATGGAACAAAAGGAACAATTCAGGTAGAACGTGGAGTTGATAGTGGAAAACATGGATACCAGGTAAAAAGACCATTTTTTTCTGAATATATCAGTTGAGCTGATGCTTGCTACCTTTGCTGCATTATTTTTGCAGTTGCACAATACTGTCATAAAGGTCCTCCTTGTTTTGTTTTCACCATATTATGATAGGTTCTGTATAATAGCGTTATTAATGAAATCTATTGTTAGAAAGTGTTCTGTCCAAATATTTTACTTATGAACCACCTCATGCATTTGCAGGTGTTATTCACTGGTGAAAATGGGCTGTGCCAGAAGACATTTTACCCGTTCTGTGGAGTTAATGAAGAACTGAAGACATTTGTCCATGACATGTTGGCGGCTGGCAAAGTACTGCTATTAGCACTAATCAGTTTGAAATTATTTTGTTCTCTCCTTTCACCAAGAAGCATTCATCAAGATACCTTGGACTTCCTCTTTGATCTAAGTTGCAACTGTTGTTCCATTTAGGCAGTATAAAATTGCAACATAAAGTTTGAAGTGTATAGGAGAGTCCAGGTGCTAACAAACACTTGTTAGCATATGACAACTTAAAGCTATCATCGTAAAACACTTGTTAGCATATGACTACTTAAAGCTATCATCGTATAGAACGTCCCGTTAGTTTGTATGAATCAGAATTGACACAAAAAGTTGATTCTTTAGTTTGCCTTATTCAATCTTTCTTTCTTTTTTGTTTGCTTCATTCCAGTTTTTAATATTGGTACTAAGAAGAATGGTGATGCAGGATGGAGATCACAAGGCTGATCCCCGCAGTTCTTATGTCGAAGGCGCCCGTGACGTTGCCGTGCTAGAAGCCATGTTGGAATCTAGTGCGAAGCAAGGAGCCCCAGTTCAAGTGAAGAGATTCTAACAGATCTGAAATATCACATAAAAGAGGAGAACGTTTTCTTCAAAGGTGATTTGTCCATTGGAACATCATAGATTTTTGGTAATAGTAAAATGAACATTGTTCTAAATTCGTGTTCATACCCTTTAGGGTATATATGAAATGAAATATACATAATGCTAAAATGGCTTGTATAACCAACATTCTTTCACTAAGATCTACTATATTTGCCGATGTATACTTAAGCTCATAAAAATCATGTACCTTTTCTTATAAGGACAACATCTTTTGTTCCTTGTTTACATTTTTTTTTTTTTTTTTTTTGGCTGCGACTCTACAAAGGCGACTTATTTTTGTGGAAAATAAAGCTGAAATAATCCTCGAGAGAAGTCACACCTGATATGTGATTTACATATCGAACATTTGTGTTCATGAGAATTTAAAGGTCGCTACCAGACAGAATTACCCTGAGCTCTGTCGGCCCAATCTGTCATTGGTCTGTTATATATGGGAGCATCAAGTCACCGGGGCCAATTGTCAGGGACTTGGCACTAAATGATATCCAAGCTTTCGAATCACGATTTTCATGGGTTTGGTATAGTTCTAATCCTAGAAAAAAGTTAATGGAGCTATCGCGAGAGTTGATGTTAGAAAAGAATTCGAAACTTGTACATAGTATATTAGAAGATAAACTATTAACAACTTGTACATCAGGAGGTACTAAATAGAATTGTACAAGATTGTAAATCAGAATACTGTAGATGGAAACACTTAGAGCATGTTAGGCTCTGGGTTGGAGGAGAAGCCAAGAGGCTGGGCTGCAAAACGCAGCTCCGTCCATATGACTCAGTGACTCCAAGCTTATCTATTCGGTATGAGAAGCGCTCCTCGCAGGCTTCGGTGGTTGCCTCAATGAGTGCAGGGGTACTTGAAAAAACAGCAAATAGGATGCCTTGATGCCTTGACATAAAAGCATCCTATTTAATAGCTCATGAGTCTGTTTTTTATATGTATTTACTAAAATTAGGGCACGCTTGGCAGAGCTCCACGCAGCTCCAGATTCTAAATCTAGCTCTACTCTAAGTTTTTTTAGCCAAACGGTTTCAGCTCCAACAACTCCATCACGGATCTGCTAAAAAAAAAAGGGTCGAGCAAGCCCCAAATCCATGGATTTGGTGGAGTACCTCAAGGGGTGGTCCACGAAATCAAATTTGGTGGAGTTGGAAGAAATTACCCACCACTGCCACTGATTAGTGAAAAATGGGTGGGCATTTTATTTCTTTCCTCTTCCTCGCATAGCGTCTCCCGTGCCCGCACCTCCCTCCCGGCACGGCGCCGCTGCCCTGCCCCGAGCACCGCCGCCGCTGCCACCACCCCGCCCGCCCTCGCCCACGGCGCCGCTGCCACCACCCCCCCCCGCCTTGCCAACGAGTGCCTGTGAATCTGCCGGCGACGACGTGGTTCTTGACTTGGACGTCATATTTTTTTGTTCTAACGTGCAAGCCCTAGATGGCAGTGACTTGGGGAAAAAATTGAAGTTGTACCAAACGCTTTTCGAGATCCCAAATCTGTAGTGGAGCTGTTTTTCCAGAGCTGGAGCTCTGCCGAACACGTCCTTAATCCAATGTATAATATATATATCTCTCTTTTTCATTTTAATCGAGAAGCAGAGCTTCTGTCATTTTTTTTAAAAAAATGTATAATACCTGTGACATCATTCAAAACAGTACCCTAAAGAAGTGACAAAAGCTCATCTAGAACCGCTTTTGGTTTCTAGTAGAGTAATTCAAGTAAACTTTTTTCTTTCACAAATCACTTTTAGAAGCTGTATGTTTGCTCCGGCTTTTGTCCATAAGCCAAAACTAAAAGCTAAAACAAGCAGTGAAGTAGGGCTTGTAACCATAGATGGGCATGCGGCCCGGGCCCGTGAACCTGACACCCGGCATGATATTTTGGCCTAGCCCGAAGAAGGAGGTCGCGACTAGGCTACACCCTAGGCCCGTGGGCCAGCACAACACAACCCGGTCTAGGGTGCATGGCTCGGTGGTGGCCTAGTCTGCTATATCCCTTTCCAATTTTCCGTCCCCACGCCACAGCCCCATTGGCCCAATAGGCTAGGCCAAAATACAACTCTCTTTCCATCCCCGAAACCCTAACTCCCTTTCCGACTCACGAACCCATCGGCGTACCTCCTCCTGGGCGCTCACAATGTCAGCGACCACCTCCTCCTCCCTCATGCGATGCCACACCAAGAGCTGGACCACATGATAAGCTCGGTTCCCTCCTCCACGCCCTCCCGCACAGCGGCAATGACAAGGGTTGTGGCGACCGGCCTCGAGCAGTGGTGGTGGCTATTGGCCGCCCGACCACCTCCTCCTCCACATCCCCACGCAGTCGGCCAGCCACATCGCAAGCGCCGACCATGTTCGCCTACTCCTGATCGTGGCGCCAACCTCCCTTCACTCTCCTTTTCTTAGTGGGCCTGTAAAAATGGTCATCCTCATCGGGCCAACATGGCCCGAAAACTAGCCCGACAGGTCGTGCCTGATAAGCACAACCCACATGGCATGGTGTGCCTTGTTGGCCTGACATTCATCGGGCAGTGTTGGCATGTTGCCGTGCCGTGCTGGGCCAGGCCCTCATGGCACAGCGTGTTAAAAAGATTGGTCTATCACGTGCGTTGCTAGCTATAGTGGGGCTACAACCTCCATTAATTTGGCTGAGGAGCGGGAGATGAATGAACTTGCAGTGCAGCAAAAGCAATTCAATTCTCCGGTCAGCTGGACGGATCTTTTATTTATTGGTTGGGTCAGGTTGATTTGTTGAATTACTCCCTCAGTCTCTTTAAAAAAAGCCAATGTTTGGGCCAAAAAATTGTCTCCAAAACAATCAATTTCTACAGGTGAGCAGTCTGTCGATCCATATTAATCTCTCTCATACTCTAGGTTGAATTTAACACAGCCAAACAATGAAGCCAACCGGGGGGGGAACCCGGGCTCCAGCCCCCCTACGGCCATGACTCCCATGGAGCCCGGCCTAAGCCCCCCTACTACCATGAGAAGGAAGAAGAAGGAAAGGTGGGGCTGGAGGAAGAAGAGGAAACCAGCCCTGCCTAACGCTATTCCTCGGCTTCATCGCTAAACACAGCCTCTCTCCTACACTCTTATTGGAGACTCCAAACAACACTATTTAATTAGACTTCTTGGTAACTGAAGAACTATTAGTTTAATGAGGTGCAACATGGTCTTTTTACCTTCTTTGCTAATCTGTCCTTAAGTTGTTAGAAATTCATTTAGTGAGGGACGGAGGGAGTAGTTGTGATATGTGAGATATGGGGCACAAGTTGAGGAAGACTTTTTTCATGCCATTAAAATCCCAACAAATGGATATAAGTTGGGTGGCGAACCATATCTGTTGGTGGGGGATATGTTAAGTCGAGTACTCCCCGAATGAGCTGGTTCCACCAAAAGGAACCCCAACTAGCTAAGTTGTGCTCAATTCGCTAGAGATTCTGACTTCACATGATAGAGTTCGAATTATGATGCCCACACTACAATTGATGCATGCATGCTATTCTCAACGCTAGATTTGTAGACATAAAAATAATAGGAAAATTATTTGAAGAACGCAAACATTTTAGTGTTCCGTTGTAAACAGCATGTAACAAATGATTAAGTTGATTGTGATATTTTCTTAATCTTTGTAGCTGTTTAGTTGACAACTTCATTTCTTATTTTCTTGTCATTTGAGTTCATTTCACATGTTTATATTATAATAATAAAGTAACATCAGGATCAGAATTACGTTTATAAGCAACAAAGATATTGTGTGATACTTATGCTTCTCAAATCTCAAGTGGTACAAGTAGAAGCCCTAGTGACATTGACAGCTAGGTTTACTTTAACAAGAACATGGAATTACTGATTGACTCGGTGTTTTATTTCCTTGGTTTGCATATGTCATGGAGAGGAACTTGGAGTTGTACTGATACACTATATAGTATCTAAGGAGTCAATGTCTTGGGATGTTTCGTTCTCAGGCACCCCTTTTGCTGTCACAATGTCAAAGGGGATTAAAAATTAGGGAGTGAAAGGTCTCCAAGAAGCAAGTATTTACATTTGTTTGAGGTGACCAAGGACCTGTAGATACGCACAACGGCGTTGGATTTGTAACTCCAGATACAGAGTTGGGGTCTATATAAGCAACTAAATGGATTTCTAACTCCAGATAACGAACTGGGGTCTATAAGCAACTAAATGGTTTGAACATGTGCATGTTGCAAAAGGTTTACAAAATCGGGAGGAACGTCATACAATCAGGACATGGTACTCCTGCTTCTGCAATAGATTAAAAAAACAGCATAGAACAAGTCAACATGTTTTACTTGAATTAGCTACAGTTTGGGAGCTAGTTATCATTCTTTTCTTGTTGCTGCCGACTTTGTTTAATCAACCTCTCTGTGCATACTGTGTAAAATCTATATTGGTTTCCTTTAATATTCTTTTTGGGTAAAGAAAAGGTCTAAGCACGGCAACTCCATGCAATTCCAGTTCATATTTGACTTGATGAAAATCTAGTGGACGATGTTTTCATTTATTTCATAAAAGTTTTTGCATCGACTAATGCATATGGATGTTCATTATTACAACCAATCAAAATAATTCTAAGGAATCTCAAAAACGAAGTTTTGAGCCGTCAAGACTGTTGGAGTGGCCCCAAAGCGAGCCACCCCGAAAAGACAAACCGAAGATCACAACACGAAAGTAAAGACCGGCTGTATTAATCAATATCCCATCCGTCTTCCAGTGCTCGCAGGGGGACTATTTATACAGGTCCGTATCACTTTACATGACCAAAATGCCCCTCAACTACTCCGATGCCGCCGGATGTCCTCCGCCGCGTGGGGCACTCTGGTCTTTTCAGACTTGCCGCCCAACTGCTCCCTGGGACCACTCGTGCTCCTCCTTCGGTTCCTCCACACCGAAAGACGCTGCTTCGGCCGTTACGCCGATGAATGTTACCTGCAGAGGAGCTGAAAAACACGATGATGAAGGCAAAGCTCCAAGCTACTTCTCACCGAAACGTGCCCTTTCGGCCCCAAAGTGCCGAAAGCTCAACCTTCGGTAACTCGAACCTCTCATCCACCTCACGGATGCGAACCCATCGAAACCAAACTCAAAGAACCGACTGCCGTGGACCGACCGCCCTCATCGGTCCATTAGCCTTTGGAGGCCGAGACCACGACTTTCGGGAAAATCGGTGAAAGCCTCGGCTTCGGTTGTCAATCCGGCGAACTCACCCTCGGCTAAGCCCTACCGAAAACACCCTTTCGGTTTCTTTGAACCAAACCAGTGGGGTGATAAGGCTTACGACATCCCCCCAATAGTAGCCCCTTTGGCTTCGGGCGAATTTTGAGGAAACTTTCGAATTCATTTGACCGGTGAAGGTTTCAACATTATGGTGAGATTGACAAGGTACTTCTTCAACTTTTCAAAAGTTTTTGTTGTTCCGGTTCCCATTCAAAATTACCGCCTCCCTAAGCACTCTGAAGAAAGGGAGGCCCTTTTCGGCTGACCTAGAGATGAACCTGCTAAGAGCTGTGAGGCGTCCAGTTAGCGCCTGAACTTTCTTTCTTCTATTCTGCGGCTTCATTTTCGTGATAGCCATGATTTTGTCTGGATTTGCCTCAATCCCTCTTGCCAAGACTAAACAACCGAGCATCTTTCCTTTCGTGATGCCGAAGATACATTTCTCTAGGTTCAACCGAAGTCCATTTCCCCTTAGGTTGGCGAAAGTCTCCTTTAGGTCTTCGATGTGGGAATCTCTTTTGTTGCTGATAACGATAATGTCATCCATGTACGTTACCAAGTTTTTCTTCTTCTTTTGATCCCTGAAAACTTCATCTGACATCGTGGAGAAAGTTGGGCCTATGTTTCACAGTCCTTCTGGCATTCGTTTGAAGCAATACGTGCCTCTTGGCGTGATGGAACTGGTTTTCTCCTCGTCCTCCTGGTTCATGTGTATCTGATGATAATCAGAGAAACAATCTAGGAGACTCATTCTTTTGGAGCCGGATGCGATGTCTATCAAAGTATCTATTCTTAGCAATGGGTAAGGGTCTTTTGGGCACGCCTTGTTTAGATCTGTAAAGTCCATGCACATTCGCCACCTCTTGATGTCCGGGTTGGTTGACTTTTTCAGCACCATTACAATGTTAGGTAACCATTCCGGATACTGAACCGGCCTAATGACACTGGCATCCGAAAGCCTCTGCACTTCTGCTGCAGCCGCCGCACTTCTTTCTTCAAACAGTTTTCGCAACCTCTGTTTTTTCGGTTTCACAGCCTTTTCTATATTTAGATTGTGCTGAGCCAGGTTTTGGCTTACCCCTTTCAGGTCTTCCTCAGACCATGCAAAGATGTCTTTGTTTTTTTTTAAGAAAAACACGAGGTCTGCTTTTTCCTTTTCACCTAGCTCGGCTACAACTATTACTTTTCGGTCAGGATTGGCGGTAGAAAGCAGTATTTTCTTAGTGGCTTCGGCTGCCAAGACTTTCGGTTCCTGAATCTTCTCAGCATCTGGTTCCATTTCCACTTCTTCATCATCCTCAGTTTTCTTGGTAAGAGTCACCTCATTGATCATGCTATAACCGGGGATTGGTTTCACATCTATCTTACAAGATGCTTCCTGACCCCCCCAAACGGTGATGATGCAGAAAGGGGAAGGTATTTTCATGCACAGATAACTTTGCTTGATGATGTCATCAAACTTGCTGATCACCACCTACCGAATATTGCCGTGTAAGCATAATCAATGTTGACTATATCGAAGGTGATAATTTCGGTCCGAAGCAATCCTACTTCACTGAAAGTTACTGTAATGTCCTTCTTTCCGATAGCGTCTATTCTCTTACCACTGAAACCAAACAGAGTGTTTCCGGTAGGTTGCAAGGTCCTTCGGTCCATGCCCATGGTCTCGAATGCCTTGATGAACAGTATGTCCGCTGAACTTCCATTGTGAATCAGAATGTTGTGCAACGTGAAATCTGCCACATTTGCTGTTGCGATGAAGGCATCTGTGTGAGGGTAATCTCTTACCCGAAAGTCACTTTCATCAAAAGTAATCAGCACTGTAGACCAGGCGGGCCTATTCAGCGGCCACCTTGGATACACCGTATGAACTGTTCTCACATAATCCCTCCTGGCTCTTTTGCTTTCGTGTTCCAGATTGGACCCACCAGTGATAGCATAAATATGACCTTTTGATGCCAGAATCGAATTGACAGTCTTAGGGTCCCTTTGGTTGGGCTTTTAACTGCTTTTGCTTTTGTCAAAAGCCAAAAGCCAACCAAAGGTCTCAAAAGTCACAGCTACTTTCACCCAAAAGCAGCTTTGATTCTAGTACAAATTGAAAAGCACCCCTCCCCTGCTTTTAGCTGCTTTTGGGTAAAAAATTACCCACCTGCCACTGGTTACACACAAATAACGGTTCGTTTTTTCCATTCTATTCCCGTCTGCCCCCCTTACCGTGAGCAAAGAAGGCCCGTCGTCCCCAACCTCCGTCGCCCCGACAAGCCTCGCCGTGCACCGCCCCCCACCCCGATGAGGCCCCTCCCGGGCGAGCCCCCTCACGTTCGGTGGTCCCTTCCCTCCCCGCCTTCCTCACCGGCCGCGGGCGCCGCGGTCTCGGCCGAGATCCCAGCGGGGCGCCCTACATCTCGAATCCGGCGAGCGATGATCCGGGCGGCGCCCCTGCGTCAAATCCGGCGAGCATCGGTCTGGCGGCTTCCTCCGACGCGTGTAGGCCCAAGCTCTGGCACGGTGCGGCCCCCTTCCAAACTCCGGCGGGCGCGGCCACGTCGCAAGCCCATGGGCGTCTCCAACTCGGATCTTCCGGCACCTCATTCCTCAGCCTCATGGCCGTCCGCTGCTCCCCGTCTCCGGCAGTGATGCAAGGTCCGGCTCCTAGGACCAGTCGTGCGAAGCGAACTCCAAGTTCTCGGCCTGCATAAAACGTCGCTGCCAACACCATCGAGAACACGTGATGTTCTTTGGCCGTTTTCCTATACAAAATAAAAGAACAAATACAATAGGAATACATATAAATTTCTTATCCTTTTAGGACATCACCTTATTTAACTAGTTTCATATGAACAATTTTCTATATAAACATGTCGCATACATTTAAGGTTATTATAGACATTTCTCAAACAAACTACAGTTTGACAGCACCTCTAACCAAACAAGCTTCAGCTTTTCCCACAGCTGCTTTCTCACAGCTGCTTTTCCACAGCCCACAGTCCACAACAACTTTTCTAAAAGCCACAGCCCAACCAAACGCACCCTTGTTTTCCTAGCTGCTTTCGGGCTTAACTTGCATGTGCAGCTGATAGTACTGAATGTTAGCCGAAGAGGACACTGCTACAGACTGAGCATGGACCTGAGGAGGTAGTGGAAGTACATGCTGCTCAAGGTAATTCTAGGAATACTGGTTTTGTTGAAATGGTTGAGGGAGCTGACTATGTTGCACCTGAGGAAAAAACCGAATTACTAGTTGGAATTGTGATAGCCGCAATATGCATTCGGTTGATTGCTCAACGATTCCCTCGCATTGTGAAATACATGTTTCTGAGATTGGCTGCTCTGAGCACTTTCGTCTTTTGACTTCTGCTCTTTTGCAAACTGCCCATATTTGCATTCTCTACTGAAATGACCAGCGTCTTCCCCATAGATGAAGCAATATAAGACTTTCGGCCCTCCCTGGCCTCTTCTGTGCCCTCTACCTCTAAATCCACGTCTGCCTATCTATTCGGTTGGGGCAGCCTCTGGTTATACTGATCCTACACATTCGGTTCCTTGTTCGTTTTGGTCGATTGAGCTGACTCTTCATGTACGTTATTGACTGGCCGAAAGGCTTTTCCTCCTTTGATGATTGCCAGACACTGGATTCGGTGACTGATGCTTCTCATCTTTTCTTGTCGCTTTTCTTCTCTTAAGTCCCTCTTCGGATTTGGCAAAATTCTTATTTTGTTCATATAACTCCTTGACCGACTTCGACTCTTCTCTGTCTAAGGTTGAATCGCACTACCCGATGGCCATGCCTTCAATTGCCATAGCAATGACCACCTCATCTGACACGTTAGGCGTTTGGACTCGAAGCTGAACTATCTTCTGCAAATATTGAGTGAGCGACTCGCCCTCTTCTTCTTGCTTTAGCTTGAAAAAAAATCCCTAGCACCCTTTTTTGTGGTTTTAAAGCCTTCGAAGGTGAGTAACAACTGCTCTTTAAGCTGTTTCTAGCTTTCGATTGATAGCGGCCGAATGCCCACATACCACTCATGTGCTATGTCCTCTACTGCCATGATGAGAGATTTCACAAGTGTCCCCGAATCTCCTCCGGCCGAATGCATTGTTGCCTCGAAACCGGCAATGAACTTTTTCGGGTCCGATTTCCCATTGAAAGAAGGTAACCTGGGCTTGTAGCCGGCCGATCGTGGTTGCGCTTGCAGCTCAGCCAAAAGGTGGGAGGTGTCATCCATTTCTTCATAATCGAGATCGTAATCGTCTTCCTGTACCTCGACTGGAATGTTGGGCCTTCGCTCCCTAACCTCATTTTCCTTTTGGCCCGCCGTGGCATTTTCTTCCATTAGAGCAATTTCACGAACGAGCTTTTCCTTTTCGGTTTCGACTAGCCTGAGCTACTCACGAGCCGAATTCTCTCTTCGCCTAGCTTCCTCCTGTTGAACCAATGTGTCTCTTCGCGCTCTCAACTCATTCAACTCCACCTGCTTGCCATTTAATTGCTGAGCGATCCTATTTCGTTTTGCCAACTCATTGTTGAGTCAGTCCTTCTCTACCATCTGATCCATTACTGGATTTTCTCCCTGGGGTGCATGGCCCAGCCCCACAGAAGTACCCGAACCCGTGACCCCCAGGACCGGTTGTACCATCTTCGATTGCATCATGGTCCTGGTGAACATCCTCGGCGACCGAAGGCGCCACTGCCCCCTTTGCTCTCCCCTTTGGGGTCATGAATTATCTGCACAACCACGGTGGTTGCCAACGTTGGAGTGGCCCCGAAGCGAGCCACCCCGAAAAGACAAACCGAAGATCACAACACGAAAGTAAAGATTGGCTGTATTAATCAATATCCCATCCGTGTGACAATGCCCGCAGGGGGACTATTTATACAGGTTTGTATCACTTTACGTGACCAAAATGCTGCTCAACTACTCCGATGCCGCCGGATATCCTCCGCCGTGTGGGGCACTCTAGTCTTTTCAGACTTGCCGCCCAACTGCTCCCTAGGACCACTCGTGCTCCTCCTTCGGTTCCTCCGCACCGAAAGACGCTGCTTCGATCGTCACGTTGACGAATGTTTGCTGCAGAGGAGCTGAAAAACACGATGACGAAGGCAAAGCTCCAAGCTACTTCTCACCAAAATGTGCCCTTTCGGCCCCAAAGTGCCGAAAGCTCAACCTTCAGTAACTCGACCCTCTCATCCGCCTCACGGACGCGAACCCATCGAAACCGAACTCAAAGGACCGACCGCCATGGACCAGAGCGCCCTCATCTCGTCCCTTAGCCTTTGGAGGCCCGAGACCCTGACTTTCGGGGGAAATCAGCCGAAAGCCTTAGCTTCGGTTGTCGATCTGACAAACTCACCCTCGGCTAAGCCCTACTGAGAACGCCCTTTCAGTTTCTTTGAGCCGAACCAGTGGGGTGATAAGGCTTACGGCCTCTCCCAACAAAGACCGAAACAATATTAAAAAGAAGAAACTAAAAACTAATTCTGTTGCTAAATCTCCAACCATGTCTTGCAAAACTGTTATCATGACCGTCTGAATAATCATATAAACCGCCTTCATGAACTGGCGGTCCTCCTTTTTAAGGTCTAGTATTTGGTCCAATACCTCCCCTTGAAGATAACCTTGGTAATTGTTAGGATGTCATATCTATTTTTCTTACGAGTAACTTAAAAGATATTGTATGATGTTAGGAATATTCTGCTCGCTGTGAGATCTAGTTACAAATGTAGACACTCACAAACATGAGCACATACTTATCCCTATAAACACATGCACGCACACCCTACCTCTACGGGCAAAAACTGAGTTGGACTACCAAAATCTAGTAAATGAAGAAGTCATCATGGGTGCCTCGCTATTGATGAGTGTGTCGCCTACCATCGGAAGAATAACACTGATAAATTATGGATTAAATCTTGAAAAATACGAGCATCTATGTCAAGTCGGGGGACTTGAACACAAGTATGTAGGTTTCAACACAAGCAACCCAACCAGCGGAGAGCTACATTCATCGTTGGCTATATGTGATTTTGACGGTTGACTGCACCATATTGTTGGGGTAGGGAAGAATGTAGCCCGTCATGTGACGTCTCGGTAGGTTAGTTGTGAAGTTTAGCATGTCACGGAATATAAATTCTCCTGCATACAATTCATGCGGTGAAAGTAGGGGTCACTACTACACGGTTCTTTTTCAGTGGCAGTGGTAAATGAATTCAAAATAATAAAAAAACCCTAACCTAAGCCCAGCCGGCACTAGATCTGGGCATACTAGGCCCAATCGCTCCACCGTTGTATGAATCGGGCGTCGCCATTGCCAGATCCGTAGCCAGAAGGTCCTCCTCACCAAATCGACACGAGCACTGCTGCATCGCTAGCGGCTGCCCTCAATCTACCGCTGCAGCATGGGCCCTGAGGCCGGATCTGCGTGCCCCGAGGCTAGGCGCCACCAGATCCGCCCTCTGCACCCGTCGTAGTGGAGTGTCAGTATATCTTATAACATAAAATTAATACACATCTAAAACTGATATAAGGGCTTAAAATGAATATCAACATAGTTTAGGGATCTAATTAACATAATTCCACGAGTTTTGGTGATTTATATATTTTAGGGATTAAATAGGAATTTTCCTGAGTTTGCAAGCCCTACGACACAAAGACTTGTCTGCGGCGCAACTCGACATGAAACCCACGCGAGAATATTCTAGAAGACACCAGAGGACACGACTCTAAAGACGGGGCCAACCTGGTAGAGGCCCAAGGCGGCCGCGCCCACCTATCAGGGCAGACGCGCCCGTGGGGCCCACAGTCAGCCTCAGCTTCTTATGTCGGTTCACTACCGCCATCGAGGTGCAATCTACGGCGTTGTTCAAGGTCGGTTTGATCCAAGGGCCAGAGTGCATCCTCCTGGGCTATATAACAAGACCCCCTGACCCTAGGTGAAACCCTAAGTCATTCTACTCCATACCAAGTCCCATCATTAAGACCCCAAGTCAAGATCCCAAACCTTAGTTCCTCCATAATTAGAGCATTAGCTATCTAGGCTAGTTCTAGAGGAAGTCAAGCTTGTTTTGGATTCCTGATCGTCAAGAAGTAGCGGGAGCCGAGCTTCTCATGGCTTCTCTCTTGTATCTAATTTGTAAGTATTTGGTTAGAATACATTTGCTATGACATTGCTCAATTCAATGATTATATTCTTAGTTATATGTTTCCATGCTTATTATGACTATATATCTAGTTTAGTAAGTTTATCTTTATATTCAAGCATGGAGTCGTATAGCGCCCACTTAGGTGTACACTTTGTGGGTGGTCGACAATGTGTAAACGTGGTGTTTATACAACGTTTGCCTGCGACTTCACCCTATATTCTAGGATGTGTGGTAGATCGTGGATGTGATATTGCCATCGAGTCCTTTGTAGTCCACCCCCCGAATGTAGGGCTAGTTGAGCTTTATTACTATGGTAGACTTGCTTTGTTCCTGATCTTCCTTAGTAATGTTCACCATGTGTAGATATATTGCTTTCATGCCATGATGACTAGATGTATTGCACTAATCACTATATAAAAAAAAGGCCTCTATAGTCGCGCATTGAGGGAATCTACAGTCGCGCACGCGACCGTCTGCCCATTAGTGTCTCTAAATGTCTGGCTTTATAGACATATCCATAGCGAGCGTCTGCAACAGGCTTTAATACAGACAGGTTTTAGTGCGTCTCAAACTTTTCGTCTGTAGTAAACCCTTGTTACACACGCACCGTGGAACGTCTGTGTCCTAGCGTTTTGCGCGACTGTGGTCTACAGTATCTACAGACATTATTATCTAAGATGCGACTGTACTTTTGGAAACATCGCAGACCCGCAGCATCAGTAATCGACTGTACCGCATCCAATTCTAGTGACGCCCGGTAGCAGCATACAACTGTTGAAGCTTCGACTTCATAGACCCTTTTTACAAAACTATGTCTGTAACAATGACGCGCTTGTCAGACGCGTGCGCGTACCACGCGCCTGTAACTGGTACACCGGCACAGACGCCCGGCCAGTGAACCGTCTGTAAACCATTAGTAATATATAGACCCATGCAAACGATAGACGACTATAATACGGTCGAAGTTACAGACATGCGCCATACCTGTGTCTATGGTTTTCTACTGCATTTACATACGCGTGCGTAGTTTACCTGTCTGTGGTTCCTTATCCCTTTCACAAACACTCGCTTTGTCACGCATGTCTCTAGTTTTTGCTTAGTTTATAGACGTGCTTTATTTTGATTGTAACTGTCCCGCGACTTCAGACGTTTGTGACGGATGCTCGACCGTAACTACCTGGGAAATTACAGACGCGTGTCCCTTCCACGTGTCTGCATCGAGGTTTTACATTTTAGATCGCGTTTTCGGTGCTCGGCGAAGCGACACTGAGACTACAGACGACAGTTCACAAACACATCGAAAACATCTGTCGTTAATTATTTAGATATTACAGACAGATTCATGCGATAGAAATTATTCCAAAATCTACAGACGCTCGTTAGCCGTTGTGGTCTGTACTTATTCAGTTATTACACACACGTTAAGATGGGTTTGTACTGTGTCGAGACTAGAGGCGCCTCTAGAAAACTGAGACGTCTGTATTAATGATGACGTCGCAGACGCGCGCCTCGACTTAGAACCGTCCACAGACCAAAGCATTGGTATTATTAATACGTATATAATACATATACACAGGTCCGATCACAAACAAATGGCAGACGCCTGCAGCATGGAAAATTTATGTGTATCTCTTAAAATTCATGTGTATCTCTGAGAATTCATGGGTATCTCAGAATGTTCTTCACATAAACATACCCAGTTATTTAGGGCACGCCACAGATTGTTCACAACACAAATAACATAGTTCACATGCATGTATCCACCTGATTGTCATGCAGCAAGGGAAACAGAAGGAACTCACGGTTCACAAAATGAATACTCGCCTTCAGGGTTGATGATCTCTTCCATAACAAACTTGGCAAACTCCTCTCTAATATCCTCCAAATTAATCGAATTTCCAGACTAGTTGAAATTCTAATACAAAGAAAGGTAGGCATAAGTGTTTGTTGTACACATGGTCTTTATAGCCAAACAAAGGTAGACACATGATGGAGCTGCACTTCGAGTTACCTCGTGACGGTCCAGATCAACTTGTTTCATCGCAGCCAGCAAGTGGTGGGCCATGTAGAACCCACATATCTTTTCATCAGTTTGCGACTGACACTGCAAACATATGAAACATAGTGGTTATTCACTGAATGGAAACACGTACGAGTGCATAACTCCAAGTGAAGCACTACTTACTGTACATCCTTGTTTGGACCTCCATGC
The DNA here is from genome assembly GCA_015847255.1 of Hyparrhenia diplandra. Classification (NCBI taxonomy): domain Eukaryota; kingdom Viridiplantae; phylum Streptophyta; class Magnoliopsida; order Poales; family Poaceae; genus Hyparrhenia; species Hyparrhenia diplandra. The sequence goes on along the minus strand of JADLZK010006207.1, from coordinate 22,233 downwards.
TTCTTGCCTGAAACATGCTTGTTTGGACCTTGTCGTCCTGCTATTGAGCCACGCTTCTGATTCTCAGCAGCTGCACTCTGAGAGGCACTCTAGACATTCTTGTCACGCGAGCCACTCCCCGCATTCTCAGCCCCTATAGCCTGCGAGGCACTCTGGTCATCCTTGCCTTGAGAGACAGTTTCCACATCGTTAGCCGATGCACTCTGCAAGGCACTCTGACTGTCATTGGCATGCAAGTGAGTCGCCGCATTCCCATCCATTGCAGCCTGAGAGGGACTGTGAACATTGCTGTCATTCCCATTTAACCTACGTGTCATACAGTCCTTTAGATTGACTTTCATTGAGGTGGCAGAAGTAGGCACAGGAGGTTTTGGTGTGGTAGAAGAAGAGAGCTTTAGGAATGCTACAGTAAGATGGGCTCTGCTCCACCGGATCATCTTACACATAGCCTATCCAAGAGCCTTAATCTCGCGTGTCGGTGGATCCAGTAGTGTAGCCTTAAAACTAGGAGTTACATGATCAATAGAAACAATAGAATGTCCTTCCAGTATTGGTTGACCTTTAAGATGTAGTTGATTCAGGTATACCATTCCCCTGCTACCTCAACTAGATAACTGTTGACACCTGTTATAGCATAATATTAATAGTCAACAAAACATGAAATAAGGGCATAAAATGAATAATCACATAGACTAGGGGCTTGACTAACATAGTTCCACGAGCTTTGGTGATTTATATCTTTACAGGGACTTAACAGATAAAAGCAGTTAAAGAGCAGTGAAAAGCCCGAAGAGTTTGCATCCCATACGATGAGAAGACTTGACCGTGAGGCAACTCAATCCGAAAAGTGGACTAAAACATTCTAGAAGACACCAGGAGAAAGGAGATGTCGTTGTGGCAAAGAGTCCTCGCGATCGCCAGGGTATTTCCACCAATCAGCCTCATCTTTCTATGGCGGTTTACCACCGACATTGAGGTTGCATCTATACCCTTGTTCAAGGTCGGTTTGATCCAAGGATCCCTGTTCATCGCCGATGGCTATATAAGCAGACCCCCTGACCCCAGGGTGAAACCCTAATTCATTCTATTCTTTATCTCTTGACTTGTTGGTCATTGAGGTGTCCCAATGTGAGGACAACCTCTCCACTAGAGAATTAGGGCTAGACTCTCCAATGTAGTAGATTAGCAACTAGAGAGTTAGGGAGAGTGGAGCTGCGCTCCGGTTCTAGAGATGTCTATAGAGTTTGGTATGTCTTGTATCCTTTCTTTGTAAGACTTATGATTCATACATTTATCTTCTCTATTTACTTCCATGTCTTTCATATATGGTTAGTATAGTTGTTATACCATTGCATAGGATCTTCGCTCACATCGAGTACTCTAGTTATAGACATAATTAGAGTAGTAATCAATAGTGTAGACATGGTGTCTAGACTAAAGATTACCTGAGATTGCACCCAACCCCACGGATAGTTTGTGGTAGCCCTGGTGGTGACAATACGACGGCGGCGTATTCCACCACGTTCGGGTTGGTGTTTGTAGGACCGTAGTCAGAGCTTCCTAGTCCCCTTCTCATCTCTTTCTGTGGCTAGTGTTCTGATGTCCCGAAGTGCTTTGGTGTGATTGCTATCATAGAACCTAAGTAACAGAAAAGTACATAGGAACCTTGATCTCTCTCGCTATCCTCTCAACTTGTTAGCTGCACATTTATCATGGAATTCTCTAGTGTGTGATTTTACTCATAACTCCTATCTTATCATTTACCCCCTCACTTTAGTCTAGTGGTTTGCTAAATTAGTAGATGCATGATTGTGACTTATTAGATTCTTTAGCCAAAGCTTCCCTGTGGATACGATACTCTAGAATATTGTCCTAGGGAAAAGCTACAATGGTATTCTATGCGCTTGCAGAACCTTCATATTCTTTTAGCACTTAACAAATACCAACAAGCTTTTTGGCGCCGTTGCCGGGGAAGCAATTGGCCTAAAGATTCTAATAATGATCATGATGTCTGCTAATTTAGCTTCAGTAGGATTACCCTTGTTCTGTTGAGTTGTGGAATAGACAGGATTCATCATAGGGTGTTCTGTTGAGTTGTGGAATAGACATGATTCATCACAACTTTAGTAGTTGCGACCTTCCGGCAAGATTCCACAAGAAAAGAAAAAAAGTATTGAAGAACCCAGAGCGCCTGATCATTCAAGATTCATCACACGTTGGAACCCTGCTATCTCAAGGTATGCATTTAAATATATTATTATTCTAATCATGTATAGATTAGAGAAGAAGTCGCCATCACATGAATTCAATGCAAACATCTCAAGTGACGTACATAGAAGCTGCACATCGTGGTAAGTATGATTAAGGTGAGAAAGTCTTGCTCATGGACTATAAATTGATTGAGTAGTTATCAATTAATTTGTTGCATTGCATTACATGTTTACTTTGATCCATGCATTCACTCCACGTAGTTTATGTTTTCTCGTAGTAAATCCATTGCATGTTTAGTTCTTTGCATACATCCATGTCTTTTGCATCTAAAAAAAAAAAGAAAAAAAAAATCCTCACCATGATCATGCTCTTTCATCTCTAATTGGATAGATCTATAATGTTTTCATGCCACCTTTGTTTGCTATAGTATGCTTTAGTTTGGGAGTATTCTATAGGCATATAGGGTATTTCCAAAGGCTTTTAAATTAAGCATGGTGCTTAGGTTAAATAACTTTCCTTAATTGAATTAGACATGGAGTCTAGTTTGCTTATTGAACTAAAAATTACTTGTGTAGACATTGGCTATTGTGTTGGACTAACCCATGCAGAAAACTCTCAAATCCAATTCGGGTAAGTTAGGAGATGAACTCAGATCTGAGATGAAGCAAGGCATATGATGAACTCCAACCTTGTGCAAAAGACACGGCTCATTCATTATTGATGGAAGAATTGTAAGTATCAAATCATTCGCGCTCTCTTTTGCTACAAGTTACCTTTGCCTTGGTCCACATGCTAGAGTGCAGCCAAAAACAAAATGTGTATAAGACATGATAAATAAAATCTGTGCTAAGAGTAATCAAAGAACCACCTTTTTCATTAGCATAGATGAGATCTTATGAACTTTGGATAACAATCCCTGCTTCAACCATGTTGTATATTCCTTCGGGTATGTGTTGTCAACTAATATTATAGGAATAAAACCATGAGAGGAGCTAAAAGGTCCTAGCACAATTTAAAGAACAAGAGAGAAAGTACGATGCAATAAAAGAGATAAGTGAGGAGCAAGATACACAAGAGGCCAAAGAAGGAAAGCTTTGAGCAGAAGAAAAGGACCATCACAAGGTGTTACGATGCTATCACACTCCGATATTAAGGTAACATCTTGAAGTAAGTTATCATTACTTAAGCTTTACCTTAAGAATGGCTTGTGCATAAATAAAGAATTAAACATGTTAGAGTAACAACCTTGCCAACTTCATTAGCTCAACATGTTTTGTTAAGTGTTCCTACCACCACTCTTTTGATCTCATAGTCCTAATCTTGTAAACCAAAATGTTGCACACCTTGTTTTGGAAAAAGATAGTCGAAAGTTTTAACTACAATATTCATGCTCAATCTTCTGATCTTGTCACCCAATTTAGGTTTAAGCAAAGCATATAAGAGTCGACTCTATCTTGTTTATTGTGCCTATGGTTAGAGAAGAATGAATGAAGTTTGGTTCTGTTGGTGCTTTCCCACCAATAGAGCCCATGCACTTGATCTCTACCATGACTTTGCAAGCAGGACACACTTTAAGCAAAAAGGTGGAGAAGCCTATCAGTCTCTCTAAAATTCAACAAGTGAATGTCTTACAAGCATGCACACTAAACAAGACGCTGCATGTATCTTCACTCCAACTCATAAGACCAGCAAAGAACATGGGTGACGCCATCCTTCACTATCTCATGGAGCATAACCATCAAGATCAGGTAATACGCTCAAGGAAACGACAAGGTAAGAAGTCTCGTTCAGAGGACTTAAAACACTAAACCCTCGGCGATAGGTAAGATCAGTAGTTATTTATATGCATAGCGTATTTACCTCCTTACATTGCAAAATTATTTTCTTTTAGCATAATTACATTATAGCACTAGCCTTGCATTAGAAAAGAAAATAAATATTTTTTTGTTGCATATACATTGAAAAACTCTAAGCCCTATGTGAGTAATTTTGTGGTGTGTAACAACCCACAAGGATATTTATTGTGGTGGCATAAAAATAAAATAAATATGCATGCATCTTTATCTGCATAGAAAATTTTAAAAAAAAATATTAATATTGCTTTGAACTACTGTCTTAAAGGAATAATCATAATCATTGGTAACAAGAAGCTAAGTGGCTAAAACCACTAACGTTTAGCTAGTTCCACTAGCTTTGTTGTTTATTTGAGTTCAGCAGAATTCAAGGAAGAGAGACATGATAGGATGACACCATCGTCGTTGTCTACATCTACTTCCACATCATCATCAAAGACTATGTCAACATCCAGCATGGGGGAGGGCAACCCCCATGTATCCAGATAAGTATTCTTATACCTTATTTAATATTAGCTAGATTTGTCTACTTTATTAGAAAGAAATAAAAAGATACATAACTAAGGAAACCAAATAAATAGAGTCTATCTAGTCTTTATTAAAGAGTATTTATTAGAGTGTGAGAATAAAATAAACTCTGAAGATAATCTCTAGCCTTGGTGATGATGAATAGTTGCTCCGTCATAATTCTTTTCAAGTACCTACCTTTCAAGCTTAATTTCTCTCGAGCTTTTAATGCAACTGCTTTGACTTGAGATTTGCTCAACCACGAAACCTGTGGGTAGCAAATGCTTGCTCTAAAGTCTAGGTGATTGACGGATATGATATATGAGAGTTTGAGCTGCTATTTATCTTACTCCTAGTGATATTAGATTTTTGGAGATTGATCTTTTGAAAATTAAAGTGCACATGATAAGTTTCTGTGTGACAAGAGTGTTGAACCTCCTATCACAGCCATATATACATGCTCCCTAGATTAGGAAAACCCTTTGACATATATATATAGACTGCTTGCTTTGCATTGAGTTTGTTCAATCTTTGTCGACCCTTAGAAACTTGTCATGCTGATCATGCACATTCCACTCCACTACACTCTATTCCGTACCTCACTTGCATTTATGCTACTTCTATCCTGGAAGTACGCATCCACAAAGTATCCACAAAAAATGTTCTACTCCTACCCTGGGAGAGAGCAACAAAAAATATTCCCTACACCCATCCATTTAGCCAACATCTTACAAAGCTTCATTACTCTTGTCTATCTCTCAAAAGTTTATCGCAAAAGAGACTTGGGTTGTATTGAAAAAAAAGAAGAAGAAAAGTAAGTAAATAAAGGAGAGTTAAAAAAACAATGGGTACTTAGATGCCCGCCTCTCCATGAAAAAAAAAGAAAAAAAAAAGAGAAGGAAAGAAAGAAATAGAAAGAGCATACAACCCAGGTTCTCCCAAATATTCCAGATTCCAAAGAGAGATGAATTCCTCAAGGAGCAAAAGTAAAATTAGGCTTTCCCCTCATTGCATTCACCTCACCTACCATCATATTCCACCATACACATGCATCACTTGATCAGTATGACTCGTGACTTTGGATCCATTGCTTGAACTTACAATATATGCTTAGTAAGTAGATTTAGTTTTCTCCCACCTAGAGCTCTAGATATAAGCCTTAGATATAGGGTGAGAGAGAAGAAGGCATAGTGTCCTACTGCCTTATTCCAAAAATACCACATATTATGAGAGAAAGGCAACACAACATTAATGCCTAAGTGAGGATCCACAAATACCACAAATGAGAGACTTGAGAGGGTCATACAAAAGGAACTTTGAGTTTTATTTTGAAAACTTGCAAAAACTCTAGAATGAAGGTTGAACAAAGAGTTTGAGACATGGTGCTTACTTGATTGTTCTATCTTTCAATTGCCCAAGATCCTAAGAAAAGGCTATAAGCTCCATGGTTAAAGGTAATATGGGTAAGTTGAAGGTTGAAAAAGTTTATTCTAATATAGAGGAGAAATTTTATTTGAAAGCATGTGTACTTTTGAGGAGTGAAAGCATTGTAGCAACTCCTGATCCATTGCTAAGTTTGGCTTTGCTAGGGACCAGCAAAGGGTAAGCTTGGGGGAACTTGTTGACACCTGTTATAGCATAATATTAATAGTCAACTAAACATGAAATAAGGGCATAAAATAAATAATCACATAGACTAGGGGCTTGACTAACATAGTTCCACGAGCTTTAGTGATTAATATCTTTACAGGGACTTAACAGATAAAAGCAGTTAAAGAGCAGTGAAAAGCCCGAAGAGTTTGCATCCTATACGATGAGAAGACTTGACCGTGAGGCAACTCAATCCGAAAAGTGGACTAAAACATTCTAGAAGACACCAGAAGACACCAGGAGAAAGGAAATGTCGTTGTGGCACAGAGTCCTGGCGATCGCCGCCTCTGATCCTAGCGATCGCCAGGGTATTTCCACCAATCAGCCTCATCTTTCTATGGCGGTTTACCACCGACATTGAGGTTGCATCTATACCGTTGTTCAAGGTCAGTTCGATCCAAGGGTCCCTGTTCATCGCCGATGGCTATATAAGCAGACCCCCTGACCCTAGGGTGAAACCCTAATTCATTCTATTCTTTATCTCTTGACCCGTTGGTCATTGAGGTGTCCCAATGTGAGGACAACCTCTCCACTAGAGAATTAGGGCTAGACTCTCCAATGTAGTAGATTAGCAACTAGAGAGTTAGGGAGCGTGGAGCTGCGCTCCGGTTCTAGAGATGTCTACAGAGTTTGGTATGTCTTGTATCCTTTCTTTGTAAAACTTATGATTCACACATTTATCCTCTCTATTTACTTCCATGTCTTTCATTTATGGTTAGTATAGTTGTTATACCATTGCATAGGATCTTCGCTCGCATCGAGTACTCTAGTTATAGACATAATTAGAGTAGTAATCAATAGTGTAGACATGGTGTCTAGACTAAAGATTACCTGAGATTGCACCCAACCCCACGGATAGTTTGTGGTAGCCCCAGGTGGTGACAGCCCTGACGGCCGACATATTCCACCACGTTCGGGTTGGTGTTTGTAGGACCGTAGTTGGAGCTTCCTAGTCCCCTTCTCATCTCTTTCTGTGGCTAGTGTTCTGATGTCCCGGAGTGCTTTGGTGTGATTGCTATCATAGAACCTAAGTAACAGAAAAGTACATAGGAACCTTGATCTCTCCCGCTGTCCTCTCAACTTGTTAGCTGCACATTTATCATGGAATTCTCTAGTGTGTGATTTTACTCATAACTCCTATCTTATCATTTACCCCCTCACTTTAGTCTAGTGGTTTGCTAAATTAGTAGATGCATGATTGTGACTTATTAGATTCTTTAGCCAAAACTTCCCTGTGGATACGATACTCTAGAATACTCTCCTAGGGAAAAGCTACAATGGTATTTTGTGCGCTTGCAGAACCTTCATATTCTTTTAGCACTTAACAAATACCAACAATAACCTCGGGTCTTCACTACAAGGGTACATGGTGCTGACGTGGAAAGTATCTCTACTGCAGCATCCGAATCGGCTTCTCGCGCGCAGCTGCTCTTCACACCACCTACACGGCCAGGGGTGTTGGCAGACAGTGAACCATGTCCTCCTAATTCCAATGCTGCCACCTTAGCTGTGAGCTCATCTAGTTGAGGTCCAAACTCTTCTCTATATGCTTTGGCCGCCGTACCTAGAGATTTCCTCTTTCTGTACATGTCGGCGCAAGCTGGCCAAAACTTCCAACCAGCCATACTACACATACCACGCACATGCCCTGTCTGCTTTGGGGTGCCCAGGACCTCTGTGAGCATATCTCTTTCCCTTACACCAGTGCCCTTAGAAGAAGCACGGGGGGTCTTCTCTAAAACCTTCTCAGATAAAGACCGAGACTCTTCACCCGACCAAACAATTGTAGCCTTATTACCTGACACAGCCAGGCTGCACCATGCACGCAAAAAATGCCGAGCACGGTTCACTGGAAATTCATGCCAAGGATTCTCGATGCTATTGTGGAATAAGTAAGTATCCTCCTTCTCCCACACTTCAAACTTTGCCTCATAACCTCCTGTCCCCAGGCAGTGGTTGTTGATATTTCTTACACGATCCAAATTAGGAAGGCGAAAGAAATATATATGGGATATCTATCTAATCATGTTAGCTTAGATATGGGATTAACCTCATGATCCAACAAAGCGAAGTTAGGCGGTGTTAGTAGTGGGATGTAAACTTAGCATCATTATCCATAGTGGAGTTAATCTCACCAGGATATGTACTCAAGGTATACCACTCATTTCTAGGCATTACCTATACACTAGTTTGTCACCCTAGCAATAACGCTCAAAGAAATGCGGGTATGGTATTCTTCAAAAGGCCTTGATAAAAGAATGAACATGATATCTGCAAGCGCACAGATAGAAATACTATCGTAGCACTTCACCGGGAGTAATCCATCGTAGCACTTCATCGGGAGTAATCCAGGTATCGTATTTATATTTTACCACAGGGAAGGTAAGTCTATGGAAAGTAGAGAGAAAAGGATATCTAATGATTTAGGATGTGATTTACTTATGAGATCCACTTACAGTAGTATAATGCAGAGTAGCCATATGCATCTAACATTACTCAACAGGATAAGTCACAAGATAAATATAATTATATAAATGATAACTACCCAAGTCTAAGATCATCATATGCCACTAGTATCATACGAGCTATTAGCATGTTATAGAAAGAATAGAAAGAATATTCCTAAGATACTCCTAATCATATATGTCAATGTATACTACAATTAGTGCAATACATCTAGCTATCATGGCAAGGTTGGATTACATCTACACATGGTAAGCATTACCAATGACAACCAAGGACGAAACTTGATCATCACCGTAATTAAAGCTCAACGTGTCCTAACATTCGGAGGGTGGATTCCAAAGGACTCAACAGGACTGTCACTCCCGCGATCTACCACATGGCCCGGAATGTAGGGTGCAATTGCAGATAAACGTTGTATAAACACCACGTTTACACATTGCTTATCACCCACATAGTGATCATCTATATGGATGCTATACAATTCCATGCATAAAATATAAATCAATCTCACTAAACTAAACATATAATCATAGCATGCATAAACACATATCAATAAGAATATAATAATTATATAGATCAAAGCCATAACAATTGTATTCTGAATATAATAGTACTTACAGATCGAATACAAGAGAGAAGTCTCAAGAATGATGATCCTTGCTACTTCTTGACTATCAGGAACTCAAGATGAACTTGATCTTCAACTAGAACTAGCTAGATAGCTAACTACTTCTAGTATGAACTAGGGCTTAGGTCTAGACTTGGTTGGACTTGATGAGAATGAATTGATAATGACTTGGTATGAATTAGGGTTTAGCCCTGGGGTCAGCTGGTCTTCTTATATAGGACTTGGCGATGAACGTGAACCCTTGGATCAAACCGACCTTCAATAACGGTGTAGATGCAACCTCAAGGTCGGTGGTAAACCGACATAGAAAGGAGAGGCTGACAGGCCGACCCCACCTGGCGGACGGCCTATGTGGCACTGGCGGCCGCCAGGGTGGAGTGCCACCTTGGCATCCCATTTGTTCTGGTGTCCTCTGGTATCTTCTAGAATGTTTTAGTCCACTTTTCGGGTTGAGTTACTTCACGGTCAAGTCTTGTCATCATATGTCTTGTATATTTCGGAACTTTCTTCATTCTTCTCTGCATTTATCTATCAAGTCCCTGGAAAGTCACAGAATACCAAAACTCGTGGAAATATATTAGTTAGACCCCTAGACTTATGTTGGTCTTTGACTTGAGCCCTTATTTCATGTTATTTGACTTATAATATTATGCTATAACAGGTGTCAACAGTGGTCATGCTTCTTCTTCTCCCTAAGCCGCTTGTATCTCTCACTTGTTGTTAGTGCCTCTTTGCTGCTCTTCGCTTCAGCGAAAGCTGCCCAATCGTCCTTGGTGATGTATGGGTGCTTCACCGTGGCATCCAACCCCTTCATGACGTAATTCCATGCTAGATCGCTTTTGAAGGTCCTAAAACTTTTGCCTACTGATTGCCACAGCTTCTTATATGCTATGGGCCTTAAGTTGCCTAAAAACTCCAATGAATTGTGGACACAGTTCTCAAATAACCATTCCTTTCTTGCAGCACTTAAGGAAGAGACTGAATATTTGAGCAAGGAAATCCTTTGTCCAACAAGTCTCTTCATTCTTAGCATGACCCCTTTCTCAGTGGGAAACCCGTTCGGCTTGAGCGTCGTGACAACTATCTTGCCTTCTGGCCACCTTGTGTGTGTCTTGACCCTCAGCTTTCGCACCGGACAGCCAGATGGATGCCCCTCTCCAGTAAAAACTCCCGAACGCCCCCCGACCCTGTGGTACCATCATCTCTCTCTTTCCCACCTGTGGTACCATCATCTATCTCTTGCTCTGTCTCTTCATATGTAGCTCTCCAGCCATCCTCTAGAGAATAAGTTGTTTCATTGCCAGATGATGTTGTACATGTGCCATCAGACACCTACATCAAACAGATTTAGGTTACACATAGAAGTCAACATCTAGCACTAAGCAAAAAGTTAACAATAAGTAGGGTTTGTATATCACATAGCTGTAGCTTACCATTTTTGAGCATCGTAAACAGCCAACACACATGACAAAGCATCACCGACAATTCTAGGGGCGAGGAAAAGGTGCAGTCATTGTTCTATCTTGAGCACGTATATTCATCTCTATAAATAAAATAAGCGGCGGTAGTTGCGGTTTCCTATGACAAAACCACAAAGATAACAACATTATAGTAACACTTTCGGTGTCAAGTTCAAGTATCTACAACTGAAAATATCCATGTGAGGATAAAATTATACAATTCAATTACGGAATAGGCTTTTTTATGAGGACTAAACAAACTACTGAGGCAGAGAACAAATAAAATGTCGTTCAAGAATACAGGAATATAATCAAACTGTAGTTTAGTAACAGTTCATTTAATAGGCACATTTTTGTATGACAAGAATGTTATAGTACTCTACAGAAAGCGTCGTGTTCCTTGAGCATACATATATATTCATGTACAAAGGCAGCAGTAATAGCAGTTTCCTATGATAAAAACACACAGATAACAACATTATAGTAGCAGTCAGGTGTCAGGTTCAGTTTCTACAACTCAATTTCCATCCGAGGATAAAATTATCACCTGTCCCCACTTCTGGCGACCGAAAAATTCAGGCGACACCGGATGACGCGTTGATGCCTGGCCGTTGGATGGAAATCACCGGAAATCTTGAATGCATTTGAAAATTTCAGTCGCCGAAATTAGCAAGGCCCTAATATTATACGAGTTCAATTCTGTAATAGGAAGTCTATGAAGACTACACAATCCACAGAGGCACAGATCACAAAAAATTGCACTCTCTCCGTTCTGAATTGTTAAGTCACTTTGACTTGTTTGGTTCGTCCATTTTGCTATGTGTCCAGGGCATATTATCGTATCTAGATACATAGCTAAATGGATGTACCAAAAAAGTCAAAGCGACTTACAAATTGAAACGGAGGAAGTAGTTCAGGAATAGAGGAATATAAACAGATTGTAGTTTAGCAACAGTTTGTTTAGTAGGAAAATTTTTGTAAGACAAGATAGTAGTAGTACTCGATAGAGCAGTCAGTGTTCTTGAGCTTGTGTATTCATCTATGGAGAAAATAAGCAGCAGAATTATCGCCTTTCCTCACTTCCTGGCAACTGAAAAATTCAGGCGACACTGGATGATGCGTTGATGCCTGTTGTTGGATGGAAATCACTGAAGTAGCTTTGTCGCCTGTTATTATACTGATCTCTTTGGTTGTAATATTGGCGAATACCCTTTTGGATACTTAGGGATTCCAATGCACCACAGACAACTCCTCAATTTTGAAAGGATAAAGGTTGAGGAATGCTTTGAGAAAAGACTCTCTTGTTTGAAAGCCAAGTACTTATCCTATGGTGGCAGGCCAGTCGATCCTGCTTAATTCGGTACTTAGCAGCCAACCCATGTTTATGATGTCCTTCTTCGAAATCCCCAAAGGAGTCCACAAAAATCTTGACCATTTTAGATCAAGATTCTTTTGGCAAGGATCCTCAGAGAAACATAAATGTAGACTTGCAAAATGGGACGTCTGGTGTCGACCTAAGGACCAAGGGGGCCTGGGTATCTTAGATCTAAATCTACAAAATAAATTCTTATTAGAAAAATGGGTGGTAAATTTGCTAAACACTAATGGCATGTGGCAAACTTTATCAACAAACAAAGATCTAATATCTAAATCACTCACTCAGGTTAAGGCTAAACCTCATGACTCACATTTTTGGAGGGATCTCATGTGGATTAAAGATGAGGTGATGGCCAAAGGTTCCTTCATTATCAAAGATGGGAAAAAAACATGCTTCTGGGACGACACTTGGGTAGGGGGGATTCCTTTCAAAGATAGATATCCATCGCTATACAACATAGTGTGTGACCCTCGTGCATCTGTGGCAAAAGTGATGGCCACGAGCCCTCTCACATATCCTTCAGAAGGGCACTCATGGGTAACAAACTATCTGATTGGATTAATCTCACAGCACAAATCACGTTGAGTTGGTGGAGATTTCAGATATTTTCAAATGGTACTTAACCAAATCTGGGTTATACTCTGTTAGATCTATGTATCTAGACCTCATGGACAATCAAACACCTTTTTGACATAAATTGAGGAAGTTGAAACTTCCCCTAAAGATTAGGATCTTTCTTTGGCTCCTTCAAAGGGGAGTTGTTTTAACAAAAGATAACCTTGCTAGGAAAAACTGGAAAGGAAGCCAGAAATGTGTTGGTTGTAATATGAATGAGACCATCCAACACCTTTTTCTAGATTGTCCGTATTCAAAAATGGTATGGAGGATCATCTTTTATGCTACTGGCCTAAACCAGCCTAGAACTATAAGCCATATGTTTGGTACATGGCTTACTAATCAGAATAAAAGGATTAGAAACTTGATTTGGGTTGGCGTCGCAGCTATATGTTGGGCCATTTGCCGCTGTCAAAACGATATTATCTTTAACAAAATGAAAGTTTTCTCGTTGTCGAATGTTATTTTCAGAGGAGCCTATTGGCTGCGATGCGAGTGTGATAGAGCCGACCAATTTATAAGAAATCAAGTATAATTCACAATCACCGAAGCAATCGCGATCTACACTTGAGTCCATATAAACCCGCAATCGCAAATCTACACTTGAGTCCATATAAACCCGTTGAGCTTGGTAGTAAAATCCGCAGGTATTTCAAACCAAATTCGATATATTAAACATCAGAGTGCGAGTATAATTTATTACAAACTCAGGTTCAAGTGCGGAAGCAGTAGTTTGCGAAAACCAAATAGTCTTTTAACGAAAACAAATATAAGATAGTGCCAATAGATAGTCATCCCCGTAGCGGCATGAGACGACAATATATAGATTTGCCTTGCCCTCGCCTTACTCTTCATCAACAGAAATGCAGACAAGTCTTACAAGAACCATGGTAAACATGCTCACCGCAACAACGGGAATAAAACCCTGAGTACAAAATACTCAGCTAGACTTACCCGTCCAAAATAAAATAAAAGACTCCAAGGATTATGCTAGGCTTTATCTGGGGTTTAGCTGACTCACATTAATTTCGCAAATAAGATTGTTTAGTGAGCCTATACATGCTACTTGTATATCTTTCCAAGTTAACAGGGTACTTAATTAATTATATAACATAGATCCCGTATAGTCAAGATTAATCATTGCTCGATTAGAATAAATAACAAATAAGTAACTTGATCGAAATTATATCACCGCAACATGATAAATAACATATATTGTAGTGATTAAGACTACATTGCCGTTGAAGCAACCCGGGTTCTCACTAACCAGGAGAGATGGCGATTCGAATCGATTTGCAAACCAGCTGGCGAATACCCTGACACAAACCAGGTCTACTTTGCAAAGGCAGACCCGATCACTCCCAGGACGTTACGGGTCGTAAAGTCTCGGTCTTGCCGGCTACCCCCTCCTTCTCGAGCACCCAAGTGAGCGTAAGCAACGAGTACAACCCCTCGTGCGCATCTTCTTGTGCCCGATTAACCACACCAACCATCACCAAAGGAGGAGCGATAAAGCGAGCATGGCCGGCCCCTAACCTTCCCACGAGCTTCGTGGCTCACGACCCCGCGGAGCCTACTAAATGCCAGGTACGTTCAACTTCCGACCACCGCCCGACAAAGTATGAGTCCTTAAACGATCAGGTGGAAAAGACCACAAGTTCCACCCAATCTAACATGTTTTAATTTAACAGGTTCTCAGCAGCAGCTTGACAATCACCCATGTGATTGTTCACAACATTTCCTCAAGTGACCGGAATCACTGTCTACTGCAATCATGATACTGAGCATTAACCTAGACCTCTATATAGGATAGGGCAACTTTCAACAAGGATCATAATGCATCAACGGTTTCAACCATTTCCCTAAACTTAATGCAGGAAACATATAAAAGGACTCAAGTCAATTTAATTGGAAGAATTAGGAAAGGGCAGAATGCTCCGGGGCTTGCCTCGCAGGAACGTTGCCGGAACGTGCTCCGGACACTCAGTCAGCTCGTCGGTCGACCCTTCGTCTCCTGTGACTCCTCCGGACTGCACTCCCAGCTGGAACAGCTCCCCTGGCTCCTCGATCAGCTCCTCCAGAACTTCCCCCGATCCTGAGATGATGCATATGTTGGAGAAAAGATATGATTACGATTACATGAATATCAACTTGCATAAAGTAAAACATGTATAATGGATGGATGCTTCATGATGCAAGCTATTAGTAAGTGCATATCTCTTCCGCAGAAACATAACTTAATCTACACAAGAAACCCTAACAACCTACATCAAGCAACACCCTAACTCTCTAATGACAGGAAATGGCAGCTAGACATGATGTCACTAAAACAATCACACACGGGGAGTTCTACAACTCCAAATTCAGTGAACTAGGACTCTATGGAAAGCTAACAAAATTTCCTACAAAACATTCCACATTGTCCAGAGCTGAATCTGAACCTATCAGCCTCGAAATTGGGAAAAACAGAGGCTCTGTTTTCAGCCCAAACATCACATACAACCTCCATAACTCACAAACTATTCATGCAAATCATCTCAAATTTTGCCAGCAAGTAAATCAAGTAATTATCTACCAAATAAACCTACTGGACATGTCAAAAGATAATTTCAAGCACATGAAATGACATACTCTAGCAACCACTACACTTGCACCCTATAATTAAATAAAATGCTAGAACAAGAAAATGTCAAAACTACTAAGCTGACCAAACCAAGCTTACTAGCAGATCATAACCATGCTAGGAACACATAATAAAAATACCAATACACATCATCTTCATATAAACATATATTTCTAGCCTATTTTCCATGCATCATAAATATGATAAATATACAACTACTCCAGAAAATTCTACAAAAATTACCAGAGCATCTTACTGGAATATAACAGCTACCATAAAAATCTCATGGCAAGATCATGCTTATACAGCCCTACACAAAAATGACAAGTTTACACTAAACCTAGGCATGAAAATACTTTGTACTATAAAAGTGTCAGACAACAGATTTCTGAGTATGAAAAGCTACTGAAACCTATCAAGAACCACCACACCAAGTTTCACACTCAAAACCCTAATATTCATTTTTCTATGAATTTCTAAAGATCACATAGCAATTAGCACATAAATAGAAAATCACATTTCTTCTACAGAACATACCATGCATGGCATTTTTCCTAGACTCTACTCACAAAAACAAGCACTTTTCATACAGAAAGCATATTTTTATCTTGTACCAATTAAAAGATATGATTTTCCTCAATTTACATGCATTTCTAGCCATAAATAAAACTATATATAAAAGTTCTCAGAAAATAGGATTTCATATTTTTATACTGTAGCCTATTTTCTAACAAGCATGGCAAAATTTGTTTCACTCAAAATGGACTCAAAATGACCAAGATATGAATTTCTAAAGCATTTCACTCAAATCTGGACAAACAGAAAAGAAAAGAAAAAGGAAAAAGGGCGCGGGGCCCGCGTGTCAGCGACACGGAAGCAGAGCACGGCGGCGCGGCGACGGATTTTCGCCGGCGGTGACCAAATCATGCAACCAAGTACTCTAATCGACACTACTCGACGAGGCGGACGCGTTGGTGCACTTGGTTCGCGCTTAAACCGACTACAACGGGCGACGATGGCGTATGGCGGCTTCAGGGCGGCGCGGGCGTCGGCACTCCGGCCGTTCTCCGGTGATTGACGGCACACGGGTGGCCGTTCTCTACTCTCCTAGGCTCAACAAATGACATGCAAGCAACCTAGAAGCGAACGCAAAGATGGCGAACGACGGACTTCGCGGCGCGGCGCTCCGCGGGCGGCTTCGTCGGCGACGACGGCGTCCCCGGCGAAACGGCGACCGGATCTACTCATCCAGCTAGCTCTAGAGCTCGAGCATCACGAGGCGACTCTAAAACACGAAGAAGCACGGCCCAAAGCTCGATCCACGAGCTCGCGCGACGGCTTTGCCCCAACGGCGGCCATGGCGGCTCGTCGTGGCGCGCCGCGACGGAAACAAGGTGCTCACCGGGGTTTTTACCTCGATTCGTCGATGGCTTCACGTAGAGGACGATGGAACGAGGCTAGGGCTGCGATTTGGCGCGGTTTGGCTCGACGAAGGCGATGGAACGCGGCGCGGCGCCGCGCGGACGATTTCCTGGCCCGGCGGCGCGCTTTTCGCCGGGCGCGGAGCGGCCGGGCGGCGGGGTGGGAGTGTGTCTAGGGTTTAGGGCGCGAGCGCGGACGCTGGTTTTAAGGCGCGGCGCGTGGGTCCAGGCCGTACATCGGCGGCGGGCGTGCGCCACGTCGCCACGGGCCCCGCCGGCCGCCCGGTTGGCCGATAGCCCCTACTCGCTTTTTCTGAACCAGCGATTGTTTTTGGCTTGTGCCTCGAGATCCGTGCAGAATTTGGAAAAAGTCAAAACATCAACTTTGTAGAGAATTTCATAAGCTACAAAACACTCAATATGAACTTTTTCTAATTCGGCATAGATTTGAAACTAAAAATTAAAAACTGCAAGGTCAAACTAAACTAGTCAAAACAGAGTTTGAATTTGACTCAAATTTGACCCAAACTGTTGGGCACTATTTGAACCCTTTCCAAACCTTTTCACAAGAAACTTACAACAGATCATTTGTTCCACATAAAAAAGTACTTCATTTCATCTATAGAAACTTTTTGCTAAAAACACTTCTATCAAGCACTTTTGAAATGAGTTTCAAAATGGGTCAAAGAGGTTTGACACTCTAGGGCTATTTTATAAAAACTTTCTAAATTGAAACACAAGCTCAAGCATGGTCCTAAATTATGTCAAAAATACACCTAGGCATAATCTAGGTCCAAAACATCATTATAGCAAAGATCCTATAGTAGCTAGATCAACAAGCCCGAAATGAGAGCAACAACTCAAATTAAATGCTATTATGAACTTGCTCATGCATGAAATGATGATGATGCTATGCAAATGAAGCAATCTCCTTTCTCATTTTGGTCCACCAAAATCTGGTTCTCAAATCCCGATACATCTTATTACTACCGGTGAATTGTTATCTTGGACGAGTGAGCCTCTCGTTTAGAATTGCTCCCTCAACTCTCGATCCTTTGGCACGACAAGACGATCATCATACCAAAGAATTCCACTCTCATCGACTCGAAATGATCACTAGGCTCTTTCTCAATTTTCTTCTTGATATGTGCAATCCCTTTATCCACTTTCTCGGCCCTCAACAACTCTCGCTCTCCAACTCATTCTCAGATTCGAATATTGCATAGGATAGCCGGATGCATAGGAGGAAAAGCCTCCATAGATTCGACTTGCCCTAGCAAACAATGCGATTTCTCGCTCAAAGCATCCGCGACAACATTGGCTTTGCCCTGATGATAGTGCAACTCAATATTATAATCCTTTATCGCCTCTAACCACCTTCTCTCGCCTCATATTCAACTCCTCTTGCATGAAAATATACTTCAAACTCTTGTGGTCGCAGATAGACATGACATACATTACCGAGTAAGTAATGTCGCCAAATCTTCAATGCATGTACCACGGCAAAGAAGTTCTAAGTCATGGGTTGGATAATTAACCTCATGTTTCCTTAGTGACGTGATGCATACGCAATAACTCGCCTTCCGCATGAGTACGCATCCCAATCCTTCGTACCACATGCGTCGCAATACACATCAAAGGGTTTCGAATGTCGTTGTGCGAGCACCGGAGCCGTAGTCAACAACGTTAGCAAGGTACGCAAAACGCCGCTTCGCACTCCGGTGTCCACACAAATTTCTCATCCTTCTCAGAACAATCGGGTCATAGGTTTAGCTATTTTGAGAAATCGGTATGAATCTACGATAATATCCAGCTAACCCTAGAAAACTTCGATCTCGAAACCAAACCGGTGCTTTCCAATCCAACACCTCTTGCACCTTACTAGGATCTACTGAAATTCCATCCTCGGATAAAACATGTCCTAGGAAATGCACTTCCTTTAGCCAAAACTCACACTTACTCGAATTTAGCATACAACTTATGCTTTTCTCGAGTCTCTCAAAACTATCCTCAAATGCTCAAAGATGATGTTCCTCATTTTCGGA
Organism: Hyparrhenia diplandra; assembly: GCA_015847255.1. NCBI lineage: Eukaryota > Viridiplantae > Streptophyta > Magnoliopsida > Poales > Poaceae > Hyparrhenia > Hyparrhenia diplandra. Next base: position 3,376 of record JADLZK010006207.1, on the reverse strand, counting down.
ATACACCAATATATCATCGATGAATACAACCACGAACCGATCCGGTTCGTGCATAAACACCGAATTCATCAAACACATGAAATGTACCGAGCATTCGCCAAGCCGGAAGGACATGACGAGATACTCATACAAACCATACCGCGTAGAGAATGCGGTCTTGGGTATATCCTGGGGTCTGATTTTAATTTGATGATACCCAGATCGAAGGTCTATCTTTGAAAACACCTTGGCTCGAGACAACTGATCAAAGAGTATGTCAATGCGGGGTAATGGGTATTTATTCTTCACTGTTACCGCATTGAGTGGCCTATAATCCACACACATTCTCAGCGTCTGATCTTTCTTTTTCACAAACAAGGCTGGACATCCCCAAGGTGACGAACTAGGTCTAATGAAACCTTTCTCAAGCAACTCCTGAAGCTGTACTTTTAGTTCTGCTAACTCATTTGGTGGCATTCGGTAGGGTCTTCGGAAATAGGGGCAGTCCCTCGGAATCAACTCTATTGCAAACTCAACATCCCTATCCGGGCGGCAATCCGGGTAGGTCTTCCCAGAATACATCCGGAAACTCACATACTACGGTATGTCGAGATTTCGGACACTTGTAACGCTTGTAAACACCTGCTAAGGTCAATGGCTTTAGGTAACAACACCGGTGTTCACAAATCACGGGGATGCTTCAAATGTACTACCCTATTCAATCGTATCTATGATTACACCCCAACTTTTCATCTAGTTCATCCCAAGGATGACATCCAAACACACGCCATCGGTAAAACTATCAACGAGGTTAAATCACCCATCATGATCTTCACATCATTGACCCTCCGCCTAGTCAACTGGTCAGCCCTCGCTAAACTAATTCCGGTATCCAAACCCTAGGTCGCTGATTTGTTCCCCCATTCTTACAGCGGCAAACTCTTGACTCATGAATGAATGCGATGATCCGTAATCAAATAAAACAATAGCACTACGATTGTTAACTAAACACGTACCGGCATCCGCGGTCTCTCCTTCAGAACTTCCTCAACATTGGCAAAGTGTGCTGTCCCACAAAATCGCTTGTAGTTCTTCCCCCGGCTGCGGGCAAGACTTGAGTAATGCCCCAAGCTTACCACAATTGAAACAATTATTAAGGGCACGGGGCGTGAAACACTCCCCGTCGCGGGCTTTCCCTTTTCGAGTAGGTGCAACAAACCTCCCGAAACGCGGGTTTCGGCTGATTCTTCTTACTCTGGTGGGACATAGCCTAAGGGCGGCAGGTGGGCGTAGTTTCGACGGCGTCCAAAGGAACCACTATTCTGACACGAGCTTCCGCAAACGGTCTCTTCTTGCCTTTGGATGCAGCATACAAGGCACTACTCTTCTCTGGCGAAGACAATGGGTCACAAACTCCTCGAAAGTGTTCCCGGTGGAATTTCCCATGGCTTTCTGCATTTTGAGGCTTAATCCTCTCTTGAAGCTAGCCAACTTTTTCTCCTCGATGTCGACCATGTCGAGCATACCTAGACGGTCCATTTGAAAGCCCGTAGGTACTCATTCATGGTCTTGCTGTCCCCGACCGAGCATAATAAACTCTCCAATTTCTGCGCGAGCACCACAGTATGTATGTCCGATTTAAAAGTCAGCTGTAAGCTAAACCCAAACCCTTGAGGAACATTGGCGGAGTAAAAGTAGCACGGTAATTCTTCCACCATATCCCCTCTGCGGGTCCCTCCGGCAAGTCGCGTTGCAAATTCTGCGCCTTTTCGGATCTCGGGGCGATTCACCAACCGAATTTATCTTCTATTGAGGTCAGCCATTCCTCGCCTCCATGGGTTCATTAAGCCACGGTGAACTTTGGTGGTTCCGTGGCCTTAAAGTTCTTGTATGCTCTGAATCCATCACCATCGCCACCACCACGCCTCCCTCTCGGTGTTGCGTGCGATATTTCGCAACTCTCCCGTGAACCGATCAAAGAACTGCCCCCGATTCACCGAGGTGGTGGCTGCCGTGATCTCCCCCCAAAGACCTGATCGAAGTTTGCGGCATCCGCACATTTGAATCAACGATAACCATCGGATGATGTTGTCCAAAGCATAGATATTGAATTTAGGTTACGCTGAATTTATTGAGAGAATAAATTCATCCACAATAACAAAAATAACAATAAACTCAATACGGTCTTTTCATCAACATCACGGGTTATGTCAACGCAATATGTGTACCAAGATTTCGAACAAAATGGCAACAAAATGTTGCACCACCGACATGATCTCGCATTCGATAAAGGGTCGCAATTACCATAAAACCGATCACAAACATGGGGCACGAACTAAATTAAGGTCTCACTAATACAATAAGGTCTCGAATATTACGAATCCATGTCTTACATGCTGAAAGTCTCACTAATAAAAGGGGAAATTACATGGCAATAGTGGCACTACATCGCTGGCTACAAGGGTGTCTCAACTAGATCAAGGTCTACGTGGTAGCATCGACCGAATCTAAACGCGTGGCATCACAACTCATCTACCCCGTGGTGCGCGAGAAGTGGGTCTCCGTCCTGGTCCTCCTCACCGGGCGCCATTGCACTCACTATCCGAAGGTCCTCGTCGCCGCACCCATGGGGTAGTGGTAGGCGTGGTACAAAATCGGTAGTATTCCCTCTCGCCGCGTTAGTGTACTCACACTCCACGTACTCAAGCCTCTCCTTGATCTCCTTGTAGGCGGCCTCAGCCCTCTCTCTCTTGCCAACTCGAGCATTCTCGAAGATGCATGCTTAAGGATCCATTCGCCTTCCCGCTAACGCCAACTCTGCTAGAAGACTCGACACCTGCTTCTTCATCTTTGCCAACTCCTATTCTCGGGGTTTTCTTCCTTGCTCTTGGGCTGACAAGCGGCATCCTTCTCCTCTATAGCACGCCTCAAGATGCCACGCGGCCACGCTCCAGTGATCTCGGATCAACTGGTCTATCTCACCTCTCTCGACGAACCACAAGCGCCATAGCTCCATGTGCCTTATCCTTCGCACCAACCGTCATTCGCATCATAGCGAACATAGCACTCATGGCGTCACAAGTGCTATCCCGCCCTCGTCTCGTCCCCTCCATAAAGGGTCCACGCCACCGCCTCCCAAGCAAAGGAAAAGGGGTCGGCCCGGGAAAGCCGGAAGCGGCCCCCCCAACCAACACCTCGCGGGGTGGTCCACCATCAAACTCCCTCAAAGACACGGAATGCAAAGATTGTCGGCCGCAGCCTCGTGACAAATCTGCATCTCCGTGATATCCCATCCTACCCATACAAAGACTGTTTCGCAAGGGCAGGAATCACAAGGTGAATCCTCGGTGACTATCTCGTTCATGTGGGCCGTCTCCCCAAGTGTACATAGGTGCCT